>CM035172.1:53490858-53885858 GCA_020205615.1 Panax quinquefolius | reverse complement strand
AATCATACCCTTGAAGATCGAGCTTCCTCAGGTACAAGTTCACCTCCAAATCCTTTTGCGTTCAATCTTGAATCCACCGGGTTTGGTTCCTTCCTTTGATCAACGTTAGCCACCCAAATGTTTGGCCTCTAGAGGTGATCCACCAAGGAAGAAGAAAATTCAAGAAGAAGGGTGGTTGGCTAAACCCTAGTTTTTCTATCTCTATAGAAAAGGTGTACTCTCCCAACAAATTGGAATTATTACGTTGTTGTAAAGTCAACAACCCATCCCACCCATAATAAGACTCCTCTTATTTATAGATATGGGCAACCCATCTTAACAATTAAGGAATTGGGTTTTAATTAATTAATTCTTTTTAATTAATTAAGCTCCCTAATCTTATTAGGGATAATTAATTAAACTCCTTTAACTAATTTTCCTTCCTAATCCAATTAGGAATAAATGAGAGTACTTATATTAAATTAATTCCTAAACTCTTTTAGAAATTAAAATAATAATAATTGTAATAATATTAATAACACTCCTCTTATTAATTTATATTTAATATTTCTAAAATATTAAATAATAAATATTAAGCTATTTAATTTATTCTATCACCATAGATCAAATTAAATATACATAACATATTATTACGATTATGCCATTAACTTCTTAAATAATTATTCTTCCTTTTATGGTGTGACCCTTTAGGTTCTCCATATTAAACCCAGGTTGTGAATAAATCAATTAGAACAATTCTAATCTTATTTAAATAAATAAATTAAACAATTAATTTATTTAAATAATATTTATTCTACATAAGGATAAGCCTCCTAGCGATCAACGCGACTTTCCAGATAATATAGATTTCAACATTAATCATTAAAGAACCTTTGAGTAAATAGTCTACTGTGACAATTCAATCCTTCCACCATACAATGTCCCAATTAAATATAAGACATGGAATTATCACAAGTCTTATTTTATTTAATTATATGTATTTCGATCCTTAAATGCATGACTCCAAATAATGCAAATTAGAAACTCCTTTCTAATTTCATTACGCCTTAACCAAGGACTCTTTGGGTTGTCATTTATCAAATCACATAGGACATTTCTCTTCTTTTATTAGAAGTGGTAGATTTTTATTGATCATACATTATCTCCATGTACAACTTATTATACCCAAGCATACCTTTTGATATACCCTAAGGGTCTTAAGGAATAAGTCAAAGTATAACTCATCATACACAAGATACTATGATGATCTCAAGTCCAAGGATCACTTGTACTACTATCACTATAGGAATTCCTATTGATAGCAAATAAAAACTTCATTAGGTATTCCTTAGCGAGCCACGTTCGATGAACTTATTCTCTAATAAGCACTCACATACTTGCTTTAGTGTCTCCACACAAATGATCATGAGATCAATCATCCTCATCCAATGAGCAAGCAACGTATGTACCAATCTATCCTGGATTCACTAATCCCCAATTTAGTAATCCAACGATTGGGAACTATTTTAGTTTTAAGCTTTCTAAGAATTTAGATCTCATTAGAATGATCATCATCATTATTCTAAAAGCATTGCTTAAAACTATGGGTTTATCACATATTATAAAACAAAGATCATGTAGATAATTAAAAGCCTTTAATAAATTAATACTTTTTATTAATAAATGAATAAGATTGTTACAAAGTATATGCTTTATCATCAAACATGATTGGCTTGTATGCATACTACTTTCAATCTCCCACTTGCACTAAAGCCAATCGTCATGGTAACTCATACTCTTCTTCTCTAAGTGACGATTATCCTGCCATTGGATAAGCTTTAGTTAATGGATATGTAATGTTGTTTATGAGAGTCCACTATCTCTATAGTGATTTCCCATCTTTCAATGATTCTTATAATCAAATGAAAGTGCCACAACACATGTTTAGATCCAAGATGAGACTTAGGAACTATTCCTAGTTACGTAATGAATTTTAATCCAAACAATCAACTTGCGACTTCATTTATAGCTATATACTTTGTCTTTATTACTAAACCATCAACTCTTTCTTTGTTTGGAACCTTTCCAATTCAACGCACCACCGCTTCATGGTAACACTTTACCTTAAAGTGGATTTTCTCGTCATCTTGGTCTCGTGCGAAAAAATTGAGTCACATTAAGCCCTCTAGTTTTAATTTAGACCCACCATGAATATGATCACATCCTTAGTACTTAGGTTAAGCACTTTAAGATGTTTTTCACTGTCTTACAGTGATCTTCTCCAGAATATGACTGATTAACATCAGGTCTCGTACATTTCATTGTATACATGATTGTCACTCATGCGATCTCTCTTCTTTGGAGTCTGTGGGGACTATTAAGAGAGATACACTCCATGGCTCATCAACATGAGACATCTCTTGGAGTTTGCCATGCTAAACGACTTTAGCATCAAATGAATATACGTTCCTTGGGTTAAGTCGAGCATCCTCTTAAATCTATCTATATAGATTTATATCCCCAATTAAGATACTCTTCCCAAATCATTCATGGAGGAATGTTTAGACAACTTTATCATTACTGATTGTAGCATTAGTATGTCATTCCTTATCCGTAGTATATCAACATATAATACTAGGAATGTCACGACGCTCCCACTGACCCTTTTGTACACACTAGAACTCTTACTTCATCGTATGTAACTGGATCATCATCTTCTATGATGAGTACCTCATCATCATCATCTATGATGAATCCATACCTCCTAGGTATCTTCGGTACTATTCCAGATTTATGATTCGGTTGTGGTACGATAGGTCTATCTATAGGTTCCTCTTATTTGACTTATAGTGTTTTTGTGGTTCTTGAGCTCTTCAAGATCTATTATCCTCCCACTAGCCCTTTCAATGATAAACACCTTTATCTTAGAAGGAAGCGTGTTTCGCAACAAACACCTTTCGCTAAGTAGGATTATAGAACATATACCCTAAACTTACTTTAGGATGTCCCACAAATCGACACTTGTCAAATCTTGTCCCAAGCTTATCCTTTGAAACCTTTTCACATAAGTTGGACAACCCCTTATCTTAACATACTTAAGATTAGGAATCCTCCCTGTCCATAACTTTTATGGAGTCTTGGGTTGGATTTAGAGATTACCTTTTCGTAGATATGCAGTCATTTCTAGGACATGACCCTAGAAGGATACTGGAATGTCGGTAAAATCATTTTGGATCGTACCATGTTCAACAAGGTATGATTTTTCATTCAGATACATCAATCAATTATTGCGTATCAAGATGTGTCCATTATGAGAAATCCATTTGAGATGATCTAGAAACTTATTGCACAAGTATTTATTCCTTGATCTAATCAAAGAATCTAAATACATTGCCAATTTGTTTCACTTCCAATTCTTTGAACCTTTCAAATAATTCACACTTGTATTTCAAAGAAATACACACATTCAACTCTTTGAATGATCATCTCCTTTTCTTATACTAGTTTGTTCAATTTGCAAAATATATTTTTCACGTAAGTCAAGTATACAAAATTTATTAAGTAATATTCCAGTTCTATACAAAACATTATTATTATAAATAGAACAACAATTGTTCTTAATTATAATACCAAAGATTTCATTGTCCAATAATAAAATGGAAATAATAATTTTTAACAAGAACTGGAATACAATAACAACTTATTGACTTAATAGATTTTCCCGTAGGCATTGCTAAACTATAAGTTTCTATAGCTAATGCAGCAACCTTTGCTTCATTTTCCACACATAGGATTACTTATCTTTGTTTAACTTTCTACTTCTGCTTGGTCCCTTCATAAATCTATATTTATGATAACCAAAGTCGGTATCCAATACCCAAGTAGAACCTTGACTTAAAGAAAAATTTATTTCAATCATGAACAAAAACTGTATTGTAACCGAAACTTCACTAAGCTTCTTTGGTTAGCCTCTGCAAGATGCTTCTTGCAGTTTCTTTCCAGTGTCCAGGCTTATAGCAGTGGAAGCAAACTCCTTTGCTATCCATATCAGTTTTGTTCTTATTATCCTTTGTTTTTGCCTTTCTATTTACCTTCTTAGAATCGTTCTTCTTTTCAGAAGATCCTTTGGCCCCTACCAGTAAGACATGGTCTTTCTTGGTTGGAAAGTGACTCTCAACATTTTTCAACATGATAAGCAAATCGGTGAAATGATATCTAGCTTGTTCATATGAAAAATTCACAACAATGTGAAAAGAGTCCCGAGTGAGTGCAAGATCCAATCTTGGCTCAACTCTCCATCCATGACAAAACCAGTTGTCTTAATTGATCAATCAAATTGATAATGTTAAGAACTTTTTGTCTGTACTATAGTGTCATTGGCCATTCTAGATCGGAAGAGCTCCTTAGATATCTGATATCAATCAGTCCTACTTTCCTCACCATCAACTACTTGTTGTGCAGGAATATAGTAGGTGCATCCATAGTTTCATGCTGACGCTGAAGCTCGTTACTTTCGGATGCGAGCATGATGCATCGAGCCAATCGTGCATCATCTTGCCATTTTCTAAAAGTAGCAATCTCTTCCTCGGAGGCATTATGCGCAACCATTGCGAGGATAGGCGTATTAAGGACATAAGATAGCTTTTCACTTTATGAGAACTATTCTCAAATTCCTTAACCAATCCTGTTTAATTGATTACGATTAATTTAGCATCTAATATGCTTCGCAGTGATAGTAATTTTAGACATTGTAAAATTCTGTAAATGAATTTGTAATTAACAACATTTTAACATACATTCTATTATTAATTACCAAAATAATTTAGGTCTTGTTTTAAATTGGTATCTCCCACTATTTTCTTCAAACTATATTACCCTCACTTATATAGTTCGGCAAAAATCGATTAAAGATTTGCTAGTGAGAATAAGGATCCCATTTCAAATGTATATAGCCTTGTGGTGACACAACAAACTATATATAAATAAATAGGTAGACAACTTTTGTCAATTACATTAACTATGCAACTCCTTTTCTTTTTGCCTCTTAGATTATTTTGATCAAGTGGTGGCACATCCGAATCAAAATTATCCAAGTTAAGTCCGACCTAGCACTCCATATATTCAAAAAAAAAAAATATCATCCTTGTGGTGACACAACAAAATAATATTGTTCAATTTTCTTTATAAGCATCAAATGTGATAAATTAACATCTTAAATACTTAATACTTGCCTTGTGGTGACACAACAAACTCATATTAAATATTTAATACTCTATTAATTTTATCATGCTAGAAAGCTGACGTTCGATATTCCAAATATCTTTGAACGCTTAGGACTTAATATAAAAATTGAGGGTTTGTTATTAATTTGTCTCATCTTGTTTAGCGCATGCATGCATATATATATATAAAAAATACGCGTCGTATTAATTAACATGCGAAGCATGTTTGCATAATATATAATATATATAGTATAAGCATGCACATATAGAATACTATATTCTACTTGGATTGATTATGGACTTTTATTCTAGTTTGGTTCACTAGAGCCACCAAGTGAACCAAAAGGTCAAACCCTAGGGTGCGAAATTATATTTAAATATAACTATTATATTTAAACCCGGGCTCTATTACAAACGGGTCTTCAAGCGCTTCTTGTCCCTTGATCTCTAATTCTTCAAAATTAATTCTAAATATTCCTATTACAAAACTATTTTAAAATAAATAGAAGCCTTGATCGTGAAATCGAGAGAAGTACATAGGAGAGATAGAATTTACATTAAGAAAAATTAGAGAAGGCGAGGTCTGCACGAGACCCATTTAATAAAACCCATACATTCATGCATCCAACTAAAATAAAATCCAATCATATTGTCAATAAATCCATAATCAATCCCATTTATTATCATACACATCACCATATGCATCAATAAATAACATTCATCTCATGAATAATAAACATTTAATATATATATTGATATCATTTAATGGGCAAATTTAGTTAGTATAAAATCTATTTTGAATAAAAATAAACTCCTTTATTTAAATCCAAATTTAAATCAAAATAAAACTATTTTATTTTAATTTATCCTATTTTGAATAAAATAAACTATTTTATTTTAATCAAAATTTTAATCAAAATAAACTCCTTTATTTTAATTAATTATGGAATCCAATTCCATATAAAAAAATCTTTAATTAAAATAAACTCTTTTATTTTAATTAATTATGGAATCCAATTCCATGTAAAAAATTTGATTAAAATAAACTCTTTTATTTTAAATAATTATGGAATCCAATTCCATGTTAAAAAAATTTATTAAAGGAAACACGGATATTCTTTCCTATTCACAAATAAACTCCTTTATTTTGAATAATATGAAATCTATTTCATATCTAAATAAACTCCTTTATTTAAGGAAATTAGGATTCTCTTTCCTATTCACAAATAAACTATTTTATTTTGAATAATATGAAATCTATTTCATATCTAAATAAACTCCTTTATTTAAGGAAAAATAAAATCCAATTTCAACTCCAATTAGTTATCATGGAATCCAATTCCAACTCTAATTAGTTAAGCATGAAATTCTAATTTTAAAATTAAAATAAACTTTTTATTTTAATTATAAAATTATTAAAATTAAAATAAAACTTTATATTTTAATATTAAAATAAACCTTTTATTTTAAAAATAAAATAAACTTTTAATTTAATTATATAATAATATATTATATATATATAACTATTATATATATATATTATAACCGTATATCATATATATATATATATATATATACTAATTCCGTATCTTCCTTGCACAAAAATTCTGCTGCTTGAATTCCTGCTGTTAATTTCCGTGCCTTATCTATATATAATGCCCAGGTCTTGAAAACCGTGCCCAGGTCTTGAAAGCCGAAATTCCATCAGCAATGCCCAGGTCTTGAAAACCGTGTGTAATTGATTTCCTTTATTTTTTTTTATTTATTTATTTTTTTTTTTTTATGTGATTTAAATTTTATACAATAAAATTATGCCCAATTAAATTGTTCTAAACACATATCAATATACATATCAAATTAAAACAATTAATAATTAGCATAAAGGTTTGGCTCGATGCCACTTTATAGGTTTGTAATATTCATAACGTGATCAAATTGCATAAAAGTGCGAGAGCGTGTAAAAATCGAGTTTAAAATTATTTACAAACCATAAAACCCGGATCACCCTTTATGCATAATTATTAATTAAACGAAAAGATAAAGAATAAATCATACCCTTGAAGATCGAGCTTCCTCGTGTGAAGTTCACCTCCAAATCCTTTCGCGTTCAATCTTGAATCCACCGGGTTTGATTCCTTCCTTTGATCAACGTTAGCCACCCAAATGTTTGGCCTCTAGAGGTGATCCACCAGGAAGAAAAAATTCAAGAAGAAGGGTGGTTGGCTCAACCCTAGTTTTTTCTATCTCTATAGAAAAGGTGTACTCTCCCAACAAATTAGAATTATTACGTTGTTGTAAAATCAAACAACCCATCCCACCCATAATAAGACTCTCTTATTTATAGATATGGGCAACCCATCTTAACAATTAAGGAATTGGGTTTTAATTAATTAATTCTTTTTAATTAATTAAGCTCCCTAATCTTATTAGGGATAATTAATTAAACTCCTTTAACTAATTTTCCTTCCTAATCCAATTAGGAATAAATGAGAGTACTTATATTAAATTAATTTCTAAACTCTTTTAGAAATTAAAATAATAATAATTGTAATAATATTAATAAGACTCCTCTTATTAATTTATATTTAATATTTCTAAAATATTAAATAATAAATATTAAGCTATTTAATTTATTCTATCACCATGTATCAAATTAAATATACATAACATATTATTACGATTATGCCATTAACTTCTTAAATAATTATTCTTCCTTTTATGGTGTGACCCTTTAGGTTCTCCATATTAAACCTATTGTGAATAAATCAATTAGAACAATTCTAATCTTATTTAAATAAATAAATTAAATAATTAATTTATTTAAATAATATTTATTCTCTACATAGGGATAAGCCTCCCTAATGATCAACGACTTTCCGGATAATATAGATTTCAACATTAATCATTAAAGAACCTTTGAGTAAATAGTTACCGTACTAATTCAATCCTTCCACCATATGATGTCCCAATTAAATATAAGGCATGGAATTACCTTTGTCAAGTCTTATTTTATTTAATTATATGTATTTCGATCCTTAAATGCACAACTCCAAATAATGCAAATTAGAAACTCCTTTCTAATTTCATTACGCCTTAACCAAGGACTCTTGGGTTGTCATTTATCGAATCACATAGGACATTTCTCTTCTTTTATTAGAAGTGGTAGATTCTTTATTGATCATACATTATCTCCATGTATAACTTATTATACCCAAGCATACCCTTTGATATACCCTAAGGGGTCTTAAGGAATAAGTCAAAGTATAACTCATCATACACAAGATACTATGATGATCTCAAGTCCAAGGATCACTTGTCTTACTATCACTATAGGAATTCCTATTGACGAGCAAATAAAACTCCATTAGGTATTCCTTAGCGAGCCACGTTCAATGAACTTATTCTCTAATAAGCACTTACATACTTGCTTTTTAGTGTCTCCACACAAATGATCATGAGATCAATCATCCTCATCCAATGAAAGAAGACGGCGTATGTACCAATCTATCCGGATTCACTAATCCCCAATTTAGTAATCCAACGATTGGGAACTATTTTAGTTTTAAGCTTTCTAAGAATTTAGATCTCATTAGAATGATCATCATCATTATTCTAAAAGCATTGCTTAAAACTATGGGTTTATCACATATTATAAAACAGCATCATGTAGATAATTAAAAGCCTTTAATAAATTAATACTTTTTATTAATAAATGAATAAGATTGTTACAAAGTATATGCTTTATCATCAAACATGATTGGCTTGTATGCATACTACTTTCAGATGGTACTTAGTAGCCGTAATGATATGGAGAGCATAAGCACCAAATGCTTTTAACGAGCTTATAAAAGATATATCTTTGGTATGTTAATTACGAGAGATACTTGATAAGTTTGCCTAGTGAGTGTGAAGTGATGTCGCTTCTGTCGAGTTCAATTGTTTAACTTTAGAGCACTCATAACATAAGATACAAGATACAAGGCCATTAAATGTGTCATCAAACAATTGGACAGTTCTATGAAGAGAAGTTCAATGTGTGATACAAGTCCAGTTAACCATATAAAATTTGTAGTTCAATGTTTATACTACCACATTTTTTGTTTAACATTGATTTTTTTCACTAATTGAATATTCAAGTTTAAACAACATCTTCATCTATACATTGACTTCATTGGACTAGTTAAGATTTGGATTAATTTATTTCTTAGAGCTAAAATATTTTGAAAATGGTGGGGATTGTTAATGATTTTCAAAATTTCTAATTAAATTTTGGGTGAGTTTATTTTATATATGAAATTACAAGGAGAAAGGAAATACATATTAAGTATCTTAGAAATGTGGCCTATATATTGTTGTAATAAATCAGTGAACTTGGTGTTGTAATAATAGATACAACAACAACAATGGTAGTTATTTTCTAGAACAACGGTTGGTGTTGGTTACATGCCAGAAGTTGTAACTGTTTATAACCGCTACAATAACTAAACCTGCAGCAGTTAGTAGAAGTTTTTTTTCTTCTGATTTTGGAAAGTTGTAACTTACCAAATGACACATATTCAAACACTATAAATAAGGGGCATATGTAGCATTCTAGGAAAGATATTTTAGAAACATTCATTTATTTATTCATTCTTCTTCTGTAGATCTTCTAACTTATTGTATTAGTGCATAATATAATACTTAATAAACAACAATCCAGAAATTCATAAAGTTGTTCGTAGGATATTCTTCAATAGTGCAAATTGAAGAATATCATGGACTTTATTTTATCTTAGAGGAAATTCGCTAGAACCTTTTTGCATCAATTAGTGAAGCAAATTAAGCCTTAAGTACAACAACTCGATCGTGTCTTAAAGTCATTTTATCTATCATTTCTAGTTATATCACTCATAAAAATAATTTATCTAACAAACATAACACAAGTGACGTGGATTTTTTTTTTTATAAAAAAGGGAGAGTGATATTTCACAAATAAAAATAGTAGTTTCACAAGTTCTTTCTCACATGAATAGTAAATAGAATCTACCCTTGTATGAGAAAATAGCTTGTATAACTAAAATTTTTATTTGTGAAAATATTAATTCTTCCGAAAAAATCATGAAACTTCATAATACTATTGGCTTATATATTTAATACTTTTACTAAAAAGTGTTCCTTTAGCTATTATCTCTGTTGCAATAAAGTGACAAACTAACAACATTGCAACACAAATTTTTATGGCCTGTTTGTTTTGAAGGGAATGGAAAATGTATATTCTTATGTTTGGTTACTTAAAAGGGAGGGAATGAGCATTTTTGGAATACCTATTCATATGTTTAAAGGAATGCTTATTCCATCTAGATGGGTAAAAAATAAGAATGTTCATTCCATTCTCATTCTCATTCCAATGTTATAACCAAACGGACAGTGGCTGAACCAGAATATTTTTAGAGGAAGGTCAAAATACATCAGTTAAAAAAAATTATTTATTGATGCTTGGAGTGCTTCTTTCGGCTATACGACTGATAGGAGTCAACTGTATCCTACAACTCTGCATAGTTTGAAAACGTCTCAAAATTTGTTCATTTTCAATTATTGAAAAAATATCATTCTCAATATAAACTACCAGACTGTCATTCATCTACTCGTCTTCCATTTTATTACGCAAGTCAGTCTTGACAATTTTCATCGCGGAGAATACTCTTTCAACAGTAGCAGTCACAACTAGTAAAATCAAAGCCAACTCGATCAATCGATATACCAATAAAAAGCCATATTTCCTCTTGTTTCAATCAGCTTCTTAGCAAGACTTCCCAAATCTTTGATTCCAAAAAATTGATTATCGCATCGCATATCATAAATGTAATTATCAAGTTGATCCTCAAGTATCATGCGATCAGTCAATGAGAAAAGTCTTCTAGATAAAGCTCAATAAAAAACGCCGCCAGAGATTCTAGGGTCATATGACTCCCGGCGACCCTCCCTCCTTTCGCCTCTGCAAATAGACCATTATTATTTTTGAACGTCACTAACATAACCTCTTCAAAGGCTTTGATATTGGGAATAAGACCCTTAAATTGATCAACTTCTTTTTATTTTGACAAATTTTGGGAAAAAATACTGAGGGAAATCGAATTACATGTATAGAGTTTAGTGGACATTTACCTTATCTAAAAATGAAATTAAGATTACACATTTTTTGATTGAAATAGAAAAATAATACAATCAAAAAACAGTTGTCGAAAAAATATTTTATCATGCATCCAATTAGCATATCTGCAATCATCGTAAATAAAAACAACTTTGGAACCTAAGTTTCCAAAAAAGAAAAAAGAAAAATGACTATCTCAAAGAAGGAACTCCAAATCAATAGAAAACAAAATCCCACAAAAGGAAAGAATAACAACCAAATAATAGATTAATATAACAGAAAAATGTATAGAATGAAATCTAAAATTTTGGAGGTTAAGATTTCTGGCTAGAGAGAAAAGAGATAAAATAGGGGATTAATTTGACGTAACTTGAAAGCTTAGTGTGGCATAGATTCAATATCTATAACTCTGTAGTTCTCCAAGTTGTTGAGGCAACCCACCCATATATATTACTTCATCTGTTTCAAAATTAGAGATACAATTTGATTTTTTAAAATTAAATAACGGCAGATTAGACTTTAAAATTAGTGTGACTCATAAAAGTTTAGAATGAAATAAATTTTAGGCTTAAATATAAATTACTACCCTAAACTATAGGTCATATTCCACTTTGGTGATCCACCTTTTAATTTTGACAATTAGATGATTGAACTATTATTTTTTTTCACTTCCATTCAATTGGGTCTATCATATCAGAAATTGCTGGCGTGACTGCCTAGGTAGGTCATAGTAGCTGATGTGTAACAAAAAAAGAGTTTTAATTTTTAATTAAACATTTATTATACATTAAAGGGCAAAATTGTCAAACCACTCTATATTAAACATTAAAACTAAATATATTTTCGATCTATTATGTGCCAAGTCCGAGGGTTGATAGATTGTTGGGCTTCTTTGTGTGATTAGTAAGGGTTTTTGATCTTCGCTTGTGCTGGTTTTGGAATTATGATATGAGGTGGAAGATCTATTGGTTGGGGTTTGGATCTTAATGGTTCTTGTTGGTGTTTGGGGTTTGGTAGATGGATCTGTTCGGATCAAGTTTTGTGGGTTTGTGTCACAAACCATGGGAGAGCCACACCTTAAAAGCTAGCTATTAAGGTTGATGAGCCCAACGTTTATAAATACCCCACATCAAAGTCCCATACCATCGATGTGGGACACAAGTCCCATACTTTGCAATTAAGATAAATACCCCACATCAAAGTCCCATACCATCGATGTGGGACACAAGTCTCATACTTTGCAATTAGGATCATAACATTCCACCACGCTCCGCACTCCCGGCGCCCACGCAGGCTGGCTTTGCGCTAGACGATTCTAGCCCCGGGCGAACACTGCAATGCCGACGTCACCACCCTCGCCGCACGATTGCAACCGGGAGGTAGTGGACGGCTCTGATACCAATTGTCATAAACCATGGGAGAGCCGCACCTTAAAAGCTAGCTATTAAGGTTGGAGAGCCCAGAGTTTATAAATACCCCACATCAAAGTCTCATACCATCGATGTGGGACACAAGTCCCATACCTTGCAATTAGGATCATAACAATTTGTTCTCCTATATAAATGTGATCTTGAACTAATTTCGCCAAAATTTGAGTTCTTGGGTCCTTTGTTCCGATTGTTCTTTGTCTTCACGAATGGGTTTTTCTTTGCCTTGCTCATTAATCCGTGTGTTTCCGATCTTGGATTTCATTTAATTTATGGCTTAATGTTCAGATTTGGGATCTTTGATTTTATGTCTTTCATAGTAACAATTTGGTTTTTGTTACCTCTGATTTTGTGCTTATTGTTATTGATATTTTGTTTGTGGTCGGAAAATCTTGTGTTGTTTTCAGTCTATTATATCGGATTGTTTTGATTTGAAATTGATTTACTTTAAGAGAAGGAAATGTTTAGTTTTAATTTTTAATATAAAGTGGTTTGACTATTTTGCCCTTTAATGTATAATAAATGTTTAATCAAAAAATAAAATACTATGTTTTTTTGTTACACATCACCTCAACTATGGCCTACCCAGACAGCCACGTTAGCAATTTCTGAAGTGACAGACCCAATTGAATTAAAGTAAAAAAAATTAATAATTCAATCATATGATTGACAAAATTGAAAGGTTGATCACCGAAGTGGAATATGACATATAGTTTAGGGTAGTAATTTATATTTAAGCCTAAATTTTATAATTAATAGTTTTTGTTATATAATATACAATTATAATAACTGTATCTAGAGGTGTTCAAATTAACCGGTTTTTTCGATTTTTGAATGGGAATAGGATAAACGGTATAAAAAAATCGGTTCGGTTGATGCAAAAAAAACTAGGTATATATCGATTTTTCTAGATGCAAGTTTGATCAAACGATTTTATGGTTGGGTTTCTTTGAACCTGGACCCGATATATACCAGTTTTCTAATTTTTTTATTATTAATAATTTAATAATAATAATAAAAATAAAATAAAAAATGATTATAATAATAAAAATAATAATAATATTAATAAAAATAATAATATTAATAATAATAATAATAATAATAATTATTATTATATTAATTTTCGGTAAAAATCAAGATCTTAGAGGCAGAGATCTGGCTCAATTCGATATCTGGGGTCCAAACAGTCTGCGATGTCGCTTCATGAAATTGGCTACTATCGGTATTCGATACGGTTCGGGTCGATCCGGTCCGATTTTTTACCGATGAACACCCCTAACTGTATCAACTAAAATTAAATAAATTGACATCAATTTAAAATTTAATGTCATCATTTTACCTCAAAAGTCAAATTATATCTCTAATTTTAAAAAGAAGTATTTTTTTGGACTTTAAATGGAGACAACAAACCTCCCCAAATCTCGTCTTTTGGTTTCTTCATGGACTATTGCAGGGTATTGATGATGGTTGCAGAAAAATATTGTACATGTTTGAACTTGTTTTGATTCAATAAACACAAAAAGTTGCGCCTATCCTATTTTTCCAAAATTTCTTCCTCTGCCTATAGTTTAACCCCTATTCTTTTTCAAATTTAAAACTGACATTATTTATTCAAGTTTTAAAAGTATTAAATTTTATAACTAGTAGCAAATGATAGAGAAATTAGCAAAGATAAAAATATTGCTCAAAAGTTGATTTCAAATTCTGTCACTAATTTTGAACGAGGGAATATTATACACAAGCAAACTTGTTAAAACAACAGAAATTATTTTAGTCTACAAAAATCTTGCTGGGCTTTAAACAACAAATCTGAAACTCATACTGTCATACACTGCAGATGAATGTGTCATTTAGTAAAGGAAACTGACAAGTAAGAACTGAACTAACATAAAATTGGCTCTGGAGATTACACAGTATACAAATAACAACCGACTACAATCATATAATTTTAGGAACTCACCAAGCATTCAGATCATAAAATCACAGATGAAGCAAAATTTGCACTTAAAAGTGTAGCGTCAAAACATAAAATCATCCAAAAGTTCTAGAATAACATTAATCAGAAATGGAAGCATTTGAAGTACTGCGTGCACAAAGTTTGAATGATTTGTAAACTCATGCCTTGAGCCGCCCATAGAACTTCTGCTTCTCTTGAGTAGTCTGAAAGCGACCATGTCCAAACTTTGATGATGTGTCGATGAACTTGAGTTTGATCTCCTCCATGGCTAAACGAGATGTCTGTGTGAGCAGAGACTGACGAAGAGTAACAACCCTCTTCTTTGGCCCAACACAGCATCCTTTGATCAGCAAATAGTCATCCTTAACCTCACCATAATGAGGGAAACCACCCATGGAACTAATATCTTTCTCGGTCCTATTAAGAGAAGGGGCGAGTATATATTACATATAAGTTAAAATAGGGTCAAAGTATAATCCTATTATAAGGATGAAGTAGGCATCTTAATTAAACCTTGCATCTCAGGTGGTGTTATCATCCATCCCCCAACACCCCTCCCCCCACTCTCGGTGGATATATAGAATAATTTAATCCTCTACGTTTCATTTGTCAATTTTTCTGCCATAATCAGTGTCAAAAATCTTTGTTTCTCTGTCTTTATCTGTATATTATATATCTACAGCTTTTATTAGCAATTCTATTTAGATCAAGCAAGGGCTCAAAGGATTTAGTGTGTGGTGAAGGGCGTCTGGAGAACTTTTATACCGCAACTAAGCTCTAATAAATTAGTTTTCTATAAAAGCTAGGGAGGACAACAGAGAATAATTTAGGAGAATATTTATTTCGGTTTCATTCATACTTGGATATTTCAATATTACTTCACCATCACAGTTGGTGACCCACATGGCATCAACATCCCCAACCAATATTCAGTAGGGGGGATAAATGATATGAACATCCAACATAACTTTTGCAACTTTATCAAAAGCACAAGTTAAAATTTGAAGGAATGTGCAAGCAAAGCTACTAACCTGTCAAACTCGGTAAGTGCAGTGTGGGATTCCTGTCCAGTCTTGCCGAGTTTGTATATCTTCTTGTTCATTTCTGTTCGGTGGTGGTATCCATTCTGACCAGCCCTAGCAACAGTGAATGAAACACGTGCTGGATGCCAAGCACCGATACAAGCCACCTTCCGCAGACCCCTGTGAGTCTTGCGGGGAAGGCGCGTGACACCCCAACGAGTTACGACACCTTCATAACCTTTACCCTTTGTCACACCAATGATGTCAATCATCTCATCCTTTTGGAAAACAGCATCAATAGGAACCTGCTTCTCAAAGAAGCTATAAGCAAAATCCACTTTCTGAGCAATAGTCCCACCATTGACCTGAATCTCCATCAGGTGTGCCTTCTTCTGCTTCAAACCTTTCATCTTCCTAATCTGCAGGACGTGTATCACAAAAAGAAAACATATGGGAAGATTGCTTGTTTCTAAATCAGGATATGTACGAACTAATTCATAAAATAAGCAAAGGACTAGTAGATTAAACCTCAACTAAACAATCTCCAAAGGATATACATCTCGCTTTTGCGTAGTTCTACAGATAGCTTATGGTTGCAAATATAGTGACAATATTCCTACTGCTGTTAGATCTATAATGTAAAATCAAAATTATTTTGACCTGCTTGTGTCAGTGAGTACAGGTAAGGCAGGAAACTTCAGAAACAATGCATTAGTGTCATTTACCTAATATATTTATAATGCCATAACATGTACGATGTAGAACGAACATGAAAAAAAAAAATCATTGCCATGAGTGCCAATATAATAGTAACCTTGAGTGACCAGCAAGATAAGATTATATATAGAATGGAATTGCAGCATTGTCTACATCAGAATGCACAACTGCAACATATTTAAGAAATCAAAGTCAGGAAAATCATAGCAAATATGAACTGCAGCGCCTAATTACCTGAGTGTGAGCCAAAACACGTATAACTGTTGCATACTTCTTCATCTTCTCCAACTGTGACTGGATATCTTTCTTCCCTTCATCAGTCTCATACTTCTTTGAGTATTTAGTAAAAGCTTTCTTCTTTGACTTGCACCAGTTCTTGTAGAACCTCCTTTTGATGTCTTCACTCAAATGCTGAGCCCAAACGGTGTTCAGAGAACGAAGGCCACGTGGTGTCTTAACATATGCCACCACTCCAACAACCACCATTGGAGGAGTCTCAATAATGGTCACTGCCTCACAGGTCTCCTTCTTATGAAGCTCTACATAACAAATTAAGTTACAGCTTCTATAATAAAACTTAAAAGATAAAAATTATGATAAAATGATTAGAAAAGAGAAGATTAACTTCAAAAGTGACAGGTTATGAAGTATAAAAATAACACAAGTAGAAATGTTTGAGATCCAAAATAATATAGAAACAAAAAGCTTACCAGGTAAAGTAATTACTAATTAGTATTAAACAAATTAGATTGCACACTCTAAATCAAATTCCAGTATGTAAATGTTTTACTTAATCCCATGCTGACGGACACAACGGCATTGAGTATTTATGTTTCAACTCCCTAAGAGTAAAAGCTTCAATATCTCAAAAAATTTACAAGATTATACAAGGAATATTCCAAACCAAAAAAATTTTGTTTTGAAAATTATTTGAGGTCAGCATATTGAAGAAAGTTGAACTGAAAACCCTTATCACTGACCTTACCATGGTTATCTATTAGAACCTAATGTACATAATCCAAGAATAAGAAGAAAAATGCAATTTCATAGTCATCACAAATTAATCTCTAAAACTGATGCTTAGTTTATGATACTTTTTGCCAATTTAATTCAATCTACTTCAACAAAAGATAATACTGATCCTTTTAAGTTATAACGTACATAGTTAATAAGCAAAAAACAATTCAGAAGTTGCTTACTTGATCCAGGCTTTTCAACCTCCCTGACAATATGAGTCATCCCAGCCTTGTAACCCAAAAATGCAGTAAGCTTGCATGGCTTGTTTGGGTCATCCTTGGGGAAAGCCTTCACTGCATAATTGTCCACAAACATAAATATTAGTTTAGCATACATGACAATTAAGGACTCTGCAGTTCAAAGGTGTGTTCACAAGTATAGAATAAGAAAATTGTAGAAAATAAAGGGTATGTTTTGTAACTGTTTCTACTACTACGTTTTTGGTTCCTGCTTTTGTTTTCATATGTTTCGATTTTCATTTATTGTCACTAGTGAAAACAGAAATCAGGAAACGCTGCTTGGTAACAATATGATGCAATCAATGAATAAAAAACTGAATTCAAAAAATCAGTGTTTGTAAGAATAAAATTGTTGCAACATTATTTTATAATATTTATTTTGTGCTCCCAATTTTTTTTTAAAAATAAAGAAAAGAAACAAAAACAAAAATTAGGGAGTACAAACAATTAACAAACACTAAAGTTCTACAAAACATTCACTCTCATTGTAAGATGTAAAAAAAATGTGTACCCTTGTAAATTGTAATGCTTGCAATAGATTCTAAAAGACACAAATCCTTAGGGGTGACTGGATTACTAGTTGAAGTTAAGTAAATCATTTACAAACAAAAAGTTAAGTAAAGGGGAATAAATGTTCCTTTCCTAACACAATAACTAAAACTAAAATTCTCACCTATGACTGTCTTTAAGGTTTTATATTTCTAATTATTGTTTAAAGTACCGTGCAAGCAAACAAATAAATCCACCCAGAAGAAATACTCAGATGAAGGATATAAATTAGAAATTCATCCCTTGAATGATGATTCAAGACTCGACTTACTCAAAATGAAACAGGAACACATCCAACATTAAAAAGAGCAGAAAAATAAAATTTTAAGTAATTTGAGCAGTTCACCTTTTCCTCTGTGGCGAGCAGCGCGCTTCCTTGGGAGAAATCCAAGGGAGCCATGCCTGGGATGCTCAAACTTCCTGTGAGACAGTCTTCTCCTCCTTCAATATTCATACAAAGTAAAAACAAATATCAGCGTATAAAATAGATCATAACAATGTACTATTCTTATTTTATACATTCCCAAAGTCCTTTCATCAAGTCTAGTTTACATCCCCATTTACTAATTACCAAATCTATTCAGAACAGAGCAGAAAAAAAGGTTTTATTCAAAATACAAAATTCAGAGTTTAGAAAAAGGAAATAAAGGAGAAGCATAAATACCAAAAACCAAAAACAAAAAACAAAAAAAGACTTAAATACCGAGCAGATAATAAAGTAGATTAATAAAACTCGTATAGTAAGGCCCCAGTTAACAACGTAAACTTAAAATTCAAAATTTATTAAAATTAGGTTCGTATGAAAAATACATATCATTAATCATATACGATCGAGAGTACAATCAACAGAGCTTATGTGAAAGAAAGCAAGCAAGCAAAAACCTTAGCTTGAAATCTAATTTATTCTTAATTGATTTTGCCTTTGAGTTATCAATATAGATACATCTAAAATGAATTTACCCAGCTCCATGATAAATCAAATCTGCCTATATGTTATATAGCAGTCGAATTACACGCAATGTCAATATCAAAACTACAACAGAAATCATAAAAAGCAGAAATGAAAAATGAAGAACAAAAGCAAAGTACCAAATTCAAATGGTAATGAATGGATTAAATAGATTAAATGTGTAGAATAAGGAGAAGAGATGTTTGGTTTAGAGATTAGATAGAGACTTAACCTGGGGTATGATCTATGAAGCTGCGCGACGTGAGTAGCTTAAAACCCTATCTCTACTTTACATATATAGATATAGAATATAGATAGGCAAACAGATTCCCTAGGTTTGTTTAAATTATACAATGACCCCGCGATTTGACTTTTAATACTCAATCATTTCACCCTCCTCCCCCAACCCGACACACACCCAAAAAAGCCTCATTTGTTATTGAAAAAAATCGCAGAGGAAAAAAAAACATTAATGCTTATAAAATAGAATGAAATAATAATATTAAACTTTTTTAAGGGTAAATTTCAAATGACTTGTGGTTTACTTGTTTTTTCACATCACAACCTGATTTTCAAAACTCTTAACACAAACATTTGTATTATTGAGACTAACTCTATGGTTCTGAGTTTTAAAATGGATAAAAAAAAAAAAAAATGGACGGAAAATTTAAATTTTCTTTTCAATTCTTATGTTTCTGAGTTTTTTAATAAACAGAAAAGAAAAGAAATGGATAGAAAATTTGACAACTTTTTCTGTCATAGTTTTTGTCCAAAATTGGCCTGATTTGGACAGAAAAGAAATTGGAATAAGTAATATTTTTATAATTCTAATATTATCCTCAACTTTTAATATAATAAATTTTAAATTACAACTCATGTTCTCAATTTATTTTTATCTACAAAACCTAATTTGATAAAGAAAAAAGTATAGGCGCAAATAACTTACTGCAGACAAGTTCTCTTCTTCTGCTCAAGCTTCAAGCTCTCACTGAAAATGATGTAATCGAACAAATTCATCTCCAGATTTTTTCTTGTCGGTAACAAAGATCCCAATCTCCCCCTCTTCGGTAACTTTTCGGCCAAATATGTCTCCTATTTTGTGAGACCCCAGATTTTATCAATAAAGATTTAAATTTTGTCGAAATAATTTTTAATATTATGGTGTGAATTTGAGATAATATTATAGTTGTGGGTAGTATTTATAAATTTTGCAAAAGTATGCAAGTGGTTATATTATATTCGATTGGTTGGAATATTTGGTTTAGCGGGGAATATTCAATGCAACTACTCAATCATTGGTGGACCCCACAACAATTATTATCGGATTGAGAAAACGATAAAAATATTTTATTGAAATAACTACGGAAGTTTTACTGGTTGATCTTGTTGAACTACTCGGTAGTAAAAGTAAAAGAATGTCGTGTGGTTGCGTAAGTAGCACTTATCAGTATTGATTATTGATCTTTATGTGAAAGTCACTCAGTTTGATTCCATTATTGTCGATTAATAATATGAATTATTATAATGATAATGACGTTTTGTTTTATTCGTATTATTAACGTAATAAAAAAACGAAACATCTTTTATATAAAACAAAATACTTTATTAAAGTTATTCATAAATAGAATATATTATATTTTATTATGCGTAGTGTTGCGTAGTATTTATAAGTAAAATGTTTTTATATAAATAGAATATATTATATTTTATTTTGCTTTAAATATGGATAGTCAGATTAAAATAAATCAATCCTGATAGTTCATGGATTAATTACTATGCATTCTATTTTCCTATAAATAGAAGTTCATTCCTTCATTATTTTCTTACTTAATTCATTGAAACTACAGAGAGAAATTATAGAGAGAAGTATAGAGAGAAAATTATAGAGAGAAAGAAGAAGAGTATTCTATTTACTTCACTACTTCTATATTCGGTTCTTTTTACGGTAAGGGTGTTATTCTTTCTTCTTGAAGAAAACATTACATTATTCCATTCTTTATTATTACATTGGAATAACTTTGATATCTGTGGCATACCCTATACTTGGTGAAATCCATTCTGTTATTCCATTCTTTATTATTCTGTTGGAATAACCTGTATACGCGGTATACCCTATACTTGGTGATATTCTTATGTTATTCCATTCTTTATTATTCTGATGGAATAACCTGTATGTGCGGTTTACCCTATACTTGGTGGAATGACCAGTATATGCGGTTCACCCAATACTTGGTGATCTTCTTCTGTTATTCCATTCTTTATGATTATGTTGGAATAACTTGGTTTATCTGAATCTGCGCATACTTGGTGAAACTCTTATTATTATTCCGTCATTTATATTTACGCCGGAATATCACATACATCGCTTATCTGTACGGACTGGTTCCATCATTTATTATTTCGCATTTATTATTACAGATTTACGATTACGTCGAAATATCCCGTCGATGTGAATTTCAACGACACGGTTCCATATTTATTATTCGCATTTATTATTACGTTGGGAATAACTCGTTATGCATCTTTGTCTCTATCGCATGCATGGTGAATCCTTCATTATTCTATTCTTTATTATTACATTGGAATAACTTTTATACATGTGGATTGCCACATGCATGGTGAATGATCCTTTGTATTCATTCCTTATTAAATTATGAAAATGATCTCAGATATTGTGGATTACTGCATGACGGGTGAAAATCCATTTGCGCTTTTATATATTCTTTGTTATACTCGGTTGGTTAAAGTTTTGACTTCTATACTCCATGAAACTAGTGGAATATCCTTGATATTTGCGCTTCATCCAAAGATATCTTTTCATGGAAATATTCTTCCGAGCATTCTTGGCTTTTATTTTACAAAGAAATATCATGTTGACAATTTGGATATTATTAGTTCTGGATAAATTAATTCTTGAACTTGTTTAATTGAATTCTATAACATTGTCATCATCCTCATGTTTATATTATGTCGAAAGTCATCTTTGGCTTACGTGCATAGATAGACTTAGTATGATTATGACCAGGATCATTCGGTATAATCATGAACCCATGATGTTATAAGTGGTGTGGTAAAAGTCTTGATGGCTTTGTAGTGCATTGATGGGCGCTTTTTGGTATGATTATGACCGAGGATTTTTTGGTATAATCATGACCATTGATGATTTAATGAATATCCTTGGCCCGTGTCTGAGGATGATTAGAAGATGTGGTTTATTTATTAAGGCGAGTTTCAAATGATTAAGTTGATGAAAACATTTTTAAATCATAGAAGATAGTAGGTTTTATTCTCTACTGACTCTTCTAATGAATTGCTTGTTCACCGCAGCTTAAACTTGATTTTTGTTATATTTTATCGGTTTAACATCATTGAAGGCTAAAGATAATTTATTCTTCATTATCTTAGTCATAATATTTCTTCTTTGGGCTAGTTGAGCTCACCTTTCTTTCACTTTTTCTCTTGAGAAATGAGAACGTGGCGAGAATGAGTCGGGGAACGGGTGATGTCCGGATGATAGCATTAGTAGTCCTCACTATTACATTAGATAGTGTGACAATAAATGTAATGAGGACTCCATTGGGTATGGATATTGTCTAGATGACAATATTTGTATTAAAACTCACAGCATATGTTTTGTCGTATTTTACACGACAGCTGTATAATTAGTTGTATTTGGATTTATGTACCATGTAAGTGGCGACCCAAGATGGGTGACGTATACCAAATTTTGGGGGCGTCACAGTTGGTATCAGAGCTTAGGGATATGATCCCTGGCTGAGATGTGAGATAAGAACTAGGAGGGGAGAGACGGGGAATTCCTTTCGCTAGTATGACCTACCTAAATTTATTTGGTATTTAATTGGTCGGTCAGAGTATAGGGATAATATGTGATATGTTAATTAACCCTTATTTTGTGATAGTGTTTGAGAATGGCATCTGAAAATGCTGAGATAAGCAATGAAGCACATGAGAGTGTTGATTCAGCTCAAACAAAAGGTAACGACCAACAACACCATAATAATCATACTGGTGGCAACGGCTATCAGAATAATGATAACCATCGTGGGGGAAATTATCATGCGAAGAATGGTAACCACTTCGGTGGTAATCATGGCAAAGATAATAGAAGTGGAAATTGCAAGAAGAAAAGGTCATTTAGCCCAATTTTATTGTGCACCAAAGTCAAGTCTAGCTGGGACGGTGGCACCAAAGGTGGATATGGACAAAACAAAGTCGTTGGTTTTAGGAAGTGCATTTTTCATGACTTCTCAAAAAGCGAGTAAACCGAACGAAGTTAGCACGGGTTAGTTAATTATAAATTGTGAAGTCTATACCTTATAAGATACTGGTTCTACCCATTATTTTATCTCTCTTGCTTGTGTTCAACGTTTAAATTTGACTCCGGAGAAGTTAGACTTTGACTTATTAGTTGAAACTTCGTTAGTAGGAGCCTTCGTTCTGCTTACTATTTTTAAATCTTGTTTGATTCAAATAAACACTTTCACGTTACCTGTCGATCTTATCTTTTTGAAAATACTTGCCTTTGATGTGATTTTAGGAATCAATTGGTTAACTACTCATCATGCTTTTCGTAAGGTTGTTAGCTTTTATATTCATAACCAACTTGTTGTGTAAAGCGAATTCAAGTAACCAAACTACTAAAGTCAATTATTGTCATATCAAGCCATAAGTAAAGAGCCCCGAACCTTTCGTTGTTGACTTCCTTGTGTGGAATGCACTGCAAAGCAGGACTTTCAGTAAGCGACATCGTGAATGAAGATGGCAAGTTTATAGGTATCATTGTGAGGTGCTATCTAGGTTAAGGGATAGAAGTCACAGTTGGTATCAATGTGACGTCTTATCCAAGTCTTGGATGAGAGTCACAGGTTTTGAATGATATTTCTATTATTAATAAATTTTACGGCGTATTCTTGAAGACTTCTTAGCTTACTTAGAGCGTGAAATCGAATTTTGTATTGACCCCAGACAAAAACCCATTTTTTAAACCCTCAAATATTTCTTCAACTAAAATGAACAGTTTACGTGGTTTATGATGAAAGTCATAATAAAAGCATTGGACTAATGAAAATCATGGGTATACGTGGTATTAGTAAGTGTTATGATGAGTTATGTTGGTTAGTATGTGAAAACATGAAAGTTTCTTAAAAATCACAAGGAGTTAAAAACCAGATTTTGGTGAAAAACGTAACATAAAATTCAATTGACCAAATCTCCTATTATATTTTGAATTTTTGAGTGTGGTTAAGTCCTAGAGTTAGATCTATGAGTTACCTAACTAATCCAAGTGGAATTACTGGAAAAGGTGTTGTAGATTTTTGTGTGGACTGATTTTAGCAAAGGAGTGCAAAGTCTGTAAAACCGAAAAAAAAGTTGCTGCCATGATTTTTAGACAAATTTGTTTACCACTTAAATTATGAGAAAAATTCTGGCCTTTTGGGACATGAAGGTATATGGTATAAAGTACCTCCTGTCCAAAAATGAGCTCATTCTCGACTTAAAATGAGCAAGTTATGACTATTTCAATATTTAGGTTTTTCCGATGAAAAAATGCTATAGCTGGAGTTCTATAACTCAGATGACCATGAAATTTAAACCGAAGCTCACGTTAACATGTGTAAGGTCCTGCCAAGATTTGGGAATTTTGGAGTTAAACTTGAGGTAGCTAATTTCTTAAGAATTAATTAGAAATTGATTTTTGAAAAATAGTAAATGAATTTTAAAAATTCCGAGAAAAATATTATTATTATGGGACTATATTATGCTAAATCCCAGAAAAGAAATATTTTTGGGACTGATTTGGTATTTTTCATGAAAATAGTTTAATTACTGAACATATAAGTTAAATATGTTATGTGAAGTAACAAAGTTGAAAATAGGATTTTATGGCTAGAGAATCCTATATAGAGTATATGCATATTTTTTTTGATGAGGATTTGATAATTGGTGATGATATCTTATGAGTATGGCATTTTGAATGATTAAATGCATTATATGGTAAAGCGTAAACAATTGAGATAAATTGTTTATAAATTTAAGAAGTGATTAAAATATTGTTATAATATTAATGATATTAGATTATGAGATTATTAAGTGATTGATAACATGGGGATATTCTTGAATCTGGATAAATTATATTATAAATGTTTAATATTTATCCTTTATCTCATTTGATTGATTCTTTATATCATTATCCTCATTTATATTATGTTGAAAGTCATACATGGCTCAGTAGTGCATAGATGGACTTGGTATGATTATGACCGAGGATTGTTTTGGGTATAATAATCATAACCGTAATTGAAAACTCACGATTATCTTTGGTAGTAGTGCATGGATAATTTGTGGTCGTGATACTAATGAATACACGATTATCTTTGGTAGTAGTGCATGGATAATTTGTGGTCGTGATACTAATGAATACACGATTATCTTTGGTAGTAGTGCATGGATAATTTGTGGTCGTGATACTAATGAATACACGATTATCTTTGGTAGTAGTGCATGGATAATTTGTGGTCGTGATACTAATGAATACACGATTATCTTTGGTAGTAGTGCATGGATAATTTGTGGTCGTGATACTTAATGAATACACGATTATCTTTGGTAGTAGTCATGGATAATTAAATGGTCGTGATACTTAATGAATATCCTTGCCTTTTGTAGTGCGGGGATGATTCGATGATATGGATTAATTATTGAAATGAGTCTCGGAATGAAATATTAATTCATGGATGTGGTAAAAGTCATCTTTGGTAGTAGTGTATTGATAGACTTGGTATGATTATGACCAAGGATTATTTGGTATAATCATGATCAGTAATTGAAAACACGAATATCCTTGGCGATTAGTGCATAGATAATTCGTGGTCGTGATAATATTAAGTCTGCGTCTCAAAGATTATTGGTTTCTGAGTTATATATCTTTGGCTTTGTAGTGCAAAGATGAATTGTTAATAAATATCTTTGGCAGAGTGCAAAGATGAATTGTTAATGAATATCTTTGGTAGGATTGCAAAGATGAATGTAATGTTTTCAACGATAAAGGTATTCAAGGTATCCTCACCTCTTTATCATACCGTACGTACACTTCTAATTTCGAGGGCAAAATTCCATAAGGAGGGAGATTGTGAGACCCCAGTTTTATCAATAAAGATTTAAATTTTGTTGAAATAATTTTTAATATTATGGTGTGAATTTGAGATAATATTATAGTTGTGGGTAGTATTTATAAATTTTGCAAAGTATGCAAGTGGTTATATTATATTCGATTGGTCGGGGAATATTCGGTTTAGCGAGGGAATATTAAATGCAACTACTCAATCATTGGTGGACCCCACAATGTAATTATTGTTTGATTGAGAAAATGACAAAAATATTTTATTGAAATAACGGCGGAAGTTTTACTGGTTGATCTTTGTTGAACTACTTTCGGTAGTAAAAATACGATGTCGTGTGGTTGCATAGTAGCACCGATATTGATTATTGATGCTTATGTGAGAAGTCACTCGGTTTGATTCCATTATTGTCGATTAATAATATGAATTATTATAGCGATAATGACGTTTTATTTTATTCAGTATTATTAACGTAATAAAATGTAAACATCTTTTATATAAAACATAATACTTTATTAAAGTTATTACATAAATAGAATATATTATATTTTATTATGCATAGTGTTGCATAGTGTTTGCATAGTAAAATATTTTTATATAAATAGAATATATTATATTTTATTTTGCTTTAAATAAATATGGATCGTCGATTAAAGTAAATCAATCTGAATAGTTCATGGATTAATTACTATGAATTCTATTTTCCTATAAATAGAAGCTCATTCCTTCATTATTTTCTTTACGAATTCATTGAAACTGTAGAGAGAAATTATAGAGAGAAGCTATAGAGAAAAATTATAGAGAGAAAGAAGAAGAGTATTCTCGCTACTTCACTACTTCTATATTTAGTTCTTTTTACGGTAAAGGGTGTTATTCTTTCTTCTTCTTGAAGAGAACATTCTGTTATTCCATTCTTTATTATTCATTGGAATAACTTTTGTATCTGTGGCAGCATACCCTATACTTGGTGAAATCCATTACATTATTCCATTCTTTATTATTTTGTTGGAATAACTTTTACGCCAGTGATATACCTATACTTGGTGATATTCTTATGTTATTCCATTCTTTATTATTACATTGGAATAACTTGTATGTGTGGTTTACCCTATACTTGGTGGAATGACCATATATGCGGTTCACCCAATACTTGGTGATCTTCTTCATTATTCCATTCTTTATGATTATGTTGGAATAACCTAGGTTTATCTTAGTCTGCATACTTGGTGAAACTCTGTTATTATTCCGTCATTTATATTTACGCCGAATATCCTATCATGCTATATCTGTGGGACTGGTTCCATCATTTATTATTTCGCATTTATTATTCTCATATTTACGATTACATTTTAATATCCCGCTTGGTGTGAATTTCACGACACGGTTTCATATTTATTATTCCGCATTTATTATTACATTGGGAATAACTTCATATCATGTGGTCTCTATCGCATGCATGGTGAATCCTTCATTATTCTATTCTTTATTATTACATTGGAATAACTTTTATACATGTGGATTGCCACGTGGTGAATGATCCTTTATATTCATTCCTTATTAAATTATGAAAATGATCAGATATCGTGGATTACCGCATGACGGGTGAAAATCCATTTGCGCTTTATATATTTCTTTGTTATACTCGGTTGGTTAAAGTTTTGACTTCTATACTCCATGAAACTAGTGGAATATCCTTGATATTTGCGCTTCATCCAAAGATCTTTTCATGGAAATATTCTTCCGAGCATTCTTGGCTTTTATTTTACAAAGAAATATCATGTTGACAATTTGGATATTATTAGTTCCTGGATAAATTAATTCTTGAACTTGTTTAATTGAATTCCTATAACATTGTCATCATCCTCATGTTTATATTATGTCGAAAGTCATCTTTGGCTTACGTGCATAGATAGACTTAGTATGATTATGACCAGGGATCATTCGGTATAATCATGAACTGTGATGTTATAAGTGGTGTGGTAAAAGTCTTGATGGGCACATAGTGCATTGATGGGCCGCTTTTTGGTATGATTATGACTGAGGATTTTTTTGGTATAATCATGACCATTGATGATTTAATGAATATCCTTGGCCCGTAATATGAGGATGATTAGAAGATGTGGTTTATTTATTAAAATTTGAGTTTCAAATGATTAAGTTGATGAAAACATTTTTTAAATCATAGAAGATAGTAGGTTTTATTCTCTACTGACTCTTTCTAATGAATTGCTTTAATTCATTTGCAGTTAAACTTGATTTTTGTTATATTTTATCGGTTTAACATCATTGAAGGCTAAAGATAATTTATTCTTCATTATCTTAGTCATAATATTTCTTCTTGGGCTAGTTGAGCTCACCCTTTCTTTCACTTTATTCTCTTGGAAATGAGAACGTAAAGGAGAAATGAGTCGAGAAGCAGGGTGTGATCCGGATGATAGCATTAGTAGTCCTCACTATTACATTTAGATAGTGTGACAATAAATGTAATGAGAACTCCATTGGGTATGGATATTGTCTAGATGACAATATTTGTATTAAAACTCACACAGATATGTTTTGTGTCGTATTTTACGGCAATTTGTATAATTAGTTGTATTTGGATTTATGTACCATGTAATTGGCGACCCAAGATGGGTGACGTATACCAAATTTTGGGGGCGTCACATATTTCGGTAAAACTCATGTCTAAATATAGTTCTCAATTTGCTCTTAGCAATTTCTCTTCAACTCATACATATATTTGTTTATATATGTATATTGTGTTATCTGGTTGAATAAATATCTAACAATTTTATGGTTTATTCATATTTCCAAGCGCCTCTAGTTGCGTAGTGATTTTGTTCGTTTGATCACACTCTATAGGATCTACAAGTGCTTTTGTATGGTTCAATGGTTATAACTAATATAAGGGTAAATTTGTAAAAGTGATATTTTTCTTTTCATTAGAACTCAAAAACGTAAGAAAATAAAAAATTAAATTTTCTATTCTTTTTTTATTAAAAACTCAGAAATAACACAAAGGAAAACTTCAAGTTTTAGATTTTTTTTCTTTTCTGTTCTAATTTAAATTTTATATTTTTTTTCTGTTCAAAACTCAGAAACAGAGTGTAAATGAAATTATTTTCTATCTTAACTTTGTTAAAAGACATTTTTGTCCCAAAATTAACCCCAACTATAAAACCCAAACCCCTCATCCCCACCCCCACCCCCACCCTCACCCTCACCCTCACCAATCAAAAATCAAGACAAAGATTGACTAGTAATTACCATTAACAAATCAAATCACTATCGTTAACTACGAATTTATGTTATGCAACATTGGCGACGCCTCTTGAAAATAGAACAACAGTCTTGTCCAACACCCTTCATCGTTGTCGATTCAACTCATCTCTATATCGAAAAGCCTTGGCCATTCTTCCCAAATTCTTCATCCACCTTTAATAAGGCTTATGTTGGGCCAAGGATATTTGGGCCTAAAAAATAGAGTAGGATGTTATTCATACGGTATTATGTGGGTTTGGACAATGGGTTGTTTTGGTAGACGAATGATTTGTGGATTATGATTCCTAATTATATTTGGTCTTTAGATATGGAAAGAGGTGTTGGGTTATGAACCAACTTCCTTAATTCTAAGAGATTTGGTGGAATCCTATTAAGGAACTACTGGTTGGGTGAGAACCTTGATCCGGTTCGGAGAAGGATTTCATGCAGGTGGTGAGAATATTATAAATACAAAGCTTTTCTCTGATTCTAAGGTACATGCAAATTATTACTTTCCAGCACTAGAGCATTAAGACTCCATTGTTAACTTTATATCAGCCTGTACTTATTCTCACACTAGAGCTATCCCCCGGTGGCTCAGGCCGTCAAGCTTTTGGTGTTTACCCATTTCTGTGCAGGATTGGGCGCTTTGGTGATTGGAGCGTGTGGACAGATCTTGACGTTAACATTGGCACTAGAAGGATGATCTTTCTAGTGTTGTTGGATTCACAATCATAATCATCAACTCTCCGTGATTGAAACCATGGTGAATAGCAGGACGATTTCAGCTGTATGACAATCGACGGCAGGAGGTTCTTCTCAACAGAGAGGGTATGTTAAAGATAGACTGGGGCCATCAAAGAGTATCCATGAGAGGCTCGGTCCACAGGGTACTTTGGTAGGGTCTGAAAGTGGAGATCGTGAAGAGGTCAGGAGGAGGCTGTTCTCGACAACCAGTAGGGGGACTAAGCACGATCGGAGGAGGGTATGAGGCACACCACCTCGAACCCGACACCGAGATGATCAGGAGGATAAAAAATCCGTTCTGGCCAAAAAGGCGTAGGAGACAAAGGAAGCACCAAGGGTGCTGCTGCTGCAGAGAGAAGAGATTGCGAAGCAGATGGTCCTTGTGGGCGAATAGAAAAATGAGGCCTCCAGCCACAACCAAACCAGAAGGTAGGGTAGGTTTCCAGACAGACACTCTAGGGCACGGAGTGCTGAAGGTACAAGGTGATCCGAGAGTAGGCTTCGGAGCCGTTCTCGTGATCGAAGCAGATCCAGTGGTCGCACGCTCGAGAATCAAAAGAGGGCACATCGCCGAGAGCAGATCCCCTGTCCCCATTTTCCCTATCCCCTTGTGTCCTCCCACTTAAATTTTGACATCTACCCTTTTACTTAACACTAATTAACTCTAAAATTAAATAAGAGGCTAGGTGTCAAAATTTAAGTGGGGGAATATAAGAGGGACAGGGAAAATGGGGACATAGGATCTGCTCTCATCGCCCTGAGGGTTCCTGTAATAACCCGATATTTTCTATATAATTAAATCAAAAATTTTGCGTATAATTTTTTTTTTTTTTTTAAGGATGAGAATTTGTAAAAGATAATGTGTATATGTATTTATGTGGTAAATAAAAATATATTTATTACATGAATATTTACAAATCATTTTATTTTAGAATTATTGATTATTATAAATTATATTCTTATAATAATTAATTTTATAGTAGAAATGTTTTTATTAATTATTTTCCATGAAAATATAATTATATTATTTAAATAATATATGAAATGATTTTTAGAATAATTATAATAATTATTTTATTATATGAATTTTGGTACAAATTATTAAGTTAATTATTTTAACTTAATTAATAAGGTTAAGTATGGAAGATAAATCGATATGGAATCCAAACCCTAATTTTGAATTTTTATCAAGGGATGAGAATAATAATATAATAATATTATATTTTGATTTTTCAGTGCTATAAATATGTACGGTAAGTACACATTGATAATGGTTGGTCAATTTTAATGTATCATGACCAAACCCTAATATTAATTTGTCTAACCCTACCGTAAGACTCAAATGAGAGATCCAAGACTGTGTAATGATTGTGTGATGTGATTTATATTGCGTATTATATGATTAATTAGGTAAACCCTAATTAAAATCTAGAGAACCCTAATTACTAAATTTGGAAACCCTAATTTAAAACTAAATTATGAGTTAGAAACTGTTATGTAATTGTGTTAAATGAATTATGTTAATTAGAGAAACCCTAATTAATATTTAGAAAATTTTAATTTCTAGAAACCCTAATTTCATAATTAGTAAATCTAATTTGCTAAATTGGTAACCCTAATTGTTAATTGCAAGCTAAATGCTAATTAGTGGACATTAAAATCATAATGTTCATGTATAATGTAATTAGAAAATTAAGCATGAATAAGAAACCCTAATTTTCAAAAAAAATTAGAAACTAATATTATTTTTTTTTTTTTTGCAAACCCTAATTATAGTAATTTTAAAAACCTAATTACTAATTATAAACCCTAATTATTTAATGATCAAGGTTAATTATGATTAGTAAATTTTAAATACAAATGTTCAAGTAATCGAATTAGAAAACTAATTATATTTAGTAAACTCTAATTTATATTTTTGGAAACTAAATTGTTATTTATTTTTAAATCCTAATTTTGGAAATCCTAGAATTTTGCTTTTAAAACCTAAAATGGTTCAAACCCTAAACCCTAAACCCTAAGGGTTTGCCAAATGATAAGAATGCCATTAAATTTCCAAGCAAAAAGACTAAAATGCCCCTCTTGAATTATTTGAAGATAACTTGTGTATCTAGCCAAAATTGAAGTTGGTGAACTAAAATGTTGACTTAGCACAACCTAAATTGTAAGACACCAAATTATTAATAAATAAAATTAAATTTCCTCTATTTATTATTTTGAAATAGTAAGGGTTGATTTAATTAATATGGTTAGTTGTGGGTAAAATGCGCAAATATTTTAAATAAGCAAGTGGTTATAAAATACTCATTGTTGTCGGAGAATATTTGTTTGGTCGTGGAATATTTTTATTGTCGAGGAATATTTGTACGACGGCGCAGCCTTGTGTGGGCCCATAACGGAAAAAGCGATTGGATGAAGAAAATGACAAGTGTAAGTTGTTTATAAATAACTACAGTAGTTATTAAGATTATCTTTGTTGGAATACCCGGTGGTTAAAACACAGTAATACGCATTGTTGCACAGTAGCACACGGTATTGCACCAATTATTGATTCTTACGTAAGAAGGCACTACTCAATAATTGTTACAATAATTACTGTTCAATATTTTATTTTATTGATTCAATAATTGCTACGTTGATATTTTATATTACTGTTGTTTCAATAATTGTCAATACGCAGTATTTTCCATTATCGAAGCAATAATTCATATTATCTGAATAATATTATTAGATAACATTATTGGCAATGTCTAGAAAGTTCTGTCTAAGGAGAGGTTTGGTCACCTAATTGCACGCCAGTAAGGAGAGATCCTTATTGGAAAGCCCCCTCTTTCCTAGGAACTGCTTGGTTGTCGGTATTGTGATTCTGTAATATTATTTGTGAATAATTAATTATTAATTTTTTTTTTGATGAGGAAAATATTTATTTTATGTGGATATAGATGGAGAAAATTTTTAAAGTAACAATTGTTAAAAATTGATATTTTATCTTTTCTGATAAAATAATATTTTATTATATTATTATAATATAATAATGGGGATATTTTTACAATGAATGTGGGATATATGAGTATATGAGGAGAAAGAGTATTTTTATAGCAAAAGTTGTTTAAAACATGTTAAACATGTCTGTGGGCCCATTTCTTGACTGAGATTTGATTATAGCCTGTAAAATCGTCCGTTTGTGGATTTCGGTTAATTTCTGTTTGAAATTTGGGAAAACTTTCTTCTGCAAAGTTGTAGAGAATGAAATTTCCTATAGAAAGGACATGTGGTTTGAATTTTTTGACAAAAGGGCTATTTATTATGAATTATTGCAGTTCCGAAGTTCCGAAATAATTGATTTTTAAAAGTTTTAATTATTTATTTTAAGAAAAATGTTTTTCCCATTTGAGTGGCACATGTTAATGGTTGAAATCAGATTCTTTGGTGTGCTAAGGAAATTAAGAAAAATATATTAATATTTTATTAGATTTTCTGCTTTGATGTTCTAAGCATTTTCCTATAAATAGGGTGCTTAGGTTAGAATTGAAAATCACACCAGAAACTGAAATCTTCTCTCTCTTTCCCTCTCGATATATTGAGCGTATTCTTGTGAGTATTTTAATACTTTGAGTGTTATTATACTATAAGTTCAAAATCATAGCCTATATCCTGTTTTTCACTAAAGTCTTATTCTTTCGAGGTAAGGGATGTTATTTTCTTCGTAAGTGATATTATTTCTTCAATATCATTATGCCGAAATATTGGTTGAAACTTTTTATCAAATTTGGAACTTTTTCATGTCGGGGTTACTATTCACGAGTTATTATTCACGAGTTACTATTCACGAAGTTACTATTCATGAGTTACTATTCACGAGTACTATTCATGAAGCATGATGATGTTTCTTGTGGAATTTCTACCTTTTAGTGTTGGAGTTACTATTCACGTATACGTCACTATTCACGTATATGGCACTATTCACGAATACGACACTATTCACAGAAATATTAAATTTTCTTTTCTGTGTCCAAGATCGTCTGTTATGATTCCTATCTTTGATTGGATCTATGTTTTGGTCTTCATTCTTGAATTTTACTCCACTTTGGTTATTTATGAAGTATTTTTGAACTTGGATTGTTTAAAGTACGAATCCTTAATATTTATTCTTTTGTTTCACTGGATTCGTTTTCTTTAAAATATTTTTCGTCATCCTCAGTCCTAAATGATGATATTACTGAATATCTTTGGCGTGTAGTGCAAAGTTGAATGATTTCTGTTGAATATCTTTAGCCCGTAGTGCAAAGATGAACATGTGTTTAGATGAACATGACCAACTGATGAATATCTTTGGCCTTTAATGCAAAGATAAATATTTAATTCCAGATATATATTGATTGATGTTATAGGGGATAAAAGATAGACGATGAACTTTTAAATTCATATATAGAAGATAGTAGATTTCATTATCTACTTAACTCTTCTAATGAATTATTATTTTCGCTGCGAATATTGATTTAAAACTTGTTGTCTATTGTATTCTATTAGATTTTTTCCTGTTGAAGACTAACGATAATTTGTTCTATATTATCTTGGTCATAATGTTATTTACTGGGCTAGTTGAGCTCACCCTTTTCCTTGTTGTTCCATTTTTCTTCTCAGGAGGCGATAATGTAGCGAGTACTAGTCGGGGTGTGGAATGATGGTTCTAGAAGTGGTTCTAGTAGTCCTCACTATTCTGTAAAAATAGTTTATTAATAATTATAATGAGGACTTATTTGATTGTGGATATTGTCTAGATGACAATATTTGTATTTAAACTCACAGTTTTTATGTTGTATTAATAAAGTTGTAGTTGTTTCTGTACCATATATTTTGACGACTCAGAATGGGTGTTGTATACCTATTTTGGGGCGTCACAGCGGTTAATATCGAGCTTAGGGATATGATCTCTGGCGGAGATCGGGAATAGAACTAGGAGGAGAGGCAGAGTAAATCCTTCGCTAGTGTGTCCTACCTAAGCTTATTTGTTGGTCGGTCATAGTATAGGGATATTATGTGGTATGTTAATTTCTTTAATTAACCCTTGTTTTATGGCAGTATTTGAGAGTGGCAACTGAGAATGTTAACAATGGAGTGAATGAGACCGTGGAGACACCTCTAATCATCAACCAGGTTAATGTGATTAGAGATATCCATGTGGTGATTGAGGAACTAAAAGTTGCACTCAAGCTAGTCGCAAAGGTAGCAATTGAGAGTGAGGAAGAAGAGGAACCTGAGGATGATTTATTAGAAGAACTTATTGATCAAAATGTAGAATTGCAAAATCGTATTCATGAGTTAGAAGAGCGGTCAAGAAGGCGGCGGTGATCAGTGGAACAAAGGGATGCAACAATTCAAAATTGTATTACCCGATGTGCGATGGTTGAGCGAAGCACTCTTTGGCGAGTATCTGATATTAAAAAGTGGAATCGAGAATTCAAATGTCAAGGAGCAACTGAAAGAAGAAACAACTGAACGAGTGAGAATGAAAGATGCATGGGTAAAAGCCAGACAATGCGTTGATATTATGGAAAGAGAAGTCCGGTCTAAGAAAGCTAAAATAGATGATATGTATTTCTCTTTTTTGACAGCAATTGGGAGAATCCAGCATCGAGTTTTGAATTACCCTGATGAGGAATCGAACGAAGTTATCACGGGTTAGTTAATTATAAATTTTTGCGAAGTTTATACCTTACTCGATATCGGTTCTACCCATTCTTTTATCTCTCTTGTTTGTGCTCAACGTTTAAACTTGACTCCGGAGAAATTAGATTTTGTTTTATCTGTGGAAACTCCGTTAGGAGAAACTTTCGTTACATCCACTGTTTATAAATCTTGTTTGATCCAAGTTGACACCATCACATTACATGTTGATCTTATCTCTTTAAAGATACTTGCTTTTGATGTGATTTTAGGGATTGATTGGTTAACTACTCATCATGCCAAATTGATTGCTTTTGTAAGGTTGTTAGTTTTCATATTCCTAAGCAACTTTGTTATTCAAATTTAAGCAAGCAAACCATTGAAGTCAAACTCTTTCATATCAATAGTAAAGTCATTCGTTTATTGAAAAGCGGATGTCGAAGCTTTCTTAGCCATGTTATGGACTTGAACAAAAATACGTCGATTTGAATGATATTTACATTGTTAGTAAATTTCTGATGTATTTCTGAAAAAAATTCACTGGCCTACTCGGGCGTGATATTGAATTTTGTATTGACTTTGAACCCATACAAAACCCATTTCTAAAATCTCATATCGAATGGCTCTATTGCACTTCAGGAGTTAAAAACCCAACTATAGAAGTTGATAACCGAGCCTCTATCTGGTGACTTCTTTTGTGGAATGCACCGAAGCCAGACTCTTCGTAGGGGACGCCATATTCGTGCGATAGAAAACTAATAGGTGTCATTGTGACTTGCTATCCAAGGTTGGGATATGAGTCACAGTTGAGAGCAACCTAAGTCGGTAATCGAAATACGTAGCTTTCTAGGCTTAGTTGGTTATTATCGGAGATTCGTTGAAGGATTTTCTCGAATCGCTATTCCATTAATGCAGTTGACTCGTAGAGATACAAAATTCGTATGGAGTGAGGAATGCGAGAAGATTTTCCAAGAGCTCAAAATGCGACTCATTTCGGCACCTGTTTTGACAATACCATCTGGTTTGGATTGATTTGTTATCTATACGATGCTTCAGGCAAAGGGTTAGGATGTGTTCTCATGCAACGTGGGAAAGTCATAGCCTATGCCTCGTGACAACTTAAAGAATATGAGAGGAATTATCCTACTCATGATCTAGAGTTGGCAGCAGTCGTTTTCGCGTTAAAGATCTGGAGGCACTATCTATATGGGGAGATAGTGGAGATATATTCAGACCATAAAAGCCTCAAATATTTCTTCACCCAAAAAGAACTCAATATGCGGCAACGACGTTGGCTTGAGTTGTTGAAAGATTATGACCATACCATTCAATACCATCCTGGAAAAGCGAACGTGGTAGCTGACGCGTTGAGTAGAAGATCATATGCGGGAACGAGTGCGATGTTGTTAAAACAAAAGCCCATTTTGTGTGATTTACAAAAGATGAAGATAGAATTCAAGACTCCGGGGACCCATGCAATGATGCCAAGTATACGCATAAAACCGACTTTAATCGAAAAAGTTAAAGTTGCTCAAGCCACAGATCCGGAGTTGATGCGTATGAAGAAGAAAGTACAAGAATGTACTATTCTAGAAGCAAGAATCGATGAAGAAGGAATACTTTGAGTCCACTCCAGACTTTGTGTTCCTAACGATTCTGAATTGAAGCATAGAATCATGATGGAGGCACACAACACACTGTTTGCAATCCATCCTGGGAGTACCAAAATGTATCATGATCTTCGACATACATTTTGGTGGAACAATATGAAGAGAGATATCGCGAAGTTTATATCGAGGTGTTAACTTGTCAACGTGTAAAGGCGGAGCATCAAGTGCCAAAAGGTCCATTGCAACCACTTGAGATTCTGAAATGGAAGTGGGAACACATTACCATGGATTTCGTTACGGGTCTTCCCATGGTTTCTCAAGGCATAAATGCGATATGGGTTATTGTTGATAGATTAACCAAGTCTGCCCATTTCTTACCGATACGGGAGACTTATTCCCTTGAACGTCTTGCTAGTATGTACGTGAATGAGATTGTGAGGTTGTATGGCATGCCAGTATCCATAGTTTCGGATTGTGACCCAAGATTTACTTCAAGATTTTGGGTTAGCTTGCAAAAAGCTATGGGTACGGATTTACGATTTAGTTCGGCATACCATCCTTAAATGGATGGACAATCAGAGAGGACTATTCAAACTCTTGAAGATCTATGAAGACTTTGTATCCTCGATTTCAAAGGGAGTTGAGATAAGTACCTACCATTGATGGAATTCTCCTTCAACAACAGTTATCAGGCAAGTATAGGTGTGGCTCCATTTGAAGCATTGTATGGACGAAAGTGTCGCTCTCCAGTATGTTGGGATGAGGTAGGAGAAGCAACATTTTTGGGACCAGAGTTGGTACGAATGACTACAGAGAAGATCCAAACGATTCGACAACGTATACAAACGGCACAAGATCGACAAAAGAGTTATGCGGATCTTCATCGAAAGAACGTGAAATTTAGTATTGGGGATCATGTATTATTACGTGTGGCTCCATGGAAAGGAGTTACAAGTTTGGGAAGAGAGGAAAGCTCAATCCACGATTTATTGGTCCATTTCAGATTCTTGACCGAGTAGGAAATGTGGCCTATAGACTCGCGTTACCTCCAAGTATGTCTCGTGTTCATAATATTTTTCATATATATGTGCTACGTAAATATGTGAAAGACCCAAACCACATTATTGAGTTAGAACCGGATGAGATAACCGAAGACTTAACGTATGAAGAGGTACCTGTTAAGATCTTGGATAGGAAGGAGCATGTCCTATGCACGAAGGTCATACCACAAGTTAAAGTTTTGTGGAGAAACCATGCTATTGAGGAAATGACATGGGAGTTAGAAACGGAAATGAAAGCAAGGTATCCTAATCTTTTCGAAACACCAGGTACGTACGTCAATTTCGAGAAAGAAATTTCATAAAGAGGAGAGGTTGTAAGACCCCAAATTATTAATAAATGAAATTAAATTTTCTCTATTTATTATTTTGAAATAGTAAGGGTTAATTTAATTAATATGGTTAGTTGTGGATAAAATGCGCAAATATTTTAAATAAGCAAGTGGTTATAAAATACTCATTGTTGTCGGAGAATATTCGTTTGGTCGTGGAATATTTTTATTGTCGAGGAATATTCGTACGACGGCGCAGGCTTATGTGGGCCCCATAACGGAAAGCGATTGGATGAAGAAAATGACAAGTATAAGTTGTTTATAAATAACGGCGTAGTTCTTACCGTTAATACTGTTGGAATACCCGGTAGTGAAAACACAATAATACGCGTTGTTGCACAGTAGCACACGGTATTGCACCAATTATTGATTCTTACGTAAGAAGGCACTACTCAATAATTGTTACGATAATTCTTTATTTAATATTTTATTTTATTGATTCAATAATTGCTACGTTGATATTTTAGATTCTTGTTGTTTGATAATTGTCACTTCTGCGCATATTTTCCATTATTGAAGCAATAATTCATATTATCTGAATAATATTATTAGATAACAATATTGGCAATGTCTAGAAAGTTACATACAAGGAGAGGTTTGGTCACTAATTTACTTGCGCTATTAGTAAGGAGAGATTCTTATTGAAACCCCTCTTTCACTGGAAGCTATGCATTTGTCGATTATTGTGATTACATAATATTATTTGTGAATAATTAATTATTGATTTTTTTGATGAGGAAAATATTTTTTTTATGTGGATATAGATGGAGAAAATTTTTAAAGTGACAATTGTTAAAAATTGATATTTTATCTTTTCTGATAAAATAATATTTTATTATATTATTATAATATAATAATGGAGATATTTTTACAATGAATGTGGGATATATGAGTATATGAGGAGAAAGAGTATTTTTGTTGCAAAAGTTGTTTAAAACATGTTAAACATGTCTGTGGGCCCATTTCTTGACTGAGATTTGATTATAGCCTGTAAAATCGCCCGTTTGTGGATTTCGGTCAATTTCTGTTTGGAATTTGGAAAAACTTTCTTCTTCAAAGTTGTAGAGAATGAAATTTCCTATGGAATGGACATGTGGTTCAAATTTTTCTGACAAAAGGGCTATTTATTATGAATTATTGACGTTCCGAAGTTCCGAAATAATTAATTTTTGGAAGTTTTAATTATTTATTTTAAGAAAAACGTTTTTCCCATTTGAGTGGCACATGTTAATGGTTGAAATCAGATTCTTTGGTGTGCTAAGGAGAGTAAGAAAAATATATTAATATTTTATTAAATTTTCTGCTTTGGTGTTCTAAGCATTTTCCTATAAATAGGGTGCTTAGGTTAGAATTGAAAATCACACGAAACTGAAATCTTCTCTCTCTTTCTCTCTCGATATATTGAGCGTATTCTTGTGAGTATTTTAATACTTTGAGTGTTGCTATACGGTGCAAGTTCAAGTCATAGCCTATATCCGGTGTTTCAACTAGAAGTACTATTCTTTCGAGGTAAGGGATGTTATTTTCTTCGTAAGTGATATTATTTCTTCAATATCATTATGTCGAAATATTGGTTGGAACTTTTTATCAAATTTGGAACTTTTTTATGTCGGGGTTACTATTCACGAGTTACTATTCACGAGTACTATTCACGAAGCATGATGATTTTTCTTGTGGAATTTCTACCTTTTATTGTTGGAGTTACTATTCACGTATACGTCACTATTCACGTATACCGCACTATTCACGAATACGATACTATTCACAGAAATATTAAATTTTCTTTTCTGTGTCCAAGATCGTCTGTTATGATTCCTATCTTTGATTGGATCTATGTTTTGGTCTTCATTCTTGAATTTTACTCCACTCTGGTTATTTATGAAGTATTTTTGAACTTGGATTGTTTATGAAAGTAGTATGCACACAAGCCAATCATGTTTGATGATAAAGCATATACTTTGTAACAATCTTATTCATTTATTAATAAAAAGTATTAATTAATTAAAGGCTTTTAATTATCTACATGATCTTTGTTTTATAATATGTGATAAACCCATAGTTTTAAGCAATGCTTTTAGAATAATGATGATGATCATTCTAATGAGATCTAAATTCTTAGAAAGCTTAAAACTAAAATAGTTCCCAATCGTTGGATTACTAAATTGGGGATTAGTGAATCCGGATAGATTGAGTACATACGTTAACTTGCTTTCATTGGATGAGGATGATTGATCTCATGATCATTTGTGTGGAACACTAAAAGCAGTATGTAGGTGCTTATTAGAGAATAAGTTCATTTGAGCATTGGCTCGCTAAGGAATACCTAATGGAGTTTTATTTGCTGTCGATAGGAATTCCTGTAGTGATAGTAGTACTAGTGATCCTTGGACTTGAGATCATCATAGTATCTTGTGTATGATGAGTTATACTTTGACTTATTCCTTAAGACCCTTAGGGTATATCAAAGGGTATGCTTGGGTATAATAAGTTATGCATGGAGATAATGTATGATCGATAAAGAATCTACCACTTCTAATAAAAAGAAATGTCTATGTGATTCGATAAATGACAACCCGATGAGTCCTTGGCGGCGAGAAATGAAATTAGAAAGGAGTTTCTAATTTGCATTATTTGGAGTTGTGCATTTAAGGATCGAAATACATATAATTAAATAAAATAAGACTTGTGATAATTCCATGTCTTATATTTAATTGGGACATTGTATGGTGGAAGGATTGAATTATACGGTAACTATTTACTCAAAGGTTCTTTAATGATTAATGTTGAAATCTATATTATCTGGAAAGTCGTTGATCATTAGGGAGAACTTATCCTATTGTAGAATAAATATTATTTAAATAAATTAATTATTTAATTTATTTATTTAAATAAGATTAGAATTGTTCTAATTGATTTATTCACAACCGGTTTAATATGGAGAACCTAAAAGGTCACACCATAAAAGGAAGAATAATTATTTAAGAAGTTAATGGCATAATCGTAATAATATGTTATGTATATTTAATTTAATCTATGGTGATAGAATAAATTAAATAGCTTAATATTATTATTTAATATTTTAGAAATATTAAATATAAATTAATAAGAGGAGTGTTATTAATATTATTACAATTATTATTATTTTAATTTCTAAAAGAGTTTAGGAATTAATTTAATATAAGTACTCTCATTTATTCTAATTGGATTAGGAAGGAAAATTAGTTAAAGGAGTTTAATTAATTATCCCTAATAAGATTAGGGAGCTTAATTAATTAAAAGAATTAATTAATTAAATATCGAATTCCTTAATTGTTAAGGTGGGTTGCCCACATCTAAAAATAAGAGGAGTCTTATTATGGGTGGGATGGGTTGTTGATTTTTTTACGTCATCGTTATTCCAATTGTTGGGAGAGTACACCCTTTTCTATAGAGATAGAAAAACTAGGGTTTAGCCAACCACCCTACTTCTTGAATTTTCTTCTTCCTTGGTGGATCACCTCTAGAGGCCAAACATTTGGGTGGCTAACGTTGATCGAAGGAAGGAACCAAACCGGTGGATTGAGTTGAGCGAAAGGATTTGGAGGTGAACTTGTACGAGGAAGCTTCGATCTTGAGGTATGATTTTATTCTTTATCTTTTTCGTTAAATTAATAATTATGCATAAAGGATGATCACGTATATGGTTTGTAAATTTTAAACTACGATTTTACACGCGCCCGCACTTTTTATGCAATTTGATTGCGTTCATGAATATTACAAACCTAACGATTGGTATCAAAGCCAAACTTTTATGCGAATTATTAATTGTTTTAATTTAATTTGTATATTGATATGTATTTAGAATAATTTAATTGGGCATAATTTGTTGTATAAAATTTATTAAAAAAAAAAAAAATTAGATCAAAGTGATAAAAATGATGGAATTTAATTTATCCACTAATTTCCGTGGAATAGTAATAATTATATATATATATATATATATATATATATATATATAATTATTCTAAAAATAATAACTTACGGATTATATAAAGGAATCAAGTTTTGAAATGATATAAATAATAGCTTACGGATTCATGATTCCACCAAAGGCCATATACTAGTAGTTTTTTTTTTAAAAGGAGTGACCACATTTTTTTAAATATATATATATATATATATATATATATATCGGTTTATATATATATATATATATATATATATTTATATTATTATTATTATATATATATAATTTCATTTATTTTATAATTAAGATAAAAAGTTTATTTTAATTTTAAAATAAAAGATTTATTTTATTATTAAAATAAAAGGGTTTATTTTAATTTTAAAATTAAATTTCATGCTAACTAATTAGAGTTGGAATTGGATTCCATGATAACTAATTGGAGTTGAAATTGGATTTTATTTTTCCTAAAATAAAGGGAGTTTATTTGTAAATAGGAAGTAAATCCATTTTTCCTTAAATAAAGGAGTTTATTTAGATATGAAATAAATTTTATATTATTCAAAATAAAAAGTTTATTTGTGAATAGGAAAGAAAATCCTAATTTCCTTAAATAAAGGTTTATTTAGATATGAAATATGATTTCATATTATTCAAAATAAAGGAGTTTATTTATGAATAGGAAAAGAATATCAAGTGTTTCCTTTAATATTTTTTTTACATGGAATTGGATTCCATAATTAATTAAAATAAAGAGTTTATTTTAATTAAAGATTTTTTCCTTTATTATATGGAATTGGATTCCATAATTAATTAAAATAAAGGAGTTTATTTTGATTAAAGATTTTGATTAAAATAAAATAGTTTATTTTATTCAAAATTGGATAAATTAAAATAAAATAGTTTTATTTTGATTTAAATTTGGATTAAAATAAAGGAGTTTATTTTGATTCAAAATAGATTTTATACTAACTAAATTTGTCCATTAAATGATATCAATATATATATTAAATGTTTATTATTCATGAGATGAATGTTATTTATTGATGCGTATGGTGATGTGTATGATAATAAATGGGATTGATTATGGACTATTGACCCGATGTGATTGGATTTTATTTTAGTTGGATGCATGAATGTATGGGTTTTTATTAAATGGGGTTACTGCGTTATATAAATGTCTTCTCTAATTTTTTCTTAATGTAAATTCTATCTCCCTCTATGTACTTCCCTTATTTGGCGATCAAGGTTTCTATTTATTTTAAATAGTTTTGTAATAGGAATAGTTAGAATTAATTTTGAAAAATTAGAGATCGAAGAACGAAGCGCTTGAAGACCCGTTTTGTAATGGAGCAGGGTTTAAATGTAATAGTTATATTTAAATATTATTTCTTGCACCTAGGGTTTGACCTTTTGGTTCACTTGGTGGCTCTAGTGAGACGAAACTAGAATAAAAGTCCATAATCAATCAAGGGTAGAATATAGTATTCTATATGTGCATGCTTATACTATATATATATATATATTATGCAAACATGCTTGTATGTTAATTAATATAATAGCGTATTTTATATATATATAATAAATGCAGCTAAGCAGATGAGACAAATTAATAACAAACCCTCAATTTTTATATTAAGTCTAAAGCGTTCAAAGATATTTGGAATATCGAGCGTTAAGCCTTCTAGCATGATAAAATTAATAGAGTATTAAATATTTAATATGAGTTTGTTGTGTCACCACAAGGCAAGTATTAAGTATTTAAGATGTTAATTTATCACATTTGATGCTTATAAAGAAAATTGAACAATATTGTTTTGTTGTGTCACCACAAGGATGATATTTTCTTTTTTGAATATATGGAGTGCTAGGTTGGACTTAACTTGGATAATTTTGATTCGGATGTGCCACCACTTGATCAAAATAATCTAAGAGGCAAAAAAAATCTGAGGAGTTACGTAGTTGATGTAATTGACAAAGAGTTGTCTACTATTTATTTATATATAGTTTGTTGTGTCACCACAGAGGCTATATACATTTGAAATGGGATCCTTATTCTCACTAGCAAATCTTTAATTAGATTTTTGCGAACTATATAAGTGAGGTAATATAGTTTGAAGAAAATAGTGGGAGATACCAATTTAAAACAAGACCTAAATTATTTTGGTAATTAATAAAAGAATGTATGTTAAAATGTTGTTAATTACAAATTCATTTCTGAAATTTTACAATGTCTAAAATTACTATCATTTATGCAAGCATATTAGATGCTAAATTAACTTGGTGAATTAAGCGGTTGGTTAAGGAATTTGAGAATAGTTCTCATGGTGAAAAAGCTATCTTATGTCATAATCGCTTATCCTGCAATAGTTGTAGACAATGCCTCACGAGGAAGAGATTGCTACTTTTAGAAAGTGGCAAAATGATGCCTGATTGGCTCGATGCATCATGCTACGCATCCATGAGTAACGAGCTTGGCGTCGGCATGAAACTATGGATGCTCTACTATATTCACTTGCACGTCAAATAGTTGATGGTGAGGAAAGTAGGGGTGATAGATATCGAGATATCTAAGGAGCTCTTCCGATCTAGAATGGCCCGATGGCACTATAAATGCAGAACAAAAAGTTCTTAACATAATCAATTTGATTGATCGATTAGGACAATGGTTTTGTCATGGATGGAGAGTTGAGCGAAGATTTGATCTTGCACTCACTCCGGGACTCCTTTCACAATTGTTGTGAATTTTTCATATGAACAAGCTAGATATCGGCCTCGTTGATTTGCTTAACATGTTGAAAAATGTTGAGAGTCACTTTCAACCAAGAAAGACCATGTCTTCTTTGGTAGGGGCCAAAGGATCTTACGAAAGAAGAAGAGCGATTCAAAAGAAAATAATGAAAGGCGTAAACAAAGGATAATAAGAACAAAAGCGTCACGGATAGCAAAGGAGTTTGCTTCCTTTGCAATAAGCACGGACCTTTGGAAAGAAAGCTGCGAGAAGCATCTTGCGAGAGGCTAACGAAAGAAGCTTAGTGAAGTTTAGGTTACAATACTGATTTTGTTCATGATTGAAATAAATTTTTCTTTAAATCGAGGTTCTACTTGGGTATTGGATACTGACTTTGGTTATCATAAATATAGATTTATGAAGGGACCAAGCAGAAGTAGAAAGCTAAACAAATATAAGTAATCTATGTGTGGAAAATGAAGCAAAGGTTGCAACATTAGCCATAGAAACTTATAGTTTAGCAATGCCTACGGGCAAATCTATTAAGTCGATAAGTTGTTATTGTATTCGGTTCTTGTTAAAAATATTATTTCTATTTTATTGTTGAATGATAAAATTTTTGGTATTATAATTAAGAACAATTGTTGTTACTATTTATAATAATAATGTTTTGTATAGATGGAATATTACTTAATAAATTTTGTATACTTGACTTACATGAAAATAATTTTGCATATTGAACAAATTAGTATAAGAAAAGGAGATGATCATTCAAAGAGTTGAATGTGTGTATTTGTTGAAATACAAGTGTGAATTATTTGAAAGGTTCAAAGAATTGAAGAGTGAAACAAATTGGCAAAGTATTAAGATTCTTTGATTAGATCGAGGAATAAATACTTGTGCGATAAGTTTCTAAATCATCTCAAATGGTTTTCTCATAATGGACACATCGATACATGATAATTGATTGATGTATCTGAATGAAAAATCGTACCTTGTTGGACATAGTGCGGTCCATAATGATTTTCTGACATTCCGGTATCCTACAGGATCATGTCCTAGAAATAGCTGCATATCTCACGAAAATGGTAACCTCAAAATCCATTTGAAGACTCCATAAAAGTTATGGGCGGGGAGGATTCCTAATCTTAAGTATGTTAAGATAAGGGGTTCCGACTTATGTGAAAAGGTTTCAAAAGATAAGATTGGGACAAGATTTGACAAGTGTAGATTTGTTGGACATCTACTAAAGTAAGTTTAGGGCATATGTTCTATAATCTACTTAGCAAAAGGTGTTTATTGCGAAACACGCTACCTTCAAAGATAAAGATGTTTATCATTAAAAGGGCTAGTGGGAGGATAATAGATCTTGAAGAGTTCAAGAACCACAAAACACTATAAGTCGAATAAGAGGAACACAGTAGATAGACTGTTGTACCACAATAGATCGTAAATGCGGAATAGTGCACCAAAGATACCTAGGAGGTATGGATTCATCATGGATGATGATGATGAGAGTGCACATCATAGAAGATGATGATCCGAGTTACATCGATGAGGTAAGAGTTCTAGTGTGTATAAAAAGAGTGAATTAGGGAAATCGTCGTGAAATTTCTAGTATTATATGTTGATATACTACGGATGAGGAATAACATACCAATGCTTCTGATCGGTAAAGATAAAGTTGTCTAAACATTCCTCCATGAATGATTTGGAAGAGTATCTTAATTGGGGATATAAATCTATATAGATAGATTTAAAGGATGCTCAACTTAACCCGAGCGCGTATATTCATTTGATGCTAAAGTTGTTTAGCATGGCAAACTCGAGATGTCTCATGTTGATGAGCCATGGGTGTATCTCTCTTAATAGTCCCCATAGACTCCAAAGAAGAGAGATCGCATGAGTGACAATCATGTATGCAATGAAATATCTGAGACTGATGTTGATCGGTCATATTATGGAGAAGTTCACTTTGAGTCGGTGAAAAACATCTTAAAGTTCTTAGCAAGCACTAAGGATGTGATCATATTCATGGTGGGTCTAAATTAAAACTAGAGGCTTAACGGACTCAAGTTTTTCGAGACAAACCAAGGCGACGAGAAAAATCCACTTTAAGGTAAAGGTTACCTTGAGCGATTGGTGCGATGAATTGGAAAGGTTCCAAATAGCAAAAGAGTTCTTTGGTTTAGTGATAAAGACAAAGTATATAGCTATAAATGAAGGCTGCAAGAGTTGATTGTTTGGATTAAAAGTTCATTCTGAGAACTAGGAATAGTTCTAAGTCTCATCTTGGATCTAAACATGTGTTGTGGCACTTTCATTTGATTATTAGAATCATTGAAGATGGGAAATCACTATAGAGATAGTGGACTCTCATAAACAACATTACATATCCATTAACTAAAAGCTTATCAACAATGGGATAATCGTCACTTAGAGAAGAAGAGTATGAGTTACCATGACGATTGGCTTTAGTGCAAGTGGGAGATTGAAAGTAGTATGCACAAAGCCAATCATGTTTGATGATAAAGCATATACTTTGTAACAATCTTATTCATTTATTAATAAAAAGTATTAATTTATTAAAGGCTTTTAATTATCTACATGATCTTTGTTTTATAATATGTGATAAACCCGTAGTTTTAAGCAATGCTTTTAGAATAATGATGATGATCATTCTAATGAGATCTAAATTCTTAGAAAGCTTAAAACTAAAATAGTTCCCAATCGTTGGATTACTAAATTGGGGATTAGTGAATCCGGATAGATTGAATACATCGTTACTTGCTTCATTGGATGAGGATGATTGATCTCATGATCATTTGTGTGGAACACTAAAAGCAAGTATGTAGGTGCTTATTAGAGAATAAGTTCATTTGAGCGTGGGCTCATTAAGGAATACCTAATGGAGTTTTATTTGCTGTCGATAGGAATTCTGTAGTGATAGTAGTCTGAAGTGATCCTTGGACTTGAGATCATCATAGTATCTTGTGTATGATGAGTTATACTTTGACTTATTCCTTAAGACCCTTAGGGTATATCAAAGGTATGCTTGGGTATAATAAGTTGTACATGGAGATAATGTATGATCGATAAAGAATCTACCACTTCTAATAAAGAAGAGAAATGTCTATGTGATTCGATAAATGACAACCCGATAGTCCTTGGCGGCGAGAATGAAATTAGAAAGGAGTTTCTAATTTGCATTATTTGGAGTTGTGCATTTAAGGATCGAAATACATATAATTAAATAAAATAAGACTTGTGATGTAATTCCATGTCTTATATTTAATTGGGACATTGTATGGTGGAAGGATTGAATTATCTGGTAACTATTTACTCAAAGGTTCTTTAATGATTAATGTTGAAATCTATATTATCTGGAAAATCGTTGATCATTAGGGAGAGGCTTATCCCTATTGTAGAATAAATATTATTTATTTAAATAAATTAATTATTTAATTTATTTATTTAAATAAGATTAGAATTATTCTAATTGATTTATTCACAATAGGTTTAATATGGAGAACCTAAAGGGTCACACCATAAAAGGAAGAATAATTATTTAAGAAGTTAATGGCATAATCGTAATAATATGTTATGTATATTTAATTTAATCTATGGTGATAGAATAAATTAAATAGCTTAATATTATTATTTAATATTTTAGAAATATTAAATATAAATTAATAAGAGGAGTCTTATTAATATTATTACAATTATTATTATTTTAATTTCTAAAAGAGTTTAGGAATTAATTTAATATAAGTACTCTCATTTATTCCTAATTGGATTAGGAAGGAAAATTAGTTAAAGGAGTTTAATTAATTATCCTAATAAGATTAGGGAGCTTAATTAATTAAAAGAATTAATTAATTAAATAAAACCAATTCCTAATTGTTAAGGTGGGTTGCCCACATCTATAAATAAGAGGAGTCTTATTATGGGTGGGATGGGTTGTTGATTTTTTTTAACATACGTTATTCCAATTGTTGGGAGAGTACACCTTTTACTATAGAGATAGAAAACTAGGGTTTAGCCAACCACCCTACTTCTTGAATTTTCTTCTTCCTTGGTGGATCACCTCTGAGGCCAAACATTTGGGTGGCTAACGTTGATCGAAGGAAGGAACCAAACCCGGTGGATTCAAGATTGAGCGAAAAGGATTTGGAGGTGAACTTGTACCTGAGGAAGCTCGATCTTCAAGGGTATGATTTTATTCTTTATCTTTTCGTTAAATTAATAATTGCGCATAAAGGATGATCCGGGTATATGGTTTGTAAATTTTTAAACTCTGATTTTTACCACGCTTCCGCACTTTTTATGCAATTTGATTGCGTCATGAATATTACAAACCTAACAGTTTAAAGTATGAATTCTTAATATTTATTCTTTTGTTTCACTGGATTCGTTTTCTTTAAAATATTTTTCGTCATCCTCAGTCCTAAATGATGATATTACTGAATATCTTTGGCATGTAGTGCAAAGATGAATGATTTCTGATGAATATCTTTAGTCCGTAGTGCAAAGATGAACATGTGTTTAGATGAACATGACCAACTGATGAATATCTTTGGCCTTTAGTGCAAAGATAAATATTTAATTCCAGATATATATTGATTGATGTTATAGGGGATAAAAGATAGACGATGAACTTTTAAATTCATATATAGAAGATAGTAGATTTCATTATCTACTTAACTCTTCTAATGAATTATTATTTTCGCTGCGAATATTGATTTAAAACTTGTTGTCTATTGTATTCTATTAGATTTTTCCCTGTTGAAGACTAACGATAATTTGTTCTATATTATCTTGGTTATAATGTTATTTACTGGGCTAGTTGAGCTCACCCTTTTCCTTGTTGTTCCATTTTTCTTCTCAGGAGGTGAGAATGGAGCGAGTACTAGTCGGGGTGTGGAATGATGGTTCTAGAAGTGGTTCTAGTAGTCCTCACTATTCTGTAAAAATAGTTTATTAATAATTGTAATGAAGACTTATTTGAGTGTGGATATTGTCTAGATGATAATATTTGTATTTAAACTCACAGTTTTTATGTTGTATTAATAAAGTTGTAGTTGTTTCTGTACCATGTATTTTGACGACTCAGAATGGGTGTTGTAAACCTATTTTGGGGCCGTCACATAAATCTCCAACACATTAGCCTATACTCAGCCATTGCATGCATCTAGACTTGTATAAATAGATTTGGAGAGAGAGAAATTCATTTGCTAACTCATTTTTTTCCAAAGCTCTCACCAACTCTCTCTCAATAAAAACCCACGAAAATATTAAGGAATATCAGTCCCTTAGACAAGCCCCACGAATTCCATAACAGATCTAGAAGTCCAGAATCATGAATCAAAGCATAAAGGTATAAACCCTAGAATTTAAAAAAATCTTATGATCTGATGTTAGATCTTGTTGTTTGTTGTTTAATGTTGTGTAATAAGATGTTATTTTGTGATCTGGGTTGTTAGATCCCAGATCCATAAGATTAAAGTGCTCGAATTTAAAGTTTTAAAAATTCTGGGAAAGTTTAACATTTATGTCTGACGACGAATGTCAGTGGTTCTAGATCTTTTCTTGTTCATGATGTTTGTTGTTTTATGTTTTAGATCAATAGCTTGTCATGTTGTCTATGCTCTGCAAGTGAAATCACGATCATATGATGCACATATATCATGTTATTGATGGTCAAAGACCGTTGACCAGCATTGACCGAGAGATTTCTAGGTAACCCAAATTTCCCCAGATCATGTCTAACAATATTTTTGCACGCCCTGATCTGTCAGTTAATCAAACAATTTGATGTTATTTTTGTTATCAGTTTGCAGCCTAACATATGTACTTTACATTTAATGCTTTAGATCACGTATATAAACAGTATAATGAAAGTAATCGTTGGTCAAAGTGGCCTTCTCGTTCTGATTTTAAATTTCTGGAATTTCCAGAAATGTGATGAACACCATTTCTGACATAGGTTGACCGGGCGCTAATTTGTGATTATGATGTTTATTGTCTGACCTGATAATGGATAATTGTACTCTGTTAGGTGGACTACAACCCTAAACCATTATAACACATTAATCGTGACCAGACCCTAAAGAAAAGTGAGCCTCAATTTGGACCCTCGAGGCTGACTGGGTTTCTGGGTAACCCAGAAAACCCAGAAAGCTCTGACAATGAGTTTGAAGGGACAGATCTCCTCGTTCTTTTGTTGTATGACCATGTTAGTTGTTGTATTATGTAGTGTTACAATCCTACTACAAGACCATTACAAGACCCTGCCCAAAAACAATCTGACCAGCAAGTTACATACGGTCAACGTAGGCACCATGAACATTGACTGTCAGTGTTCTTGAGCCTCAAGAACACCTATCACGACAGAGATGTGTCGCTATAGCCTATAACGACGGTTTCCTTTATTTTTATTTTCTGAATTTCCGAAAAATGATTAAAAATAGAAAATAAATTCTAAAAATTACAAAAATAGTAATAAAAATTATTTTAAATTATGAAAAATAACTTTTAATTATTTGGGACATTTTTCATTAATATTTATAATTATTTGAATATTAATGATATTTAATTTATTTAATTAGTGTGTTAAATAAATTAGAAAAATGATTTTAATATTATAAAAATCATTTTAAATAAGAATAAAGTGTTTTAAAATATTTTAAGTTATAAAATATAACTTTTGATATTTTGTCATAAAAATATTATTATTTTAATATTAATGATATTAGATTTATTTAATAAAATATTAAATAAATTAGTTTAAAAATAATTTTAATATTAGAAAATTTATTTTAAATAAAAATAAATAGTTTAAAGATATTTTAAGTTATAAAATATAACTTTCAATATTTAAAGGTAAATTTCATTAATTATTTACTATTAATGATATTAGAACTATTTAATAATTATATTAAATAAATTAGTTTTAAAATGATTTTAATATTATAAAAATCATTTTAAATGATAATAAATTGTTTAAAGATATTTTAAGTTATAAAATATAACTTTTAATATTTAAAGGATAATTTTATTAATAATTTAATATTAATGATATTAATTTAATAATAAATGATATTAAGTTTATTTAATAATTATATTAAATAAATAGTTTAAAAATAATTTTATTTATTTAAAAATCATTTAATAAGGATATTAATGAATTAAAAATATTTTAAGTTATAATTAACGACTTTTAATATTTTGATAGATAATGTAGTAATATTTTAATATTAATAGTAATCACTTAAAAATGATTTTAAACTTTTTAAAAATCATTTAATGGTAATATTAATACTTTAAAATATTTTGAGTTATTATAAATAACATTGATATTTTGGCAATGGTTTCATTAATGGTTTAATATTAATTAAATATTAATGATAATAGAATTGTTTTGTAAGACCCCAACTTATTATTAATGAAATTTAATTTTCTATTTATTATTTTGAAATAGTAAGGGTTGATTTGATTAATGTGGATAGTTAAGGGTAAAATCTGCAAATACTTCAAAATAAGCAAGTGGTTATAAAATATTCATTGTTGTTTGGAATATTCGTTTGGTCGTGGAATATTAAATCTTGTCGGGGAATATTAAATGCAATGGCGGTTGTACCATGTGTGTGGCCCCATAACGGAAAAAGCGATTGGATGAAGAAAACGACAAATATAAGTTGTTTAAAAATAACAACAGAGTTATTACAGATTATCTTTGTTAAAATACTCTGGGTGGTTAAAACACGAAGATTACCAGTATTGCACCAATTATTGATTCTTACGTGAAAGGCACTACTCAATAATGGTTACAATAATTACTGCTCGATTATTTTATTGATTTAATAATTCTTTGCGTTGATATTTTATATTCTTTGTTGTTTCAATAATTGTCATTACACAAGATTTTTTCATTATCGAAGCAATAATTCATATTATCTGAATAATATTATTAGATAACATTATTGGCAATGTCTAGAAAGTTACATCTAAGGAGAGGTTTGGTCACCTAATTGCGCGGCAGTGGAGAGAAATTCTTATTGGAAAGCCCCTCTTCCTGGAACTGCACCTTGTCATATATGTGATTCTATAATATTATTTGTGGATAATTAATTATTGATTCATATGATGAGGAAAATATTGATTTTATGTGGATATAGATGGAGAAAATTTTTAATGTGACAATTGTTGAAAATTGAAATTTTATCTTTTTCGATAAAATAATTCATTTAAATATATTATTATATTTTAATAATATAATAATGGTGATATTTTTACAACGAATGTGGGATATATGAGTATATCACGAGGAGGAAGAGTATTTTTGTTGTAATAAATGTTTAAAACATATTAAACATGTCGGTGGACCCCATTTATTATTTGAAATTTGATTATAGCACGTAAAATCGTCTTGTTTGTGGATTTCGGTCAATTTCTATTTGGAATTTAGAAAAACTTTTCTTCAAAGTTGTAGAGAATTGAATTTCCTATAAAAACTCATGAGATTCGAATTTTCTGATGAAAGGGCTATTTATTATGAATTATTGAAGTTCAAAGCTCAAAATAATTGATTTTGGAAGTTTAAAATATTTAAAATTAGAAAAACGTTTTTCTTACTTTTTCTAGAATGTGGCATGTGTTTGATGGCTGAAATCAGATTCTAGGCATGCGTAGGAAATTTATATAATTATATTATTAATTTATTAAATTTTACCTTTGGTGTTCTAAGCAATTTCCTATAAATAGGGTCTTAGGTTAGAATTGAAAATCACACCCGAAATTAAAGTTTTCTCTCTCTATATTATCGGCGTATTCTTGTGAGTATTTTGAGTATACTTTGAGTATTGTTGTTAGCGATCTGAAAGTTCCTTGAAAGACTATATCCCAGATTCCAAATTAAGTCTTAATCTTTCGAGGTAAGAGATGTTATTTTCTTCTCAAATGATATTATTTCTTCAATATCATTATCTTTGAAATATTGGTTGGAACTTTTTATCAAATTTGGAACTTTTTCATGTCGGGGTTACTATTCATGAAAGTTCTTATTCACGAGTTACTATTCATGAGTTACTATTCACGAGTTACTATTCACGAGTACTATTCAATGAAGCGTGAAGATGTTTTTTGTGAATTTCTATCTTTTGGTGTCTGGAGTTACTATTCATGTATATGGCACTTTATTCACGTGATACTGAACTATTCATGAATACGGCCTATTCAATAGAAAAATGAAAATTTTTCTTTTTTTCGTCTAAAATATCTATTCGGATACTAGCTTTGATTGTATCCATGTTTTGATCATTCTTGAATTTTACTCCACTCGATTACTTATGAAGTATTTTTGAACTTGGATTGTTTAAAATACACGAATCCTTAATATTGTTCTTTTGTTTCACTTTGGATTCGTTTCCTTTAAAATATTTTTCATCATCCTCGGTCCTAAATGATGATATTCTTGAATATCTTTGGCACAGAGTGCAAAGATGAATGATTTCTTGATGAATATCTTTGGCCGTAGTGCAAAGATGAGCAGTGTTGAGATGAACATGATCGATCGATTAATATCTTTAGTCAGTAGTGCAAAGATGAACAGTGTTTAGATGAACACGACTAATCGATGAATATCTTTGGCCTCAGTAGTGCAAAGATGAATATTTGATTCCGGATGTATGTTGATTGATGTTACGGGGGATAAAAGATGAGCGATTTAACTTTTAAATTCATACATAGAAGATAGTAGTTGCATTCTCTACTTAACTCTTCTAATGAATTATTATTTCCGTTCATGAATATTGATTTAAAATTTGTTGTCTATTGTATTCTATTAGTTTTTTTCCCCCGTGAAGACTAATGATAATTTGTTGTATATTATCTTAGTCATAATATTCTTTTCTTGGGCTAGTTGAGCTCACCCTTTTCCTTTTTATTCCATTTTTCTTCTCGGGGAGGCGAGAATGTAGCGAGTACTAGTTGGGGTATGGAATGAAGGTTCTAGAGAGAGTTGTTTAGTAGTCCTCACCATTTTTGTAAAATGATGTATCAATAATTATGATGGGGATTTATTTGCGTGTGGATATTGTCTGTATGGCAATATCTCACGTTTAAACTCACAGCTTATATGTTGTAATAATAAAGTTGTAGTTATTTATGTACCATGTATTTGGCGACTCAGAATAGGTTGGATGGAATGGACCTATTTTGGGGGCGTCACATGTTTAATATTTAAATTATTTAATAATGATTCCGGTGATAGAAAATTCGTTATAAATTATAATAAATTTTTAAAAATTATTATAAGTCATTTAAAAATAATATGACTGATACTTACAGATATTGAACTACAGGATAGAGTCTTAGACTCGATAATTACCCGATAAAGCCGTCGGTACCCCGAAATATTTCAGAAATTGATCTGGACTTAGATAATTTGATTAGATATGTGTTTATTTGTGATTCAATGGTTGTGGAACATATGTAACAATGTGATTAGGTTATGTCTTTAATTGCAATAAGCGGTCTTATGTGTTATAGTATGTTATTCTAATCGATCAAAATGATCTTATTAATGATTGGTGTTATATAAAGATAGAACTAAGTTACGAAGCGTATAGCGGTAGATCGTGCAATATCTTACCTTTGCATTTCCTTTATCTGATGGACATGAGTAAGAAGTTTCAAATTATATTATTATTATGCTATATTATTAACCCTATTGTGATATATTCTATATCCAATCATTGTTTATCAATATGTTAGTATATGGTAATTTAGATATATATTCTGTTCATTAATTTCTAAACATGGTTACACAAGTGTCCCCACTTGGATAATCATTGTATTTAATCACATGTTGATATATATATATATATATATATATATATATATATATACATCCAAGCTAATTGATCAGCTAGACACAAATTTCAAAAAATTCGTTGAATATGATAAAACCTTTTTGAATCCAATCAAATTGTTTTAGTTTGGATTCCAAACTAAGTATGAACATCCCGATCACGGAAAAACTTTTATGCGCCCACAGCGGACAAAGTGAGCGATTCTATCGTTCTTGTAATGTAGTATTGATCAATACAGGGCCCATGGGAAGTACAACCTAATGCCCGTAAGTTATGACAGTTTGCAAATGAAGTTCTGCTAAACCTTAGCGAAAACTAAAAATAATGTTCATAATCTGTCGACTAATACCTATATATATAGTCAATACGTAGTTTCAAAAATTTGAGATAGAATTATTATGTTGTTATTATCGGTTCAGTTTACTTCACAACTATAAATTCGTTGTAGAAGTGATGTACAAAGAAAACATTTATTTCTTTCAGCTAATTATATTCATAATTGTTATTACTTGCTGGGCACCCAAATGCTCATTCTTGCTTTAAATTTAAATGTTTTCAGCTAGGCATGATCAACCTGAAGGTTCAGACAAGAACAAGTGAAAAGGAAAACAAACATAACATGTTTAATGGTGTCTTTTGTAATAGTTAGACTGTATTAAGATAATGATATGTATTATATATCATGTAAAGAATATAGTAAAGGTTACGTACATGGAATTAGACTATGATAAATGTAAGTTAAGTTTGATATTTATATTATTGTTATTATTATTAGTATTATTCTGCTCATAGAAATGGTATCGTGAAGCAGCGAGTTAGGGTTTCAAGTACCCGAGTTTGGGGGCTTTACAGTTCCCGGCACAACAAGAGCGGCAGACGAAGCCCTTCGAGGGAGGATAGTTTGGATAGAAAGGGTCGAACCGACCATGGAAAAAAGGGTTCTCCCAAGAAAGAAGTTCCCAGAAAGCCGGATGTGATGAAAATGTTGGCCAGAAAAGAGGAGCTTCAAAAATAATTGGCCGAAGTCAAACAAAGGAAGGTGAGTTCGAGCAAAAAGGCGTCCCCTTTCTCTCCCGAGATCATTCGAGAAAAGGAAGACCCTAGCAAAAAGCTCCCTTATATGGAAAGTTATGATGGCTTGGGAGATCTGTACAAACACAGTCAGACATATGACAGGTTGATGGATTACTATTATTAGTTCCCAGTAGGCACAATAGATCTAGAAGGGGGGGGGGGGGGTTGAATAGATCCATATTATTTCAAATACTTTTCTCTTTTATTTTGTATTACTATTACATTAGCAGATGACAAATATAAGAATTTTTTCAAGCACAGCGGAATAAGTAAAAGATCCCCTTCATTGATATATTCATAATCAAACATACATTGTTCGTAGAGTTAGTTTGGTTGTAAGCAGTTAAAACATACATAACAGTTATTTCAGTTATAGTATATAATGTAAATAATGTAAAAGACACAAGGGGTTTTAAGTGGTTCAGAGACTCAAGCTCCTAATCCACTCTTACGCTTTCAACTAGCGGGATTTCCACTAAGGAAGGCGGCAAGACAGAATCACTAAGATTCTTTCAAGGCAGCAGACCTTGGGACTTGATTCACTAAGAACTCTTGAGGCCGGCCGACCTTGGGATTCCTCTAATTCCCTAGGAACTCTTCAAGCCCAATGAGCTTGGAACTTCATTTAGTCCCTCCTGGATAAGGATCCTCTCGCCCTAGCTTCATTTAGTCCTTCTGACAAGGACCCTCGAGCCACAGCTTTTGTTGTTTTTTGTTGGTTTGTTTGTTGGTTTGTTGGAGTTGGTGCTGAGCTGCTAAGATGTCTTCATGCTATAAACATCTTCAGTACTTAGTAGCTTGGCGTGATCATCCTTGAAGTGCAGTTGAGTGTTGCATGATGCTCGACTTTCTTGATTACTCAACTACTTGATGATCCCCGATATGACCGCCTTTAAAGATCTTTCCTCTTGATACATGATGGTCGCATATGATAGGTTTCAAGATGATATAAGTTCTTACGCTTGGTACTTAAAAACTTTCTCATGCTTGCCACCATGATGACGTTTGCGATCTCCCTTCTTGATACTTGATGTCTTCTTATGATGGACTTGCTAAGATGACTGTGAGCTCTTTTCTATTGTACTTAGAGTCTTCTCATGATGGACACCAAGATGACATGATGCTCTTCTTTTTCTCGGTAGTTCAGAACACTCTTCTTGTAGTAAAACTCTCACTTCTATATAGTAGAACTCTCACTTCTACTTCTTCCTTTGAATGTATCTGAGTGTTCTTGGTGGATCGTAGAGTGAGCCTTTGGACTCATTATTTCTCAAGGATAGAATAGTCCACCGTTACTCCAAACTTGGCAACTCCAGCAACCTTTGATCTTTGAAGCTCTTCCTGATTTATACTCCTTCCCAATCCTTTCGTTGGAAAGTAGCCGTTGAAGGCTATTTAAATATCTTCACAGATCTCGAGTTGACAGAGGTAGACTGCTGATGTGATATGTCATACTTTATCTGACATTGCAGTCTACTGTTTCACCTACCCATTAGAGATGTCACTTTAATGTCTTGGGCAAGTTGAAGACTTTATTTCCTCCTTCTGATTTCTCGATCAGAGGTTGTCCTTTTGCATCGATGCTCTCAATAAGCACTTGTTCGAATATTACCCTTCAGATTGAACCGTTGCCAATGCTTCATTCTTCAGCTATTCAAACTCTACGATTCTGGTGCATGTCTTCGAAGACCTGATCGTAGTGTCTTGTTTAGTGTTGCTCTTTAACTGGTAGAGTTAACACTACGATCTTGAAGAGTGTTGATTGGATCTCAAATGTATAACCCTCTTCCTTCTATTTTGCAGTGCTTCAACACTTCTGTTTATTTCGACTGTTCTCAGAGACTGATGGCCTAACTCCTTGCTCTAGTCCCCTCTGAATAGCAAGACACTTCAGATTTGTGGCGCGTCCAGCTCGCTTTCTCCTTGTGATCTCCCGTTCACTTATCATCAATGGACTGACCTACGCTTAATCAATTTAGCCTTGTTCTTCAGAGGCTAACCAGTATCTCGATTCATTTTCCATCAATTCTTTCTTTGTTTGGCAAACACTACGATCTCGGTTGCTTCCAAGATCGTTGTCTTCTGTTCAACTTGCGACTCTTCATCTGTGCTTGCTAACTTTCCTTGGTCGATTCTTTGAAGTCTTCTTCTGATCAACTTCTGGAAGTCTTTATCTTGAATGGCTTCACAACTCAATCTTGATGCTGATTGGGTTGGTACTTAGATCTTCTGTTTAGCTTGTATGCCATTCGTTGAGTGCTCTCTGGTTCCCTTCAAGTGGGATGTATCTTTCCAGTGCCAACCAGAGGCTTCATTTCTTTGGATATTCTGGGAGTGCTCATTAGTTGAGAATAATATTTGCTCTACGATTCTGCCTTGACATTGTGAGCACATTCTGTTGAGGTCGTAGTTCTGCACTCTACGATTCAGCTTCGGCTGTGCAGACACTACGACTTCGGGATCAGATCTTGACACTCTACGATTTTTATCTTTATGCTCGATGTCTTCATCTGATATAGCTCTACTACGATCTATGCATATAATCAATAGACTCTATGAACTCAGAGTGTAGGCTACGATCCTTGACTTGGCTTCGGCATCAGTAGACTCTACGACTCCGAGTGTAGTCTACGATCCTTGACTTGGCTTCGACATCGATAGACTCTATGACTCCGAGTGCAGTCTACGTTTCTGACTTGGCTTCGGCAGATGTTCGGTCGGCTCGTAGGCAGGCTGTCTCTACGATTTTGAACATGACTTCCTCAGCAGACTTGATGCGAGGAATTTCTACTCGACACACTATGATCCTTCCTTGTCTCTCCGGCGGTCTACTTAACTCGAGATCTACTATCTTCTGATTACGATTACGCCTCGGCGACTCTCGAGTTTTCCTTGACTCTCTGGCGGATCTACGATTCTTGATGCGGTGCTTTCGACGATCAGACAAGCCTATCTATTACATCATAAGATCAACCTAACATGCTTGATCTTTCTGTATTTATAGTCCTTGTACATCATTTCTTTTTGAAGGACTTTACAAAGCTGTTTTTCTTATGTAGGATCAACCTAACATACTTGATCAATTCTTTCTAAGTCCTTGTATACATGTTTCTATTTTCTATCAAAGAACTTTACAGCTTTTTATAATGCAAGCATACTTGCATATTATTCATCCATATATATATATATATATATATATCATAATTAAATCATATGTAAATAGGAATATCATTCACATGCTTATTCTTGACAATCTCCCCCTATTTGATTATGACAAAAATAATAAGTGCATATGCATGTTATGAATGAATCTTATATACAGTGAGCAACTGTAATTCTAAAATAGATAAATCATGAATGTCATTTATAAAGGTATGGCAATTTATACATTAAGACATTTTACATCCTGGATCTAGAACATACCTAACTAGTTAGAGATGTACCTCTTTGGCTCCATGTATGTTTCCAGGATGTCTGTTGATCATCTATTCATCTGTTTGTTCTTCTTGCTCTTGCTCCTCCTGGGAAGATGACCTTTTGTCTTTGCTTAGCTCCCCTTCAGCATCTTTTTGAACATGCTCCCCCTCAGACTTTGAGATCATGTTATCATCATCTTCTGGCTCCCCCTCAGATGATGATTCTTTTTTTGCAGTTGATGTCTTATTCTTTGACTTCTTCTCTCCTATCCCTCTGCTCTTCTTTTAGTGCCGCTTGCTCTTCCTTTTTTTATGCCTCTTTTTCTCCCCTCTTTTGTCATTAATCATTTGTGAGAGCTACTCCATGTTGGACATAAGCTGAATTGGCAACTTAAAACTTGAGTTCCTGTTGGCCTAGATCAAGTTACACTGAGAAAGTCTGCTTCAGGTCGTCAATCTTGTCAGAGAGGGCTTGGATCTGCTCTTCATTTGCCTTCTGAACTCGTAGAGCTTTTGCCTTTTGATCTTGTTTGACCTTCTGATAGATGTTATCTCTCTCTTGGAGTTTGAGAGATACATCAGCCATAGTAGCTTGAAGTTTGTTCTATAATGTATTATCTCCTACTGCTGTCAGCTTCTATGACTCTTCAATGAGTAGAGATATTTTCTCACTTAGTTTATCAGAACTCTTCAGTAGTTCCTGCTCCAAAATAGTTTGATCCTCTTTTTGCGCAGCTCGGGTTGAGCATCAGATTGGACTCTACGATTTTCATTATTGGACAGATTTTAGAAAGCTTGGAGAATCTGAACAATTATTGAGTACCAATTGCTGGTTGAGGATGAGGGAATGTCAGATAGCAATGTTTGGACTGTTGGAGGCTTCTGATGTTGAATTTGAACAGTCTCAGCAGTAGAGTGACCAGACTCTATGATCAACTCCTTGATCATGTTCCTTCTTCCTTCAGAGTCCAATCTATATGATCGTAGGGGATATAGTGATTGCCAGACTGTCGATAGACTTTGAAGTGGGGCTGGTCTTTGATCATTTTGGTTGCAAACTTCTTCACCCTTAGGAAGTTCTGAGCCACCAGCTCCATGCTTGGAAAGTGAGAGAAGCACCAGCTGAGATAGCTTCCATCTCCTTCAGTATGGGCCTTTAGCTATGGCATCCACTGGAAGAACCATCTCATCGAAGAAGTCGTCAGATTGTAGAGAATGGTCGAGCGTCTAGCTCCATGTTGTTCCAGTTTTTAGCTATGTCAAAGGTAGTCATTCTTACTACCTTGAGCTGCTCATCTCCATAGTTCACCCATATTTCTGGTGGAGCTACTGGTAGTTCATTTTTGTTCTTCTACTTCCTGTGTTACAAAATTAGAATCTTTTTCAATCTCTTCTCTCTCGGAGCCTGAACCATCTTGATCATTTTCAGCAGAGAATCCTTCTTGCTGCATTTCATTCTCAGAACTTTCTTCAGCAAGATCTTCCTCTGATTCATTTTCTTCATTGCTGGTCCTATCCTCAACATTTTCTTTCTGTGATACAGACTCATCATCACTTAATTCAATGGGGGCATTTGATTGATCACTTCTCCTTTTGGAGGCAAATTTGGCTTGTAGTCTGTAGCTCTTCCTTCTTCTTGGAGGTTCAGTTTTGGGAGAGTCAGACTCCTCTTCTTCTTCAGACTTGGAAGCCTCTGGTTCATCAGAAGAACTTCCTTCAGGTTCAGCAAGGGCAAAGGCAGTCCCTTCTTCTGTAAACTCATCACCCTTTGAGTCATTTTGAGTGCTTTCAGAATTGGAAGGGGCTCGTTCTTCTTCTTTAGAATCAGCATCATTTGACCCATTATCTGGGCTTGTTGGGGCAGTTGCATTTGGAGATGTAGTTGGGTCATCTTAAATCTCTTCTTCATCATCAGAGTGAATGCTCTAAGGATTAGCCACAGGGCTTGAGCATTCCTCTTTATCAGTAGATGCTGAATTTTCATTCATCAATCCAACTTCACCTTTACTGTTGGATTTGGCCTGTGAGGACTCAACCTTGACATCTGTCTCCTTTTCTTCTACTGACTCCACGTCCTTCTCTTCATCAGATGTACTATTTTGGGAGGCCGAGGCTGGTTTGTTTACCACCTTAGCTTTCTTGGTGGATGGCCCTTGAAGCAACCTGTTGCTTCTCCTCTTTGTTGTTTCAGCAGTTAGAACTTTTTCTTCTTTATCATTGTCCTTGGAGGAGAGACTCCTTGGTGGGGTCTGAGCTTTCTTCACAACACCATCTTTCTTCACACCTCTGAATTTCTTTCTGGCTGGTGTGGTTGATGTTGGGATAGAGTCATCAGACTCAGAGATTTCTGCCTCTTCTGTTTTTCTCTTCTTTGCAGAGGTCCTACTGCTGCTTGCAGTTGTCAGCCTTCTGTTCTCCTTGGGGTTTTTCTTCCAGTTCACAAATAGTTGTGGAGACATTACCTTGTGAACATTCAAAGGCTCTCCCTCATCATCCTTGATCTTTCCTCCTAGCTTCTTCTTCATCACAATACTCAACAGTCTTCCATGAAACACCTTAGTCAGGGATTTTTCAATGGACTTCTTCATCTCAGCTTTTTCTACCCACTTGGAGATTTGATCGAACAAGATAGCTCCAAAGTTGATTTGTTTCTTCAGAACTATTGCTGACATTATCTTAAACTGTTGGTCAAGCACCGTGTCATGTGCAGTGTCCTTGCACAGTATGCATTTTCCAACTATTTCAGCAAGGAACTCGTACTCTTCAGGAAAATTCTTCTTCTTCATATCTTTCAGACTATGGTTTCTTTGGTACCCCATGATCTCTCCTTTGCTTGTTCAGTATTGACATCAACAAGGCTCTTCAGCCCTTGGTTAGGAAAACCTAGGCATTGATTGAGGTCAGAAGATTTCAGCTTTAGATACTGACCTTTGATCTTGGTAGAAAGGGTTCCGGAGTTTATGGAGGTGTTTGAGTAGAACTCTTTTACCAGGTTGACGTATACTCGAGTGCTAGCCTCAAGACATTCTGAGAATCCAGCTTTTCTCACAAGTTCGAGAATGTCTCTGAACTTCTTTTTGGATTTCTCGAATGACTTGGTTCCTAACTGAATGCCAGTGATTACTCGCCAGTTTTCCATTTGATTAGTTCGAAGAATGTGGGTATTTGATTTGGAGAGGTTTATAAGAGATGGCTGATTGTGATTTGATAAAGCTCTGGAGTGTTAATCTGTTCTGGCTCTTGAGAGGATTTTAGGGTTTGAAAATGGGAGGGAGAAAGGTTCGATAGCTTCTGATAACTGTCTACAGATTTGAAATTGTCTTTATAGCAGTTCCTTCTAACTCTGCATAACCAGTGATGTGTCAACCAACCATTGGTTACACGATGCCCAATAATGAGCTGTAACTCCCCATAACTTTTCAGTTAGATATTTCCTTTTAGAAGAGTAGACGTTTAGACGACGTGGCTTTGACCGTTGATCTTTTGATTCGTAGAGTAGCATGGTAAGGCAGCTATGGACTCTAAGATTTCCTTTGTTGACTCAATGATCAACTTTTGAGAGATGCTGCAGTAGATGGTTTTGTCTTCTATCCTCATTTTAATGCAGCATAGTTTGATCTCTGATATACTCGAACTTATTGATAAGTAGGTTTTATACCTACTTATTCGATATCTGTTACTTGAATTATTTACTTAATCTCATGTTTCTTAGTTACTTTTCATGCATTTTGTGTTCGTTTTGTAGATTATATGCTTGGGAGTTGAAATCGGAAAGAAATGGTATGAAATCGCAAAGAAAAGCAATCCGGACATCGTTTGGGCTTTTATGTTTATTTCATGTTCTTGGTTTTGAACTTGTATTACATTGTAGAGCTTCTTCTTAGCTTTCCAAAACATCTTGAATCATTCCAATCGGAGTTCGGATGCAAGAGTTATGACATTTGTACTAACGGACGTCGAACGTCACTGTTTTGGGTGGCCATTTGTATAGCAGTCACTTCCAGCCCAATTTCAACCTTCATCTGTCCGTTATTTCTAAAATCTTAAAGAATAAAAGTTGTAGATCTCGTCGATATCTTCGATTTGATAGGTGGCAGGCCTCGTAACTCTTCCTGGATCAAACGTTATGGCCATTTTCCCAAAGGTTGTCAGAGCAGAAAATTTTCCTTCACAAAACCGCCGCCGGGGTGGGCATGCAAGTCACAAGATAGGCCCCTAGCCCGCCAGGGTGGGCCCAAAACAAGCCTAGACCCCCGCCAGGGTGGGGGTATGCCCAGAAAATGCGCAAAAATGCGAATTTTGGTCCAATTTGAGTCTAGAAAGGATTATTTTGATCCGATTGACACAAGGACTTCCAAGAGGACTTAAAGACATATAAAGAGACTTATAAAAGGAGGAGAATCACAAGGACTAGTGGAGATGAGAGGCTAGATAGAGGATTCTATTAGATTAGATTAGAGTAAATTAGATCAAAACACTAGTTCTTATTAGATTTGGAGATTGAAGCAACTTGAAGACCATTGAAGATCAAGAGTAGGAGCTTGAGGAAGATGGAGATTTGCTGACAACATATTTATTCTTTACTCTACTCTTATTTTTATCTTTTAATGTTTTTTTCAAGTGTGGATTCTTAGTTTTAATTCAAAGAACTAATTCTTTATTTGAGATTACAATGGATCTTATTATTCAATTATTATGTTCTATTGTGAGGATTGTCTATTGTAATTTGGACTTAATTGTTTAATTGATTGGCCATCAATTACCGTGATAATCTATATGAACTCGAGAGATGAAGTATTGATTTAGATCTTATCATGATAGCATGTGTTCGAGATTTTTGTTAGTAGCTTAAACTTGATGAGTGTTAAGGTAGAGATATGCTTGACAATCGCATGTAATCCGATAGAGAACTTATTCTTAAACATTCTTCAATTGTAATTCACATAGAGATATAGTGGGTTAGTTGATTAAGGTGTTTAACAGTTTCTATCTTAATTGTGGATTGACGTTAATATGGGTATTATGCATCGAGAGGTGGTTTTATCTGCTTTAGTGTTCTTGATTAACAATTCAGGATAGAGAATAATTTATGAGAAGTGTGTTAACTTAAATGAAGCAATAAGTGAAGTTGTGATCTTAAATCTTCGTTATCTTAATTTAACTAGTGGAATTTAATAGTAGTTTAATTTATATAATTTGAAATTCATTCGTTTAAATAAGATTGAGTTGGTTACGGGTTAGTACTTGGTGATTTTTGTTAAATAATTCTATGTGGGAATGATACTCTACTCATCACTTTATTACTTGTTGACCACGTATACTTGTGTGTTATGCGTATATAGATTTTACCCAACAAGTTTTTGGCGCCGTTGCCGGGGAATTAGTTTAATATCTCTTTGCCAATATTAATTTCAATCAAATTAGTCTTAATTTAAACATTTTTATTTTTAATTTTAATTCTCTTCTTATATTTCTCTCTTTTCAGGTACCATGGATGACTTTTCGTATCAATGGCCATACACGAACATGACTCAACCAAGGGAAACAATGATTGATGGACTTAATACATCTTCTATAGAGCCAATAAAAATTGAGGCAACTTCGAAGACGTTGGAGGTTATCGCAGCCCAACAGAGTCGAAGGATGGCAAGAATGACTCAGCCAAGGGGAGCGGAGATTGACAGACTCGCGACACTTTCCGCAATGTCAGCACAGATTGAAGAACTTTTGAGGAAGTTGGATATTTTTGCAGCCCAAAGGAGTCGAAGGATTGCAGTTATTTGTGACTATTGTGCTGGCAATCACCCGAGTAATCAATGCACCATCAATCTTTGGCTGGTACAATATGGTGGTAACTACCTCAATCGGTATGCATATGATAATTATGATCAAGTATGGGGGTATCACCCGAATTCTTCATGGAGCTACAACTATCAAGACCAATACTCTATTCCAGATCCAACATACACGCCATATTTCTCATATCAACCTCCATTAAAAGAAGAAAAGTCAAAGTTTGAGGAATTGTTGTCCAAGTTCATAGCATTAAATGAGGAGAGGAGGATAAATCAAGAGCGGTCAATTCAGAATCAAGAGATATCACATCACAATCTGCAGAACCAGATAGATTAAATGCTCAAAGCCTTGAATAACTGTCCTAAAAACAATTGGTGTTATGATGAGGATTCCGAGATTGATGAAGTGCCCGAGCCAAATCTACACCTGGATGAGCCACAAGATATAGGAAGTGTGGAGACAATTGGGGATAATGAAATAGAGGTCCACGAAGATCTAAATGGGTCTCCACCAAAGATCAAAGAGTCGGTCGACGGTGCAAAATCATGCCCACTTGGTAGTCAAGTATAAATCGGTGAAGCTCTTGTTGACATAAGAGTGAGTACAATTTTTAATCCATGGTGGGAAGAAAAAGAGAAGATAGACGAAGAGCCCATTGTGTGTGACAAGCTTCCATACCCCAAAGTGATCACATACACAATAGAGAAAACACCTAGCTGTGGGACATTCTTGATTGAGATCATACCAAATCAAAGCATGCTAGGTGACTTTGATGCATTGGTCATCGTAAATGGGAACCTACCAAAAGCTATATTATTTTCGATGGATGGAGGGTTCCTCAATTGCCGAAGAGGAATTGGATAGCGTTGACCAGACAAAGTCAGGCTGAAAGACTATAATTCAAGCGCTAACTAGGAGGTAACGCAGGAATTTTATTTATTTATTTATTAATATGTTTTCCTAATTTATTTAGTAGATAGGAATCCAAGTGTTATTCTAATCCATGTTTTTTCTCTTCATTGCAGGTATTGGAGGTTCAATGGATAGGAAAATGATCGTCGCCGCCAGCGCCATCATCACCACAAGCTTAAATGATTACAGGGAAGTCCTCGTCCACTTCATGCTTTATTTTACAATGAGGACATTGTAATTGTTAAGTTTGGGGGAGTTAAATAATTTAGGTTTATTTATGTTTGCATTCATGTAGTGTAATTGCATAATAGTTTGCATAGTAGAGTAGTTGCATAATAGTTTGCATAGTAGAGTAGTTGCATAATAGTTTTTATTTATAACTAAAAAAAAAATCAAATCAAAAATTCAAAAATTATTAGTTAGTTACTATGTTCATCTTGCGTGATTCCAGCTGTTAGATAGTTACAGTTTATTTTGGCCAATGATGAGATTGGAATTGGGTAGACAAGTATAGTACTGACTATTAGAGCTTTGATGTGATTTCTTATTATGAATTGAGTCTTTTTCTGTTTGAAACTGGTATAATAAGGATAGCACAGTAAAAATAACGTGTTGATTGATTGAGTTTAAATTGATACATAATGGGATTCTAAAGGATAATGCTAGTTTGAATGAAAGAATGACAAGAATAAATAGTGATGGCTAAAGTTAGACAAGAACCTAAGTTTGGGGGAATATTTTGGGTATATAAGCTATAAAAAAAAGAGAAAAAAGAAAAAGAAAAAGAAAAAAAAGAAAAAGTATGAATAAACATCGTGGCGTGCTTGTCTAGTTTTGTGGCCTTTGTTACTTGAGCAAGTAAGCCTGAGGAGATTGTCTTTACACCTAGCGCCCTAAGGTCTTAATAATTACGAGAGTCGTTGGTCGAGAAAGCTCGTTAAGGTAGCATTGAAAAGCCTAAGGGAATAAAACATTTCATAGCTATGTGTATATAAACCAAAAGAAAAAAAAATGAATAAAACAGGAAATAAGAGCAAAAAGCCCCCGTAAGTGAAAAATAAAGCATAAGTATCCCATGTTGACCCTCGATATTGGTAATTATTTGATTTTAGTTGGATCTAGCTGGTTTTTGGATTTCTTGAGTTTACACTGTATGATGCCTTCGAAAAGACTTGTTATGTGTTAAATTTGATTTTATATCAGTTAACATTGTTGTGGAGCACACACGCACTAAATTAGTGATAACAATCTAAGATTTGATGATTGATTGAGAAATTATTGATTTGTTTTGATATGATGTATTATCATGTTTACTTAATTTTTCTAAGGCCGGTTGAATAGACTTGTTTCTATCATTACTACTAGATTCGTAGACATGTAGATTAGTTGCATTGCATTGCATTATTGTTTTGTGTTTTTGCTTGAGGACAAGTAATGGTTTAAGTTTGGGGGTATTGATAAGTAGATTTTATACCTACTTATCCGATATCTGTTACTTGAATTATTTTCTTAATCTCATGTTTCTTAGTTACTTTTCATGCATTTTGTGTTCGTTTTGTAAATTATATGCTTGGGAGTTGAAATCGCAAAGAAAAGCAATCCGGACTTCGTTTGGGCTTTTATGTTTATTTCATATTCTTGGTTTTGAACTTGGATTACATTGTAGAGATTCTTTTTAGCTTTTCGGAACATCTTGAATCATTCCAATCGGAGTTCGGATGCAAGATTTATGACATTTGTACCAACGGACGTCGAACGTCACTGTTTTGGGTGGCCATTTGCATAGCAGTCACTTTCAGCCCAATTTCGACCATCATCCGTCTGTATTTTCTAAAATCTTAAAGAATGAAAGTTGTAGATCTCATCGATATCTTCGATTTGATAGGTGGCAAGCCTCGTAACTCTTCCCGGATCAAACGTTATGGCCTTTTTCCCAAAGGACATCAGAGCAGAAAATTTTCCTTCACAAAACCGCCGCCGGGGTGGGCATGTAAGTCACAAGACAGGCCCCTAGCCCATCGGGGTGGGCCCAAAACAAGCCTAGACCCCCGCCGGGGCGGGGGTATGCCCAGAAAATGCACAAAAAATGCGAATTTTGGTCCAATTTGAGTCCGAAAAGTATTGTTTCGATCCGATTGACACAAGGACTTCCAAGAGGACTTAAAGACATATAAAGAGACTTATAAAAGGAGAAGAATCACAAGGATTAGGGAGATGAGAGACTAGATAGAGGATTCGATTAGATTAGATTAGAGTAAATTAGATCAAAACACTAGTTCTTATTAGATTTGGAGATTGAAGCAACTTAAAGACCATTGAAGATCAATAGCAGGAGCTTGAGGAAGATGGAGATTTGCTGACAACAGATTTATTCTTTACTCTACTCTTATTTTTATCTTTTAATGTTTTTTTCAAGTGTGGATTCTTAGTTTTAATTCAATGAACTAATTCTTTGTTTGGTATTACAATGGATCTTATTGTGTAGTTTATTTTAATATGTTTCGTTATCAATTATTATGTTCTATGGTGAGGATTGTCTATTGTGATTTGGACTTAATTGTTTAATTGATTGGCCATCAATTACCGTGATAATCTATATGAACTCGAGAGATAAAGTATTGATTTAGATCTTATCATGATAGCATGTGTTCAGGATTTTGTTAGTAGCTTAAACTTGATGAGTGTTAAGGTAGAGATATGCTTGACACCGCATGTAATCTGATAGAGAACTTATTCTTAAACCTTCTTCAATTGTAATTCATATAGAGATATAGTGGGTTAGTTGATTAAGGTGTTTAACGGATTTCTATCTTAATTGTGGATTGACGTTAATATGGGTATTATGCATCGAGAGGTGGTTTTATCTGCTTTAGTGTTCTTGATTAACAATTCAGGATAGAGAATAATTGATGAGAAGTGTGTTAACTTAAATGAAGCAATAAGTGAAGTTGTGATCTTAAATCTCTGTTATCTTAATTTAACTAGTGGAATTTAATAGTAGTTTAATTTATATAATTTGAAATTCATTCGTTTAAATAAGATTGAGCTGGTTACGGGTTAGTACTTGGTGATTTTTGTTAAATAATTCTCTATGGGAACGATACTCTACTCATCACTTTATTACTTGTTGACCACGTATACTTGCGTGTTGTGCGTATATAGATTTTACCCAACACTTATCTCCTCATTTTGAATGGTTGATCAATTGTCTCATTTTCCAAGCTCCTTGTGAACTGGAGTACCCTTTGGTAGAACTAAGATCGTCGAGTTGTCTTCTACGATCGTTGAGGTTGCACTGCGATCGTGGAGTTCTCTTCAACCTTGACTCTACGATCGTTGACTGACTTGGTCCTTGAGATGAATTTGATCAAGCAATTCTTCTGGGACAAGGTAGCTCAGGAAGGGCCAACCTCTTAGAGTGAGCTAAGGGTCAGGTTTGTCCCTGAGGCGCTTTCCAGATGAAATGCTATAGAAGTGATTTGCAATGACATCTCATTCGTCCTTTTCTGATGGGGAGATCCTCTACTAACTTTAGACAATTGCATTTGTTGTAATCGTGGTGTCCTCCTGCTTCTACACTGCGATCGGATGTTTGATTGTAGGCACTCACGATTTTGAGTTGGGTGGCTTAAAGGTTATCAGTAGTACGTTTTGAGACGTTCCTACTGACTATAGATCTTCATTTGGTTTATCAGCCACAAAGTTTTGGGACTTTGTAGCTGGTATATTTCCTCATAGTATAACTCAGTACTGTTGTTTCTCAACAGATCACTGCTCCCCATGGTTGAGGCTGTCTTCCCAGATAGATGTGATTCCCTTTACTTTAGACTCATTTGAAGGCAACCCTGCATATCTCCTTCTGACTGGAATCATCATTATCACTTAAATCTCCTTGTATCGTAGGCATGGATATCTTCGGGGATCGATCACTCTCTACGATCTTTTGGACACCTTTACGAACGTAGTCTTCTTTGACAGTTATGCATGAGAAGTTCTGCTTTTGTAATGAAATCCTCTTGACTAATGCTCGATGATCCTCTGTTGTGAGCTTCCTTGAGGATTCTTCTCATATTGTTTGTTTTGCCTGATTTAGGCATATAAGACCCTTTTCATCTTTGGTTGCATGGCCTGCTTCCATATACAGATTAGCAGCCATGTGAGCTTCATTCAGTTTAGCTCAGTGGGTCTTCAAGGATAGGCTTGGACATATATGAATTTTATCGAGTCATTTACGAATGGTCCTTAGCCTTCTGCTGGATGAGTCTTCTTATTTGAAGTCTTCGCTTGACATTCCTTAGTGTGGTCGAACGGACCCAAGTACTGCGAGTTTAAATATATTTCTATCTTTGGTACCCATAATTAAATGGGTCCTGCTAGGTTAGTTTTCTAAACCCCTGTTCCTCTTATTTGGATAATCATCACATTTATCACCAACATCATATTCATGCATAAGACTAGTTTTAGATAATACATTTTGATATGCGTGAAGGTGAGTGTGTGTAAGATTTGACATTTAATAACACACTCTTTATCTTTGACGGTTTCATCATTTGCTGGGTTATGTTCACAATGTTTAAGTGTTCACAGAGTGAGAATCAACTCTACGATTTAAGAGTATCTAGTTGATTCATGGAGGTGATCAGTTTCTACACATCATCAAGATACTCTTATAGAACTGATCATACTCTGTGTGTTATCAAACACTTAGAACAAGGATTTGTACATACATACTAACCCACCAACAAAGATTACTTCACATAAAATTAATTTGACCTGTGATGCTCTTATGACCCATTTCAGATTTCCTTCAAGATGTCATCTTCATCCTAAAACTTGGATGGAGAAATAGCTTATAGACATTTGAGTTTTCATCCTCAGGGTACTTTCTCTCTTCACCTTTTTAGGTAGATTATGATTTCTTGACAGAATACTGTTATGGTTCATAAGAAGGTGCTTTTATGATGAACACATGTAATAGTGAGGAACCGTACCTTTTTACTATCAGTCATTTATCTTAGATATACTGAGTTCAAGAATTGATGTGCATAACTTTACATTTTCTCCTGACAGCTTGTTGCTCTTGTTGACCTTCAATCAATCAGTCGTGATCTTGAAGATGTAAGCCAAGAGAATCTCAACATTAGGATCTTTGACATCCTTTAGTTTATAAAGTTTGCACCCAGCTGCTGGTTGGCCAGACATAAGTTTGAGAAGATCTTCTTTCTTCTCTTGATAAGCATTTCATAGCATGTGTGGCCTCTTCATCTTTTAAGATGGTGGATGCTTGACTCTTTGTCGTTAATGTCTCTTGAGCTTTCTCATCTGGTCTTCAGACTACAAGATTGACTGAAGTCAGGGATTGGTCTTGTTGATGTAGCAATCGAGAACATGAACCAATCTGAGCAGCTTCAGGTGTATATACACATTTACCTATACACAGTATTTCCAACGTGTGAGCTCATCTGCATATAATAAGTTACTTACTACTAAACTAAGTTTAGAACAATGTTTGTGTGGGATCAGACTCAAAACGATTAGCTTTTGAATATAGCATGAGAACCTACTCTGATACCAATTATTAGTTTCCAGTAGGCACAATAGATCTAGAAAGGGGGGGGGGGGGAGGGTTGAATAGATCCTTATTATTTCAAATACTTTTCTTTTTTATTTTGTAATGCTATTACATTAGCAGATGACAAACATAAGAATCTTTTCAAGCACAACGGAATAAGTAAAAGATCCCCTTCATTGATATATTCATAATCAAACATACATTATTCGTAGAGTTAGTTTAGCTGTAAGCAGTTATAACATACATAGCAGTTATTTCAGTTATAGTATATAATGTAAATGACATAATGTAAAAGACACAAGGGGTTTTAAGTGATTAAGAGACTCAAGCTCCTAATCCACTCTTCTGCTTTCAACTAGCAGGATTTCCACTAAAGAAAGGCAGCACCCTGAATCACTAAGAACTCTTCAAGGCCAGCAGCCTTGGGACTCCTCTAGTTCCCTAGGAACTCTTCAAGCCTAGCAAGCTTGGAACTTCGTTTAGTCTCTCCGGACAAGGAACCCTCAGGCCCTGGCTTTTGTTGTTTGTTTATTGGTTTGTTTGTTGGTTTGTTGGAGTTGGTGCTGAGCTGCTAAGATGTCTTCATGCTCTGTACATCTTCAGTACTTAGCAGCTTGGCGTGATCATCCTTGAAGTGCAGTTGAGTGTTGCATGATGCTCAGCTTCTTCAGTTACTCAACTACTTCTGACGATCCCCTGATGATTGCCTTGAAGATCTTTCCTCTTGATACATGATGGCTGCACATGATAGGTTTCCAAGATGACTGTAAGTTCTTCTGCTCGGTACTTAGAAACTTTCTCATGCTTGCCACCATGATGACGTTTGCGATCTCCCTTCTTGATACTTGATGTCTTCTCATGATGGACTTGCTAAGATGACTGTGAGCTCTTCTCTATTGTACTTAGAGTCTTCTCATGATGGACACCAAGATGACATGATGCTCTTCTGTAAGACCCCAACTTATTATTAATGAAATTTAATTTTCTCTATTTATTATTTTGAAATAGTAAGGGTTGATGTGATTAATGTGGATAGTTAGGGGTAAAATACGCAAATATTTCAAAATAAGCAAGTGGTTATAAAATATTCATTGTTGTTAGGAATATTAGTTTGGTCGTGGAATATTAAATCTTTGTCGGGAATATTAAATGCGACTAAGTAGCGACCGATAATGTGGGCTCCATAACTGAGCGATTGGATGAAGAAAAACGACAAATATAAGTTGGTTAAAAATAACTACAGTAATTGTTATTCACGAATAATCTTTATTAAAATACTCGGTGGTTAAAACACACGGAAGCACGGTATTGCACCAATTATTGATTCTTACGTGAAGGCACTTTACTCAATAATGGTTACGATAATTCTTGCTCAAAGATTTTTTATTTTATTGATTCAATAATTGCTGCGTTGATATTTTATATTGCTGTTGTTTCAATAATTGTCATTACACAATATTTTTCATTATCGAAGCAATAATTCATATTATCTGAATAATATTATTAGATAACATTATTGGCAATGTCTAGAAAGTTACATCTAAGGAGAGGTTTGGTCACCTAATTGCGGCCAAAGAAGGAGAGAAATTCTTATTGAAAGCCCCTCTTTCCTGAACTGCTGTTGTCAATATTGTGATTCTGTAATATTATTTGTGAATAATTAATTATTGATTCATATGATGAGGAAAATATTGATTTTATGTGGATATAGATGGAGAAAAATTTTAATGTGACAATTGTTGAAAATTGAAATTTTATCTTTTTCTGATAAGATAATGTATTATTATATTTTAATAATATAATAATGGTGATATTTTTACAATGAATGTGGGATATATGAGTATACGAGGAGGAAGAGTATTTTTGTTGCAATAAATATTTAAAACATGTTAAACATGTCGGTGGACCCCATTTATTGACTGAAATTTGATTATAGCCTGTAAAATCGTCCGTTTGTGTATTTCGGTCAATTTCTGTTTGGAATTTGGAAAACTTTCTTCTGTAAAGTTGTAGAGAATTGAATTTCCTATAAAAACTCGCGAGATTCGAATTTTCTGATAAAAGGGCTATTTATTATGAATTATTGATGTTCTAAAATTCCTGAATAATTGATTTTTGGAAGTTTTAATTATTTTAAATAATAAAAACGTTTTTGATTTGTTTGGTAGACTTATTTGTTGTCAAGCATGGCTGAATTCAGATCATAGATTGTGTGCGTAGGAATTTATATATAATATATTAATATTATATTAAATTTTCTGCTTTGGTGTTCTAAGCAATTTCCTATAAATAGGGTGCTTAGGTTAGAATTGAAAATCACACCAGAAACTGAAGTTTTCTCTCTCTATATTATCGAGCGTATTCTTGTGAGTATTTTGAGTATAATTTGAGTATTGCTATTCTTAGGTTGCAAGTTCAAGTCATAGCCTTTATATCCTGTTGTTTTAATTTAAAGTCTTGATCTTTCGAGGTAAGGGATATTATTTTTTTTCGTAATGGTATTATTTCTTCAATATCATTATGTTGAAATATTGATCTGAAGTTTTATCAAATTTGGAACTTTTGGTGTCTGAGTTACTATTCACGATATCTGACTATTCACGATATCTGACACTTATTCACGAATCGGCACTTATTCATCGAAAAATGAAATTTTTCTTTTCATCCAAAAGTATCTATTCGGATACTAGCTTTGATTGTATCCATGTTTTGATCATTCTTGAATTTTACACCACTATGATTATTTTTGAGGTATTTTTGGGCGTGAATAAAACAAAGTACGAATCCTTAATCCTTAATCCTTGTCATTTTGTTTCAATTGGATTCGTTTCTTTAAAATATTTTCATCATCTTGATCTTAAATGATGATATTATGGAATATCTTTAGCTTTCAGAAAGCAAAGATGAATGATTTCGTAAGAATATCTTTGGCTGTAGTACAAAGATGAGCAGTGTTTAGATGAACATGACCAATCGATGAATATCTTTGGCACATGAGTGCAAAGATGAATATGTGATTCCGATATATATATTGATTGATGTTACAGGGATAAAAGATGAGCGATGAACTTTTAAATTCATACATGGAAGATAGTAGTTTGCATTCTCTACTTAACTCTTATAATGAATTATTATTTCCTCTGCGAATATTGATTTAAAATTTGTTGTCTATTGTATTCTATTAGATTTTTCCCTGTTGAAGACTAACGGTAATTTGTTGTATATTATCTTAGTCATAATATTCTTTACTGAGCTAATTGAGCTCACCCTTTTCCTTTTTGTTCCATTTTTATCGGGGAGGCGAGAATATAAGCGAGTACGTGGGGGTATGGAATGAAGGTTCTAGAGAGAGTTGTTTAGTAGTCCTCACCATTTTTGTAAAATAATGTATCAATAAATGTGATGAGGATTTATTTGAGTATAGATATTGTCTAGAAGATAATATTTGTATTTAAACTCACAGCTTTCTTTGTTGTAATAATAAAGTTGTAGTTGTTTCTGTACCATGTATTGACAACTCAGAATGGGTGATGTATACCTATTTTGGGGGCGTCACATCTTCTTTCTCTCGGTAGTTCAAAACACTCTTCTTGTAGTAGAACTCTCACTTCTAAATAGTAGAACTCTCACTTCTACTTCTTCCTTTGAATGTATCTGAGTGTTCTTGGTGGATCGTAGAGTGAGCCTTCGGACTCACTATTTCTCATGGTTAGAACAGTCCACCGTTACTCCAAACTCGGCAACTCTAGCAACCTTTGATCTTTGAAGCTCTTCCTGATTTATACTCCTTCCCAATCCTTCCGTTGGAAAGTAGCCGTTGAAGGCTATTTAAATATCTTCACAGATCTCGAGTTGACAGAGGTAGACTGCTAATGTGACATGTCATACTTTATCTGACATTGCAGTCTACTGTTTCACCTACCCATCAGAGATGTCACTTTAATGTCTTGGACAGGTTGAAGACTTTATTTCCTCCTTTTGATTTCTCGATCAGAGGTTGTTCTTTTGCATCGATGCTCTCAATAAGCACTTATTCGAATATTACCCTTCAGATTGAACCGTTGCCAATGCTTCATTCTTCAGCTATTCGAACTCTACGATTCTGATGCATGTCTTCAAAGACCTGATCGTAGTGTCTTGTTTACTGTTTCTCATTGACTGGTAGAGTTAACACTACGATCTGTTGATTGGATCTCCAATATAGAACCCTTTTCCTTCTATTTTGCAGTGCTTCAACACTTCTGTTTGTTTCGACTGTTCTCAGAGACTGATGGCCTAACTCCTTTCTCTAGTTCCCTCTGAATAACAAGATACTTCAGATTTGTGGCGCGTCCAGCTCGCTTTCTCCTTGTGATCTCCCATTCACTTATCATCAATGGATTGACCCTACGCTTAATCACTTTAGCCTTATTCTTCAGAGGCTAACCACTATCTCGATTCATTTTCCATCAATTCTTTCTTTGTTTGGCAAACACTACGATCTCTATTGCTTCCAAGATCGTTGTCTTACCTTCACTGGATGACTCATCGCGACTTGGCGACTTTCCTTAGTCATTATTGAAGTCTTCTTCCCGATCTCCTTGTGGAAGACTTCATCTTGAATAAACTTCACAACCAAATCTTGATCTTTGATTGGGTTGGTGCTTAGATCTTCTGCTTAGCTTGTATGCCATTCGTTGAGTGCTCTCTGGTTCCCTTCAAGTGGGATGTATCTTTGCGGTGCCAACCGAGGCTTCATTCCTTTGGATATGCAGGAGTGCTCATTAGTTGAGAATCGTATTTGCTCTCGATTACGCCTTTGGCATTATGAGAGCACATTACTGTTGAGGTCGTGATTACGCACTCTACGATTATCGACCTTTTGTCTGCGAGACACTACGACTTCGGATCGAGATCTTGACACTCTATAATTTACGTCTTTGTGCTCGATGTCTTCATCGATATAGCTCGACTACGATCTCTCGCGATGTAATCAATACACTCTATGAACTCAGAGTGTAGTCTACGATCCTTGACTTGCCTTTCTAAGATCGATAGACTCTCGACTCCAAGTGTAGTCTCGATCCTTAACTCGCTTCTGGCATAGGTAGACTCTATGACTCCGAGTGTAGTCTACGTTTCTGACTTGGCTTCAGCAGATGTTCGGTCGGCTTGTATGAAGGCTGTCTCTACGATTCTGAACATGACTTCCTCAGTAGACTTCGGTCCTGAGGAAGTTATAATCGACACTCTACGATCCTTCCTCATCTCTCCTGCGATCTCTGAACTCCCAGATCTACTATCTTGCGATTCGATTCTTCCTCGACAGCTCTCGAGTTTTCCTTGACTCTCTGGTAGACTACGATTCTTTGGTGCGGTTCTCGATTTAATCGAGACAAGCCTATCTATTATATCATAAGATCAACCTAACATTCTTGATCTTTCTATATTTATAATCCTTGTACATCATTTCTTTTGAAGGACTTTACAAAGTTGTTTTTTCTTATGTAGGATCAACCTAACATACTTGATCAATTCATTCTAAGTCCTTGTACACATGTTTCTATTTTCTATCAAAGGACTTTACATCTTTTCTTAATGTAAGCATACTTGCATATTATTCATTCATATATATATCATAATCAAATCATATGTAAATAGGAATATCATTCACATGCTTATTCACCGATAACTATGATTACAGAGATGCGACAAGTGTCATACCTTCTTGATGACTTTGAGGAAAGATATCGTAGTGGATGGATGATGACCTTGGCCCCGAACTTAGTCTCGTCATGGGAAGAAGTCATGCGATAAGTTCCATGCCTTTAAGGAGTAACAATAATAGAAGGTAAAGCCCACAAGATCGTTGCCACGAATCGAATAACACTCAATGAGACTCAGGGCTAGTATGTGAAAAGATTCAGGGAGGCGGTAGGTCAGGTGACAAATCTTAATGACCTCCAAGTAGTAGGGCTCTTTCAGAATGGGTTGGATTTGGTTAAGTCAAGGAAACTGGTGAAGAAGCTGTTGTTTAATCACCCGAAGAGCTTGGCCGAAGCGTTTGAAAAAGTTGAAGGCTTCCTAGTGGTGGAGGAAGACATTAGCAGTTTGAAGCAGGGCACATCAAAAAAGCCGAGGGATAAAGATAAGAACAGATCGGATGAAAATCAGAGGAGGTACGATGGTAATAACGATCGATCTGATGGGTATCAAAGGAGGTACAGTGACAACAGGGGTTTGGGGGGAGGTCTCCCACCTTTCCCGAGTCAGAAGGTGAACAGGGTGTACACTAAGTTCAATCTTGATCCGCCACCATCTTTGGAGCAGGATGAGGGAAACCGCTTTGAACCTCCCGGAGATAACATAAAACCGAGCACGAGGAATCCGAAGCAAGTATTATGGCTACCATCGAGGCGGTGGGGCATACTACCGAGTCATTGGGGCTTCATGGAACTAATAGAAAAGAATGTGCGAGAATGGGCGTTTGTTTAGTATGTGGCGGGCGGGACGAGAAGCCCCAAAGGCACAACAGGAGAATAATGCACATGTCTAGATTAGTCAGCCCTTGTAGCTAAATCAGACTCAGGTACCACGTCAGGTTGTGGATGTAATCATGGGCTGAACTATGGAGAAAGTTATCGGAAGAAAGTGACGTGGATACTTGGATACGGTGTTGTCAATGGTAGACCAACCTGCAAGGCGTGAAAGATCATACCCTAGTTCGATGATCTCGTTCACTGATGATGATTTCCCTGCAAAATCGATCGAACCCCACGAGGGAGCACTGGTAATTACTGCATAAGTGGGTTTGATGGATATGAAGCGGATGATGATAGAAAATGGGTTTTTGGTGGATTTCCTATATGTACACGCTTACCAGAGGATGAATCTGGACGGGAGAAAGATGGAGATCAGGCAGGAGTCTCCATTGTATGGGTTCAGCAACGAGCTAGTCAGAGTTACAGGGACGATTGAGTTACTAGTTGTCTTCGAAACGGCTCCACAGCAGGTGAAAATCCAGTGCAGATTATTCGTGGTGTATGTGGATTCGTCGTATAATGCGATCTTGGGAAGGCCCACTTTGACAGATCCTCCGAATTTGGCGTCGATCCCCACTTTAAGATTAAGTTCCTACACCATATGGAGTTGGGGAGGTCATTGAGCATCTTGATTTGGAAAGGAGATGATATCGAAACGCACTAATCACTTGAGGTAGTAGGGTCGATGGCAAAAGTAGACTATGGAGATCGAGATCGAACCGTTTACGAAAAGCAATATTGAGCCCTTATTCATGCCTACCGGAGAGATCGAAGAGGTTGAATTGATCCCAGGGAAGAAGAATAAGACCATAAGGATTGGGTCGAGATTGCCAAAGCCTTTTCGAACACGCTTTGGTGGAATTGCTACAAATCTGATATAGATATCTTCACATGGGTTCCTAGTGATATGCTTGGGGTGGATTGGAAGGTTGCTGAACACAGGTTGCATGTGGACCCAAAGAAGAAACTGGTTCGATAGAAGAGGAGGATTTTCGCCCTGGAAAGGCAGAAGATTATTGATGAGGAGATTGTAAAGCTCTTGGCTGTAGACTTCATATTTGAGATTGAGTATCCATAGTGGATGGCGAACGGCGTGTTGGTGCAGAAGCAGAATGGGAAGTGGCGGGTTTATATAGATTACACTGATCTGAATAAAGCGTGCCTGAAGGACTTCTATCCTCTACCACACATCAACCAACTTATCGATGCGACTTCGGGGTATGCTTTACTTAACTTTATGGATTCTTTTTCGGGATATCATCATATTTCAATGTGCAAGGAGGACGTCTAGAATACAACCTTCATCACTCATCGGTTGGTATATGCGTATAAGAAGATGACCTTTGGCTTATTGAACGCGGGGGCCACATATCAAATGATGATGAATTACGTGTTCACGAAGCAGTTAAGGTGAAGCATGGAAGTTTATATGGATGGCATAATCGTTAAAAGCATGACAATTAAGGGGTGATCTGGATGATTTGAAGGATTGTTTTGAAACTATTCAAAGACTGATAACTGAGGTTGAATCCAACAAAGTGTACCTTCAGACTGGGTGCAGGGAAGTTTTTAGGTTATCTAGTCAGCAAGAGGGGGATTGAAGCTAATCCCGAGAAGATTCAAGCTATTCTGGACATGAAGTCTCCACAATCGTACAAGGATGTTCAACATTTGACGAGTCAGATTGCAACTTTGAGGAGGTTCATGTCTAAGTCGACAGAAAGATGTTTGTCGTTCTTTGATACGTTGAAAGAACAGAGGAATGCGAAGAGTTTTTAGTGGACTTTGGAATATGAAGACGCCTTTTAGGGGATAAAGAGGTATTTGTCTTTGGATCCTTTGTTGGTGAAGCTAGTTCCTGCTGAACCTCTGTACTTGTATCTGGCGGCCAGTTTGTTGGTTGTAAGAGCAGTTTTGGTGCGAAAGATTGGGGGTAAGCAGTACCCGGTTTACTATTTGAACCATGCCCTAAGGGATGCAGAGATAAGGTATCCGAATCTTGAAAAGTTCACTTTTTCTCCGATAATAGCGATCAAAAGCTTGATAATACTTTCAAGGCTCGGTTAATATTGGGGTATCTTGATCAACCTTTGAAGAAGGTATTAGGAAGACCGAGAGGTTTCGGAAGATTTGCTTACGTGGACTATGGAGTTATCGCAATTTATACTAGAGTATCATCCTCGACAACCATTAAAGAGCAAGCGTTGGTGATTTTGTGTAGTGAAATGTTAGTTCTCCGAAAGCGCGGGAGTTTGGATCAGGTTGAAGGGACTGAATAGTCGGTTGTAGTAGTTTGGCAGGCACATAACTCGTGGACATTGTACGTAGATGGGTCGATTACTTCAGATGTTAGTGGTGTCGGGATAATTTTGACTAGTTTGGAAGGGTTTAAGGTGAAACAAGTGATCAGGTTCGGGTTTAAGGCAACGAACAATGAGGCCGAGTATGAAGCGGTATTGGCAGGGTTACGGCTGACGAAGAGTCTTGAGGTACAGAAGTTGGTTATTTTAGTGATTCTCAGCTGGTCGTCAAGCAGGTTTCGAGGGAATATGAGGCTCGAGGAATGAGAATGGTGAAGTATCTGGCGGAGGTAAAAGATCGGCTCTAATGTTTTGATTCTTATGCTTTTCAAGGGATAGATAGATCTGATAATATAATAGCTGATGTATTGGCGAAGTTGGCTACGACCGAGGCGAGTACATTAGGCGGATCGGTTTATTTGGATATCTTGAATCAGCCGAGTGTTCAGCATATGGAGGTAATGCATGTGGAACGATCGAATTATTGGATGTCTCCTTACCTCGACTATTTGGCTAACGATATTCTGCATTTGGATCGGTTATTAGCGAAGAAGGTTAAACACAGAAGCTTGAACTTTATGGTTATAGATGGGGATCTTTATTGATGAGCCTATTCTTCCCTTTTTGAAGTCTTTGGTTACGTCCAAAGCGAAATATGTTCTTCAAGAAATTAATTCATGAGGCGATTTGTGGTGATCATATGGCTGCGAAGTCGTTAGCGTACAAGGTGCTTCGGTAAGGGTATTATTGGCCGATAATTTTTAGAGAAGCAACCGAGAATGTGAAGAAGTGTCCAAAGTGCCATCTAAACACCACGGTTCATCATCAATTTGTAGGAAGAGTCAGATTTAGTTTTATCCCCTATTCCTTTTGTTGTTTAGGGAGTGGATATCTTGGGTCCATTATCAAAAGCTATGGGGAAGGATAGTTTTGTCATAGTAGCTATTGATTATATGACTAAATGGGTGGATGCCAATCCCCTTCGGACGATCACGGAGCAAGAATGTTTAAAGTATCTGAAGGAGTGTGTCGTGTTCTGGTTCGGCATTCCAATGGTGGTGGTTTCAGATAATGGACGTCAATTTATGGGTTCAAAATTTGAGGCGTTCTTAAAGGAGTTGAGTATTCAGCATCGGAAGACTTCGGTTGATCATCCTCAGTCGAATGGGCAGGTTGAGGTGACCAATAAAACTTTGTTAAATGGTATAAAAAGAAGACTTGATGAGGTGAAAGAAAGGTGGCCTGAAGAGTTACTCAGTGTATTGTGGGCTTATCGGACCACACCAAGGTTTACTACGAAAGACTCACCCTTTAGATTGGCTTATGGTTGGACGCTTTGGTCCCAATGGAGGTTGGCTTTGTCGTCTCTTTGGGTCGATCGGTTTTAGGAGGTATACAATGAGGATGGACTTGGGCCAATTTAGGTTTGTTAGAGGAAGTTAGAGAAGCGGTCTTGGTAAAGCTTGCAGCATATCAGCGTCGAGTGGCCAGGTATTATAACAAGGGGGAGGTAGGAGATCTGGTTCTTCGTGAGGTTGAAGCTTCTATGCCTCAGAATTTGGGATAGTTGATGCCGAATTGGGAAGGTCCTTATGAAATCATTAAAGTGCCAAAACCGAGAACCTATCAGCTACGAGCGATGGATGAATCTGAGATCAAGAGCACATGGCATGCGGGAAGGCTTCAGAAATATTTTCAGTAGGGTTAAAGTCAGAGTTTTGAGTCTGTAATTCTTCTAATGATTATCAATAAAAGAAGCATTTTTTCTCTCCAATGTTATTTTATGTGATTGTTAATCTGTTGGAATCTGTTCAACTCCTAGGAGCGAACGCGGTGATTTGGGGGTTCGGTGGAATATGTTCGACCCTTCGGAGGTGAACATGGTTATATGATTGTTTGGTGGAACATTAGGAGGTGAACATAGTTTCTTGGTGTTTGGTGGGATCTGTTTGACCCTTCGGAGGTGAACATGATTGTTTGGTGGGACATGTTCGACCTTTAGGAGGTGAACATGGTTGCTTGGTGTTCGGTGGTATCTGTTTGACCCTTAGAAGGTGAACATGATGGTTTTGGGGGTTCGGTGGAATCTGTTCGACCCTTAGGAGGTAAACAAGATTATTTGGAGGTTCGTTGGAATCTGTTCGACCCTTAGGAGGCAAACATGATGGTTTTGGGGGTTTAGAGGAATCTGTTCGACCCTTAAGAGGTGAACAAGATTGTTTGGGGATTTGGTGAGATATGTTCGACCCTTCGGAGGTGAACATGATTGTTTAGTGGGATCTATTTGACCCTTAAGAGGTGAACATGATTGTTTGGGGGTTCAGTGAAATCTGGTCGACCCTTAGGAGGTGAACAACATTGTTTGGGGGTTCGGTTGAATCTGTTTGAGTGAACAACATTGTTTGGTGGGATATGTTCGACCCATAGGAAGTGAACATGATTGTTTGATAGTATATGATTAGTGGATGACAAGTGTTGATTTCTATTTTTTAAGTGGTTATTTTTTATTTTAAGTGAATGTTTGTTTATTGATGTTAGTTTTCTTGCAAAGCGGCTATGGAAAATTTTTATAGGAGAAATTTAAAAAAAAAATTGTTGTTATATTAATTGAAGCATAGAAAAAGTTACAAGTTTGCAGTTTACAAGTTTGAAATTTAAAACTATGTTGGTGGAGGGTCGTTTGTTGGGTTGTCTTCAGAAATGTCCTCGTCTTCGTCGTCGGAAGAATTGAGCAATTAAGGGTTTAGAGCGACAACGACAAGTTTAGCTTTTCCTTTACTTTGGGCTGCTTCATAGCCTTCGGCGTACATTTGTACAATTTCGTTGGTGAGTTCGGGAGATCATTGGTATTAACTTGGATTTTGTTTTTAGTTCTTGATTAAAGGGCAGGCTAAGGGCTTTGAGGTCTGGAAGTTCTTTTTCTAGAGCAGCCCAGATTTGAAGTTGTGCTTGCTCTTTCTTCATTAAGTCAATGGATTGGCGGGTGAGTATTTGGTTGTTTTGTCTCAACACTTCGTTTTCTTTTTTGATATCGTCATATTTTTTGGAGGTGGATTTTTGAAGTTCTTCAGAAGCTACTAGTTATTCTTTTAATTTGGCGTTGTCCGTTCTGAGTCCCTCGCAGTAGAAGGAGGTGTTGTCGTGCAGGTCCTTTCCCTTTGTTAGGGCGGCCTTTAGGAGTTCATTTTCCCTTCAGGCGGCTTTCTCTTCGGCTTCGATATCTTTGTATCTTTGAGCAAGCCGTCTGGAGACTCCAGCAGCCTGCAGGCGTTTAGTAGTCAGTATAGTAAGTTGATTTAGAAAAGAAGATGGTTGCAGTAAATTCTAATTAAAGGTGACTTACGCGGGCACGATGAATCATGCACTGTACGCAGACGAGTTCGGCGGAGGATATGTCCTGAAGCGGTGGTCGTTGGTTGGGAGGACGAAGTGATTAAATAGGTCTAGAGGGAATTTTTCATTATCTTCTGGCCATAAGGTTACGGATCAAACGACTTTGGGTGAGTGTGTAGAAGATGGTTGTTGGGAAGGTGAGGTTGGGTGATCGGATGATGTTGGGGTGTGGGCCTTTTAAGGGGCCCGGTTAGCTATCAACGGTATTTTTTTTCATTTTCTGATTAGTTGGGGGATGGGGTCAGTAGGTTCGTCAGGTTTGGTGGGTATGTTCTGGTGTTGGATGGCTTTAGTTGAGGGAACCCTCAATTCTTTGGTTTTTAGGGGGTTGATCTTCGCGCGTTTCTTTTTGGTCTGAAGAATCAGTGTTCTTTCGGAGATCGGCATGTCGAGGAGGCTTTCGATGAAGAATGAAATTTGAGAAGTTTTTTGGTTTTTTGACTACTCTTCTTTTCAGCCGAGTATGAGTTGGGTCTTCGGTGGTGTTCGTGGCAGGTTTGGCTTCGGTGTTTTGGGGTTGAACTGGTCTTTTAGTTGTGTCATCGGAGAGGAATCCTTCAAGGTCTTTTCTCTCTGCCGAAGTTGGTTTGATAAAGGATACTATAGAAACAAAGGGGATTTTTTAGAATAATGACTGAAGAAAATTCGAATATCATACAAGTAACAAATTCAGAACTTAAGTTGGTGGTCGTATAGCCACACCTATTTGGTTAAGAGGCTGAAGCTCCATTCTTTCAAGGGAAGTTTCTCGAGCAGTTTTTCCATTTCTTTCACTCGTTCGAGAGGGGTGTTGCTGAAGTCTACGTTCGAACATTTTTAGGAAGCCCAATTTGGGAGTTTGGGTGTTTCTGGTCCTTTGACGAAAAACCAATATTTGTGCCATCCTCTGTTGCTCGAAGGGGTATCCATCAGTGGGCGTTTATCGAACTTGGAGTTGGGTTTTGGGGGTTGTTTGCTCAGTACCTTGAAACCCGGTCATGAGAATTTCTGAGTTAGTACAGGGTGAAGAAGAAATCGATTGAAGGTGGAACCCCGATCTCGTGGCAAAAAGCGATGAAGGCGATGATGTTGATGTAGGAGTTCGACACCAGTTGGGAGAAACCGATGTCAATAAACCCTAGAAGGGTGACGATAAACGTGTGAAGGGGCAATCGAACTCCCTTTTCCAGCAGGGTGATGGGCATGGCGGTCTAACCATTAGATCGGTGGTACATTCGATCTGTGGGTGTTGGTGCCCTACGATGGTGGGTTTTAGGGATTTGGTATTGTTCCCGATTACGAGGTGATCCGTATCAGTGATTTGAGAAAGGGGTGTTGACGTGTGGAAATTGTTTCTCATTGGGGTATTCGCGCATCATTTTCTGGATATCTATCTCTGGGGGGGTTCTGGGCGAAGGTGGTGGCTACACTGGTGGATGCGTCAGGCATGGTGTGGGTTTTATGGCTTAGAGAGATCCTAGAGGGGTTGGAAGTGGTTGTAGGGGGAGTGAGGATGCTTGTCAATGGGTTCACAAGAATAAGGGTGGTGTTTTTTCGGTGAGATGTTATGCGGGTTTTTGGAGGAGGCCATTCTTTGCAATTTTGAAGGAAGGTAGCAGGGAGATGGGGAGAGGAAGATTATCCTTAATTTTGAAATAAATTTGGTGAAACTACTTAAATTGGGGGAAAAGGGTTTTATAATTTTTTCTTTCAACCGCTCCCCGAGTCTGAGAGAGGCTCATTAATGGGTGTTATATTGATGTGGATGATGATGCATTGAAAGGGTGGATTATTATCGATGTTTGGATTTTCCAGATATTGGGTCTTGTTTTGGGTTATTGTTTCTCATTGGGCCATGTTTTGAATACTCTTTCATCAAATATTCTATTTGATGGAAGACTGAGGGTCAATGTTGGGTCAAGGATATTTGGGCCTAAGAAATACAGTGGGTTGTTATCCATATGGTCTTATGTGAGTTTGGACAAGGGGTTGTTTTGGTAGACAGGGGATTTGTGGATTAAGGTTCCTAATTATATTTGATCTTTGGATATGGAAAGAGGTGTTGGGTTATGAACCAACTTCCTTAATTCTAGAAGATTTGGTGCAATCCTATTAAGGAACTACTGGTTGGGTGGGAATCTTGATCTGGTTCAGAGAAGGGTTTCATGCAGGTGGTGAGAACATTATAAATACAAGGTTTTTCTCTGATTCTAAGGTACATGCAAATTATTACTTTCCAGCACTAGAGCATTAAGCCTCCATTGTTAACCTTATATCAGCATGTACTTATTCTCACACCAGAGCTATCCCCGGAGTGCTGAAGGTCGGAGGATAGATTAAACTTTGAATTTGCCTTAGTCTCCCCTAACTTAAGTACAATGTCTCCCCTTTTTTGTCAGCATTTAAGACGTAAACTTCTACAAATAGTTCATTGACACTTTGTACCAGCTCTTGAGTTTGGTTGCGAGACAAAGAGATATCATCTCAAATTTCTTGCAACCTTGAATCTGATTATTCGCATGATTGGTGTACAAGTGCCATTGCAGAGTCTGTTCGCTCGAGAGCATTGTCAATTTGCTTCATGTGAGACATTACCATGCTCTTGAACTCATTTAAGGAGGTACTGAGGTTAAAGACTTTCTCGGTGATGGATTTGATTGTGCTCTCATTTCTTTCCTGAAGAGCAAGAATAACCTCTTTATGCTTGAAGGTGTTTGAAGTATAAAGCATCCATTTGCTGAAGATTATCAACAATGTCCATGCTTAGACCTTTCATATGTTTATTGAATTATATGCCCATCTCCTCAGGTACATTTGCAGTAGCTTCAGTTTTTCTGTTTATTTTATGGTGAACCTCAACTAAATTACCTTCTAATTCCTTTAGAATGTCCTCAGTGACGTGAGCCATCAGATCAGATACTTTGTCTTTGGTAAGAAGTGTTGAGACACGCTCCAAGATTTGTCCTAAGAGATCTTCTGAATCACCATTATCACTCAGAACAATATTGGTTATGGCAAGGGGAATATCAAAGTAATCATTTCTTAAAGAAGAGGTATATCAATACCATCGGGTTAGAGGATGGGTTTACGGTTCAATAGATTGTATAAGATCTACAAGTTGTACATGTTGTATAGGTAATGAAGGATGTAAAGGAGAATTTAAAGGTGTAGAAAGAATATTGAAAATCTTTATAGATGATGGAGAGTTAGAGTGTGTTTAGGAGAAATAGTATTATTTACATAGATCGTAGGGTCTTGGGACTCTACGATCGGAGATTATGAGTTATTTACATCATCCGTAGAGTGTTGAGACTTTACAAAGCGGAGAGTTACAAGAAGAATTATTAGGTGATTAGGGTTGCTCGGAGATCGTTGATGGTGACTCTACGACCTCGTCATTCTGCAAATAAAGAATGGATGAATAAATTGAGAAGAAGTAAAGAAGAGTTTTCATACTGTATGGATTCTATCATATCTACAGAAAGAATAAAAGGATTGATTACAGATTATCTTCTTTGCATAATGAAGAACCCTTAGAAAATTCTGAGCCATCACTTTTATATTGGGATATGACTTAAAAGTCCAAGTGATGAAGCTCAGATTGCTTGAGAAAATATCTTGAAGAAAATGCATGAGAGATAGAAAGAAGTACAGAAGGTTTTCTTGATCATTGTAAGAAATTGAATATTTGGCCATTGTACCTCTGCCTTGCTTATGCTGAATTTCACCGATAAATACCACATCTGGTTCTTCTGCTACTAGATCTTGAGGAGTTGAGGGGACTTCATGAATTTCATCTAATTTCTCCCCCACAACTTGTGCATTAACTTACTAAGAAGCAGAAGGACTATGCTCAATCCCAATATCTAGAATGATTGATTCTATGATCTTTATTTGAATCACAGAATCATTAGGTGAGCTTGGAGTATGCAATGACTGCTCTGCCTGAGAACTAACTTCTTCCTCTTCTATGTGGTTTAATGACCCTTTCTTCTTCTATTTCTCCACCATGTGGATAAGCCTTATTATCTTTTTCTTTGGTTCAAGAGATGGTTCCTTCACAACTATTTCTTCAATTTCTTCTTGAGGCTCTAACAGATTCGTCATTTCAACAAGTTCAATTTCTTCAACAAATTGGCTCAAGTTGTTCAAATTTTCCTAGCCATTTCATCAACATTTGTACCCATTCTGACGACTGCGGTCAAAGAACTGGGTTGATCGACGATCGGAGATAATATGAACTTCTTGGGCGCTTGTTTCTTACTCCTTTTTTTTATTCTTCATCACATGTGGCTTGTTTTCTATGGAGATTTCATCAAAAATAGGAAGTGTGACGAACGAAATTTTGTAATTTAAATTTGAATATTTATTGAATGAAAAAAATTTGATGATTTAATTATTGGGTTAAATAATTAATTGATGAATTTGTGGTATAGATTAATTTAATTATGTGTGTTACATTGATTAAATTAATCAAAGAATTTATTATTCAAAGTATGTATTTAATCGAGCTTATTTGATTAAATGACTTATTTAATAAGTATAATAATTAATTAGAGATTTAATGATTTGACATAATTAATAAATGAGAATTTAATTATGTGACTATGTGATTTAATGTGGAATTATTCTATTTTATTGAATTAAATAAGATATTGATTAATTGCTTAAATGAGTGTGATATTATTAAACTATGTAATAGGAGTTTAATTAAATTAAGTGGGAAATAGTATTTATGAGGCTAGCCAAACATGGCCCTAAGAGGAGTTGGCCAGTTAACCCACTAAGGGATTAACCGACCACGACATTGCCAGTTAAATTATACGTATAATTATATATCGGGTTTATAATTTATATCTTATATCATTCATCGAAGAAAACTTAGAGAAATTACAAAGAGAGTTTAGAGAAAATTGAGAGAAAGTGTGAATTGAAGAAGAAGTAGAGAAGAACTTCATCATCTTTGAAGCATATACACAACTAGCGAGGTAATCTCTTGACCCAAACTTTAATTTACGTTCTTATATTTTCTATGAAAACTATTTCAAAGTTCTCTATGATTGAAAAGATTGATAATTGATGAGTATATGATGCTATATATGTTAGTATGTGTTTTACAATATGTTTTTATCATATATTCATGTGATTGGAGTAATTGATTTCATATAAATATGTCGTAATTGCGTTTCCAAAGTTATAGAGTATAAAAGTTGTATATATGGCCCTTACGAATAATTGTATGCCATGAATTGTTTGTTTAACTTAAATTTGACAATAGATTATGATAATACATGTTAAAACGAAGAAAACAAACATTGAACAGACAGATTCGGAGTTATAACGAACCCATGACATCAAATTTCATGTTTTTCTTTAAAACTTTCAAAAACACCAAGAACAGTGAAATTATGTGATTTGATTCAACTAATTGTATGATTTAAGGTGTTAAAAACATGTTAGAAGTATCATTAAATGTTTATGTTAATTTTAGAAACAGTTGGGTGAAATTGTATTAATTATGCATGTGAAATTTTGGCCAAAATTAGCCTAATACGTGTTCTTTGTGAATGCGAAATAAAGCTGCTAAGCGTATGCTAAAGACCTTTAGCTTGAGTTTTATCTGCACACTTATTACCGTATGCACCGGTAATCGACCTCTAGTGCATTTAGTGCGTGCAACAAAGTCAAAACTACTGACGTTGGGCCGTAAAGCTTAATAAAGAGAACAGAACGTAGGAGTTTCAAATTCATTCGGTCCTGCAGTACTTGCGGTTAGCAGAATCGCCTAGAACATTTTATTTAATTGTTCAAGTCTAGAGAATGTAATTTAAACCCAATCTAATGAACATGAAAATGTATTAAAAATGTAATGTGATGTTAAACAGATCCTTAACATGTCAATGGTGTTCTTATGTATTTAAATGATATATCGAACACGTAGTTAACTCGTCATTCGTGAAGTCTAATAATATGTGAAAACTAATGTTGTGATTTGATTAGTATAATCATAATCAGAGTTTAGACAAAACAGAATGAACTTATGATGCGAAGTTATGTTATAATTAACTAGTATTGTGAATATAAATGGTATATAGGATTAAATTGAGGAACGTGAATAGTAAAAGTGTAATCTATGCACGAGGCAAGTTCTTAAACCTTACTTCTTTACATTGAGCAAGTTCCTAAACCTTACTTCTTTACATTGAGCAAGTTCCTAAACCTTACCTCTTTACATTGAGCAAGTTTCCTTATTCAAAACTTTACTTTTATGGAATAAGTTTCTTTAATTTCTAAATTCTTCGATTACATGCAAGTCTTAGGTGATATCCTATGTCAAATAAGTTCTTGTTATTAATTGCTCAAGTTCAAGATTTCATATTAAATGTTATCATTCTTTTAAAGCATGATTCTCGTTATCTACAATACTTATTAGATTATATACCCCTTGAGTTTATTATTGAAACTCGAATATTATTTATTTTTGAACCTTTTAAGAACTATGAAGCCCTTATTGATTCGACTAGTCCATAGTTGATGAACGTTCTAAATTCGAACCATTATTGAGTTATCGAAACCAAACTTCCTTTGCGCGGACTTTAATGTCAAACTGAGATGAACAACCCTCATTATCACGGGATTAATGATGCTTTAGCGTTAAGATATTATTCACGATATGGTACTGAAGTGATCCCCTAAAGTACGAGAAGAAGAGTCCATAGTCTTATGGTATTAAAGGCTTTAAGTATAAACACTTGTGACTTAGGACATAAATCAAGGTCTTGTGACCCTTAGAAGTTCTTTTGACTCTTGTTATTCATTCTCGATTCAAAAGCTGAGTTTTCTTATTTCAGAAGTCTTTGATACACTCGTATGTTATTATTTTATTGTTATATTATTATACTTGTGGGCAATTATGCTCACTCTTGCGTAATAATAACATTGCAGTTAAGAACGAAAGGTCTGGCGAGCCTTCTACTAGCAAAGGCAAGGGAAAGGTCAACAAGTGATGAAGACTTGTTGTTTATTTGATATATTTATGTTTCAGACTTATGTTAATGTTGGGTAAGACTTATTATTTGTTTATGCTTCCGTATTTGAGATTTAAGGTTAGTATGACCTGTGATTGATGTATTTATATTCAGATGTTGTAACCCCATAAGGGGAGGATTTATTTCTATCCATTTTATGGTTGTCCTTTATTATGGGTAGATGACATATGATGTTTTTGTCGATGAACACCAAATTCCGTGGGAATTGAAGTACTCGGATTTAGGGGTGTCACGGGTTGGTATCAAAGCTATAGGTTATGAACCTTAGGTGGGGGAAAAACCTTAGCTAGTAGCCTTATAAGAGATCGAGAACATAGTGGTGATAAACTCTTATCGAGTTCTAAGAAATGAATTCATTAATTTGTTGAAGATAATAAAAGACTTTATGTGCTTATGTGATAAACTTATGTGTTCGCGAGTATCGATTAGTAACTAAAATTTAAAACTATGTTGTCAGGATGATGGATGTTGGTGGATCTAGTCGAGCTGTGGAGGAAGAACCCCGAGTACCTAAAGAGGAGGAGCGTCGTGACATCCATGTTGTTCGAGAGCAGTTGGTACAGAAAGAGCCATCTCCATTGATCACTGTTGTGGGTCAGAAGCATGTGTCTGAGACTAATCCGGAGGAGGATCTTGAGGAGGAAGATGAGTTCCCACAGAACTCTATTGCAGGTTAGATGTATGACGAGGTGTATGACGGTAACATTGAGATTCAGAATAGAGTCAGAGAATTGGAGGAGCTGGCAGATAAGACGCCGAACACTATAGGTCAGAAGAATGAGGAAATCCAAGGTCTTGATGCACGTCTTGGAAATATGGAGTGGAAATTAGTTCACTTAGAGGGTGACAATGAGCAGTTGACGACAGAGGTTGCAAAGCTGAAGGATGATCTGAGAGAGGAATCCGTCATGCGAGCGGAAATGAAGATGCTTATGAAGCGGGCTTCTCGGTGACGAGATGTAAGCGAGGAAAAGGTCAAGCAAAGAAGGTCAAGATGGTGGAGATGAATTGTGCATTCAATATTGCGGTGAACAAAGCTCGGGATCGAGGTTATGTCTTATCCAATTCAATTCGAGGACTTACCTTGGTACATGTTGGATCATAGAACGATGTTTCAGTATCATGAAAGAAGAGCGCAAAGAAGCTATTTGAAGTCTTAATAAGTAGTGATAGGAACAATCTGAATTATGTGAATATCTATGGTAGTTCATGATGTAAATTCCAATTAACAAATAAAAGTATGATAATTTAATCCACAAGATTCTTTATCTCAAGATAAATGATGTAAATAACGGTGATCTTTATCGTATTATGTTAAAACTTTTGATTTAAATAAAATATAACAGTTTATTAGAGATAATGTGTTATATGATTATGTTTAAATGTTTAAGTTAAGCCTTAAATATTTAAAGGATTGAATAGAGATCTAATAAGCGTATATCTTAACAGAGATATGCCGCCGAGAACAAGACCAAACCGTCAACCCGCTTTCAAAAGGTCCGATTTATGACGACAACAACGACGCCTAATGCTAAACTTCGTTCAACAATTGGTGAACTTATTGGGTCAGAGGCGATTAACAATCAACCTCAAGCTCCACCAAATATAACGTTCAAGGACTTTAAGTGCGGTGAGGGACCGCCAGAGTTTAAAGGCTCCATGAACCCGATAGAAGCTCAAACTTGGGTTATGGAGATGGAAATTTTTTTGACATCGCCAGAGACAGAGAGGACCGAGAAAACTACCTCGCCACTTTCATACATCGAAATCGAAGCCAATTATTGGTGGCAAGTAAATAAGGTTCGTGGAGGAGGAGGTGATCACACAGGAGAGGTTCAAGGAGATGTTCTTTGAGATGTATTTCCCGACAAGCTCACAGAACCAAATGGAGGTACAATTTCTGGAATTGAATCAAGGCAAAATGTCCGTACCAGATTATGAGGCAAAATTCAATGAATTGGCTAGGTTCTCCCCGTATCAAATACACACAGATGAGAGGAAAACAAGAAGGTTTGAATAGGGACTGAAGCCCTGATTATATAGCAAAGTGTCAATGTTTCAGCTGAACACTTTTGTTGGAGTACTGGAGAAGGCCATCCTCCCCGAAGGTGGGAGCAATGCGGTGACCAAGTACAATCGGGATAAGAAGAAGAAGAGTGAAAATGAAGGAAATAACAAGGCCATTAAAGCGTGAACACGGGAGAAGTAACAATCGAAAGAGGAGGTGGGTGATAACTCAATCAACTCGGAAATCAATGAGGAGGTCAAGAAGAAGAGGATTGATGTATGTCCAGACTTATGGAAAACTCACATGTGGAGTGCATGTATGAAAGGGAAAATGGTTTGCCATAATTGTGGCCAGGAAGGCCACATAGCACCTAACTGCCCTAACCCAAAGAATGACACCTCCTTCACATGTGGGTTGAAGGACCACTTGGCTAGGGACTATCCCAAGAAAGGATCTGGAGGGGCAGGAACATGAGGAAACAATGGAAACAACGGTGGCAATGCTCTAATTATCACGGGACCAACCGCAACCAACAGACCAACCTCCAGGACATTCAACATGACAGTGCAGGATGTTGTGCAGTCTCGCGATGTGGTGTCAGGTATCATTCCAATCAATAAAGTTAATGCTTATGTATTATTTGATTGTATTCTTTTCTAATGAAGATCTTTACTTGTATTGGTCGTTTAATACCTATCATAATTTCCAAATAACCTTTTATAGTCCTTTTGAAATCTTCCCATTGAAGTGATTGTTGGAGCATTTAATGCTCAGATACTTTGATATATCTGATGTTGACTTTCTGGAGCTTTGTGTCAGCGTACTTTTTGACTTAAGACTTGTCACATCAAGTTACAGGTTTACCTACTTCCTTGATAGGTTGCTTTCGATAAACTAGATAGTGGACACACCTTTTATTTCTTCAAGGATATATTATTATTACACCTTGGGATCTTCTTTTTGCAATGTTCATTGCCACCCTCTTATTAGACTCGACTTGGCTCTACGATCTATTGTCTTAAGAATCGTAGGGTTGAGCTTTACATTCTGTTCATCTGTCTGTTGATAATAGAGTGATGGAAATTATAGACTTATGCTCTACAATTATGACTTCAGCTTCTGTTCTACTATCTGATTGCTTTATTCTATATGGACTTAATGCGTAGACTTCTTTTTACTCTTCGAACACTTTAGTAGCCCTTTCGATTCAGAAAAGTGTTCTTCGATTCTTTACTTCTCCTAGGATGTCTTCTTCACCACTTTTGGTTAACTCTACGAAAGTGAAGGCATTTCTATGATCTGTTTATCTTCTAATGCTTTACGTTATCAGTTGCTACTTTATGAACTTCTGATTACTGTGTGAACTGTTATGAGCTTTTATGACTAGGTAGAGTATCTTTGCAATGTGTCATTTATTAAGTTCTTTTTGAAGACTCATACCGTGAGAACTATACTCGGATATCATTAGAGTATATGTTATGTTTATTATTTAATGGATTCAATTCTAGATTGCTTTCTCATTATTAGTTTTCATATTTTAGTTAATCAATTCTCAATCTTTATTTCTAATTCGCTTTAAAATAGATATTAAGGATACGTTAAAATTAATCTAATCTCTGTGAGTTCGATATGTACTTGTCAGTTCTTCAATTTAACACTGTGCACTTGCAGTTACATATTTTTATCACATTAGCAAACACATAGCAGATATAATTTGTGTAATGTAAAAGACATACGCGGTTTTAAGTGGTTCTGACACTAAACAACTCCTAGTCCACTTTTATACTCAACGAGTAGGATATCTACTAAGGATATACGCCCATCAGACTATTTTACATCTGAACCACTTAGGTTCCTTCGAGTCACTAAGTCTCGGCATCGAGTCACTTAGACTCAGCAATTCGGTCACTATGACCAAGAACCTCTGACCCCAATTTTGGCCACTAAGACCATAATCCTCTGACCCCAATTCGGTCGCATAGACCATGATCCATCGACCCCAATTCCTGTTTGTTGATGTATGTTGGAGGTGCTGCTAAGATGGCTTGTATATTCTTCATCTTATGGTACTTAGCAACATTGTTGTGATCATCTTCAGTACTTGTTGAACTTGACTTTGATGCTTGGTCTCTTCTTGTAGTTTGAAACTACTCATGATCATAGTTGATGTATTGCTAATCATTCCATTAAGTTTTACATCTTCTTGTATCTAGCAGTCTTGAACACTTGTTGGGTCATAAACTTTTGCCATACGTCTTCATCAGTTTAGCTCTAAGTGTTGTTGGTGAAACGTAGAGTGGTGTTTGAGGTTTGCCTTCAAATTTTCCACTCATACTTTTACCAACATTAACTGCATAGCTTCTTCATACTGTGACTTTTAGCTTTACCATTTCCTCCATTATCTTGGCACTTCGGCTCTGACTCTTTAGCTCTCTGGATTTTTGCTCTACCACTACAAGAAAAAGGTTTATCAGCGACCGCTTATCCGCGACCGCATATGGTCGCAGATAGCCATCACATCGGCCGACGCATCGGCGTGATAGTCGTCGCATATAAAATCTAGTCATTTGGGATGCACATCAACGACTACTTTTAGCGAATCAACCATCGCAAGAATCGATATGAGCGACCGAATTGATAAATTAGGTCGCTAAGCTGAGTCAGCATGGTCCAGGGCCAAAGCTGACGTGGTCCACGTGTCAGCGACTGCTATCAACGACCGAATGCGGTCGCTGATACCCTCAAATGTTTAGCCGTCGCTACTAACTATTAGCGACCACATGCGGTCGCTGATATGAAACAAAATTCAAACCAGATTTTTGTTGTTTTGCAGAATTCCCAAAAACCTATACCTGATTTGTACCTGCTTTATCCCAACACACATACACAACAAGATAAACAGCATACACAACAATATAAACATCCATCGTCCACCAACACATACACCAAACTAGTATATAAACCTTTAAAAACCAATATGATTTGAATAAATATAATAACATTTCAAAACATGTTTAAGTAACATACTTGTGACGCCCCCAAAATGTTAGGTTTGTAATATTCATATGCATGTAATCAAATTGCATAAAAAGTGCGGAGCGTGTAAAATCGAGTTTAAAATTTACAAACCATATACCCAATCACCCTTTATGCATAATTATTAATTAAACGAAAAGATAAAGAATAAAATCATACCCTTGAGATCGAGCTTCCTCGTGTACAAGTTCACCTCCAAATCCTTTCGCGTTCAATCTTGAATCCACCGGTTTGGTTCCTTCCTTTGATCAACGTTAGCCACCCAAATGTTTGGCCTCTAGAGGTGATCCACCAAGGAAGAAGAAAATTCAAGAAGATGGGTATTTGGCTCAAACCTCAGTTTTCTATCTCTATGAAAAAGGTGTACTCTCCCAACAATTGGAATTATGTCGTATGTTGAAAAGTCAACAACCCCCACACCCATAATAAGACTCTCTTATTAATAGATGTGGGCAACCCACCTTAACAATTAAGGAATTGGGTTTTATTTAATTAATTAAATTCTTTTAATTAATTAAGCTCCCTAATCTTATTAGGGATAATTAATTAAACTCCTTTAATTAATTTTCCTTCCTAATCCAATTAGGAATAAATGAGAGTACTTATATTAAATTAATTCCTAAACTCTTTTAGAAATTAAAATAATAATAATTGTAATAATATTAATAAGACTCCTCTTATTAATTTATATTTAATATTTCTAAAATATTAAATAATAAATATTAAGCTATTTAATTTATTCTATCACCATAGATTAAATTAAATATACTTAACATATTATTACGATTATGCCATTAACTTAAATAATTATTCTTCCTTTTATGTATGGTGTGACCCTTTAGGTTCTCCATATTAAACCTATTGTGAATAAATCAATTAGAACAATTCTAATCTTATTTAAATAAATAAATTAAACAATTAATTTATTTAAATAAATAATATTTATTGTACTGATAGGGATAAGCCTCCCTAGCGATCAACGACTTTCCGGATAATATAGATTTCAACATTAATCATTAAAGAACCTTTGAGTAAATAGTTACCGTCATAATTCAATCCTTCCACCATACAATGTCCCGATTAAATATAAGACATGGAATTACCTGTCAAGTCTTATTTTATTTAATTATATGTATTTCGATCCTTAAATGCACAACTCCAAATAATGCAAATTAGAAACTCCTTTCTAATTTCATTCTGCCTTGGCCAAGGACTACCGGGTTGTCATTTATCGAATCACATAGGACATTTCTCTTCTTTTATTAGAAGTGGTAGATTCTTTATTGATCATACATTATCTCCATGTACAACTTATTATACCCAAGCATACCCTTTGATATACCCTAAGGGTCTTAAGGAATAAGTCAAAGTATAACTCATCATACACAAGATACTATGATGATCTCAAGTCCAAGGATCACTTGTACTACTATCACTTCAGGAATTCCTATTGACGAAATAATAAAACTCCATTAGGTATTCCTTAGCGAGCCACGTTCGATGAACTTATTCTCTAATAAGCACCTACATACTTGCTTTAGTGTCTCCACACAAATGATTATGAGATCAATCATCCTCATCCAATGAGAAAGCGGCGTATGTACCAATCTATCCTGGATTCACTAATCCCCAATTTAGTAATCCAAATGATTGGGAACTATTTTAGTTTTAAGATTTCTAAGAATTTAGATCTCATTAGAATGATCATCATCATTATTCTAAAAGCATTGCTTAAAACTATGGGTTTATCACATATTATAAAACAGCATCATGTAGATAATTAAAAGTCTTTAATAAATTAATACTTTTTATTAATAAATGAATAATATTGTTACAAAGTATAAGCTTTATCATCAAACATGATTGGCTTGTGTGCATACTACTTTCACAAAACAGGTCAATTCCACCCAACCTATTTTGAGTCGCCAAATATATGGTACAGAAAACAACTAAAACTTTATTACAACAATTATTGTGCAAAATACAACAACACATATGCTATGAGTTTTAATACAAATATATACCAACTGTGACTCTCATCTCAACCTTGGATAGTACGTCACAATGGCACCTTACATAAAGGTATAGTCAAAAACTGTTTTAGAAATTAGAATCTTTGGGAAGTGCTCAAGGAAACCTTCGTACATGGGAGGCCATGCGTCTAGGTTATAATAGATATCATATGGCCATAGAATTATCCTTGGTTGACCCAATAGACCCTAAAGAAAAACGAGAAGATTACTATCATATTCTTTCCAATGGTGAGTCTTCTCTTGACATATCATTATCTCCACTGTCTCTAATTGAGAATTATACTTCAAACAAACACCAAGATTATATAGGTAGTGCTCGTAGATATACACAGTAAGTGGATGTGCCAACCCTGTCTTATGATGACACGTGGTTGTATGTCATTAGACATCTTGTATGATAGTGGCAAAACACCCTTCCAACGTTGGGTTTGCCTCACCCTATTTGATTCACCAAATATAACTACTAAATGATGACCACCGTTCTATTCCCCGGTTACCCCCGCTCGACCCAAATACACTCTTATTACCTAAAAGGAATTGTGAAGCAAAAGGGTGAGCACAACTAGCTCAGTAAAGAATATCATGACAAAAAATTAGAGATTTAGAACATATGGTAGATGATAAAAAATTTCAATCATAGTTGCAAAGCGAACGAAAGCAATCTATTAGAAGAGTCAAATAGACTATAAAGTCTATTATCTTCTCCATGTTAAAAATCCACCAACAATGTTTTATCCCTGTAACATCAATCAACAATTCTGGTCCACAATCATATGAATAACTCATAATCATAATTGTAGTTCTAAATTCCTCTTCTCATTCAAGATGAAGCTAATTTTCATCACCTATCTTTACCTGAAACATCAAAGATCATGGTTACACCAAATCACATTTCATGTTCATAATCATACTAATAACTTCATCTTTGCACTACGACCAAAGATATTCGTCAACAGTTCATCTTTGCACTATTGGCCAAAGATATTCAACAACATGTCATCTTGTCACTACGGGCCAAAGATATTTATCAACAGCTTCATCTTTTACACTACATGCCAAAGATATTCTCAACAGCTTCATATTTGCACTACGGCGCCAAATATATTAATATCTCAAAGAAATATATAATCATTTCAGAATTTATATAAACAATAATTATAACCATGCTGATCAATTCACCTTTGCACTTAAGCTAAAGATATTCAATTATAAATTCAATGGTCATGATCATACCAGTCAACAATTCAACTTTGCACTACTAGTGTAAGACCCCGAAAATTTTTTAAATAAAAAGGAATTTCCTTTATTTATTATTTTGAAATAGTAAGGGTGGATTTGATTAATGTGGATAGTTATGGGTAAAATACGTAAATATTTCAAAATAAGCAAGTGGTTATAAAATATTCATTGTTGTTTGGGGAATATTCGTTTGGTCGTGGAATATTAAATGCTGCTTCTGGAATATTAAATGCGACGGTAGCGACCGACCATGCAGGGCTATAACTGAAAGCGATTGGATGAAGAAAACGACAAATATAAGTTGGTTAAAATAACGGTGGCGTGAAGTTATTACCAAGTATATCTTGTTAAAATACTTGGTGGTTAAAACACAAGAAGATTACCAGGTATTGCACCAATTATTGATCCTTACGTGAAGAAGGCACCACTCAATAATGGTTACGGTAATTCTTATTGAAAGATTTTATTGAGTTAATAATTGTGCGTTGATATTTTATATTCTTTGTTGTTTCAATAATTGTCATTACACAATATTTTTCAATATCGAAGCAATAATTCATATTATCTCGAATAATATTATTAGATAACATTATTGGCAATGTCTAGAAAGTTACATCTAAGGAGAGGTTTGGTCACCTAATTGCATGCCATGAAGAAGAAATTCTTATTGAAAGCCCTCTTTCTGAGAACTGCTCAGTTGTCAATAATGTGATTACGTAATATTATTTGTGAATAATTAATTATTGATTCATATGATGAGGAAAATATTGATTTTATAGATGGAGAAAATTTTAATGTGACAATTGTTGAAAATTGAAATTTTATCTTTTTCCGATAAAATAATTCATTTAAATATATTATTATATTTTAATAATATAATAATGATGATATTTTACAACGAATGTGGGATATATGAGTATACAAGGAGGAAGAGTATTTTTGTTGCAATAAATGTTTAAAACATGTTAAACATGTTGGTGGACCCCATTTATTGAATGAAATTTGATTATAAACAGTAAAATTGCCCGTTTGTGGATTTCGGTCAATTTTATTTGGAATTGGAAAAACTTTCTTCTGCAAAGTTGTAGAGAATTGAAATTCCTATAAAAACTCATGAGATTCGAATTTTCTGATGAAAGGGCTATTTATTATGAATTATTGAAGTTCAAAGCTCAAATAATTGATTTTGGAAGTTTAAAATATTTAAAATTAGAAAATGTTTTTTTTACTTTTTCTAGAAGGTGGCATGTGTTTGATGGCTGAAATCAGATTCTAGGCATGTGTAAGAAATTTATATAACTATATTATTAATTTATTAAATTTTACTGCTGGTGTTCTAAGCAATTTCCTATAAATAGGGTGCTTAGGTTAGAATTGAAAATCACACCGTAAACTCCAAGTTTTCTCTATATTATCGAGCGTATTCTTGTGATTATTTTGAGTATACTTTGAGTATTGCTAGATTCGGTGCAAAGTTCCTTGAAAGACTATACGGTATTCCAAATTAAGTACTAATCTTTCGAGGTAAGGGATGTTATGTTCTTCTTAAATGATATTATTTCTTCAATATCATTATCTTTGAAATATTGGTTGGAACTTTTATCAAATTTGGAACTTTTTCATGTCGGGGTTACTATTCATGAGTTACTATTCACGAGTTACTATTCATGAGTTACTATTCACGAGTTACTATTCACGAGGACTATTAATGAAACGTGAAGATGTTTTTGTGGAATTTCTATCTTTTGGTGTCTGAGTTACTATTCACGATATCGATACTATTCACGATATCTGACACTATTCAATAGAAAAATAAAATTTCTTCTTTTTGTCCAAAACATCTATTCGGATACTAGCTTTGATTGTATCCATGTTTTGATCATTCTTGAATTTTACACCACTATGATTATTTTTTGAGGTATCTTTTGAACATGGATAAAACAAAGTACGAATCCTTAATCCTTAATCCTTGTCATTTTGTTTCACCGGATTCGTTTCTTTAAAAATATTTTTCGTCATCCTCGCCTTAAATGATGATATTATTGAATATCTTTGGCCACAGTAGTGCAAAGATGAATGATTTTCAAGAATATCTTTGGTCAGTAGTGCAAAAGATGAAGCAGTGTTTAAATGAACACGACTTAATCGATGAATATCTTTGGCCTGTAAAGCAAAGATGAATATTTGATTCCGTATGTATATTGATTGATGTTACGGATAATAAAAGATAGAGCGATGAACTTTTAAATTCATACATAGAAGATAGTAGTTTGCATTCTCTACTTAACTCTTCTAATGAATTATTATTTCATTGCGAATATTGATTTAAAATTTGTTGTCTATTGTATTCTATTAGATTTTTCCTGTTGAAGACTAACGATAATTTGTTGTATATTATCTTAGTCATAATATTCTTTCTTGAGCTAGTTGAGCTCACCCTTTTCCTTTTGTTCCATTTTTCTCGGGGAGGCGAGAATATAGCGAGTGCAGTACGAAGCCTGGGTATGGAATGAAGGTTCTAGAGAGAGTTGTTTAGTAGTCCTCACCATTTTGTAAAATAATGTATCAATAAATGTGATGAGGATTTATTTGAGTATAGATATTGTCAGAAGATAATATTTGTATTTAAACTCATAGTTTTACTGTTGTAATAATAAAGTTGTAGTTGTTTCATGCATGTATTGACAACTCGTAATGGGTGATGTATACCTATTTTGGGGGTGTCACAATTGGTATCGAGCTTAGGGATATGATCTCTGGCGAGATCGGGGAATAGAACTAGGAGGGAGAGACGAGTAAATCCTTCGCTAGTGTGTCATACCTAAGCTTATTTGTTAGTTGGTCAAGATATAGGATATTATGTGATATATTTATTTCCTTAATTAACCCTTGTTTTATGAAGATGTTGAGAATGTCGACCGAGAATATTAACAATGGAAATAAGACCGTGTAGACGCCTCAGTACTCACCAATGAGGAGAACGTCAACAGTCGGCAATGTTCCTCCCGTGAACAACACCATTGAAAGCGATGATGAACGAGGGATGTTTAGAAGTTTTTGCGCTTCATGCAAAATCGAATTTGAGGAGACTCGTGTTCAAAATACGAGGAGGAAATGATAGCAATTCACCAAGTTGTCACAACCAAGCAGCTTCAAAGAGTTGGGACCACCGTAATTTAAGGGAAAGCCGGATCCGATCATGGCGAAACATGGGTCAAGCAAATTACCAAGATATTCGATGTCTTGGGATGCACGGAGAACGAAGGTTCCATTCGCCACCTTTTATGTTCCGTGGCGAAGGCGCATCATCGGGTGGGAGTCGGTGAGCGCACCCATCCAAAGAGCACTCAAAGATGTCTTGGGAGACGTTTGAAGCTATTTAATGACAAATACTTTCCGAAAGTGTTCGCTATATGAAGGAAGTGGAGTTCATCGATTGGAACAAAACAACACGACGGTGTCAAGACGAGGCAAAGTTTGCGAGTTATCCGTGTTTGCACCTCATTTGGTGGAGAATGAGGAACGATGACGCGGATGTTTACGAGAGGTTTGAAACCCCAAGATACGCACAATATCTCATTTCTCATAAATTTTCTCTCTTTCAAATGTTGTTAATAGGGCTCAATTGTTAGAGCGAGATAACGAGTATATTCAACCAAGGACCATAACCGGGATCGTACTGAGATAGCGATCAGCGGAATAATGATAACCAAATGAGAAAGCAATGACGACAAAATGGTAACCACTCGGTGGTAATCATGGCCATGAAAATAGAAGAAGCGAGTCGGGAGAAGATTTTAAAAAGAGGAGATTTAACAACGACCATGTGAAGACGCAGCAAGTCTTTAAGCAAGAATCGGTTCTAAGGGAGGAGAACGACCACCGGTCATATGCTATAAATGCGGGAAAGAGGGACATATCAGTCCAAACTGTCCACAACAGTTCAAGGTATGCTATAATTGTGGAAAGGAAGGACATATCGCTCGAGATTGTACGATGGCGAAACCTAGTTCAATGGGGATTTGTGACTCAAAAGATCGTCCCGAAAAAGTCAAAGTCAACGATTAGGGAAGAAGCGCTTTGTTGTGATCGGTCATAATGCGAGGAACCCAAACGAGGTGATCACGGTAAGCTATTTATAAATTCTCAAGTTTATACCTTACTTGATCTGGGTCTTACCCATTCATTTATCTCTCTCGCCAGTGCTCAACGCTTAAACTTGACTCAGGAGAAATTAGACTTTGACCTATCTCTGTGGAAACTCCGTTAGAGAAACTTTCATCACATCCACTATTTATAAATCTTGTTTGATTCAAGTTGGCACCATTACCTTACCCGCTGACCTTACCTTATCTCTTTAAAGATACTTGCTTTTGATGTGATTTTAGGGATTGATTGGTTAACTACTCATCATGCCAAAATAATTGTTTTCGTAAGGTTGTTAGTTTTCATATTCCTAACAACCTATTATGCGAATTCAAGCAACTAAACCATTAAAATCAATCACCGTCATATCTAATCATAAAGCTATTCGTTTATTGAAAAACGGATGTCAAGCTTTCTTAGCCCATGTTATGGATTTGAATAAAGACACGCCAAATTTGAATAATATTCCTGTTGTTATTGACTTTCTGGACGATTTCTGAAGAACTTCCTGGCCTACCCCGAACGTGAAGTTGAATTCTTTATTGATCTTGAACTCAGGTACAAAGCCCATTTCTAAAACCCCATATCGAATGGCTCTATTGAACTTCAGAGTTAAAGGTCCAACTATAGGAATTGTTGGACATCGGTTTCATCGTCTAGTACATCTCCTCGGGGTGCTCTGTTTTATTTGTAAAGAAGAAAGACGGAGTATGCGACTTTGTATTGACTATCGAAATTGAACCATGTCACCATCAAGAATAGGTATCCTCTACCTCGTATTGATGACTTGTTTGACCAGTTGCAAGGGCACAATTCTTTTCAAAAATCGATCTTAGCTTACGGATATCATCATCAAGATTAGGCGAGGATATTCCAAAGACCGCCTTAACTCCGGTATGGGCATTATGAATTCTTAGTCATGTCTTTCGGACTAACTAATGCTCCTCATGCGGCTTTCATGGATATGATGAACCGAGTATTCAAGGAATATTTGAATCGGTTTGTTGTTGTTTCTTTATTGATGACATCCTTATATATTCCAAAAACCGTGTGAAGATCATGAGCACCATTTGAAATTTGGTACTCAAAAGGCTTCGTAAACCAAACTATATGCCAAATTGAAGAAATGCGAGTTCGGCTTGAGGAAGTAGCATTCCTTGGGCACGTGGTGTCGAAACATGGAGTATCTGTTGATCCGGCGAAGATTGAAGCAATACAAAGTTGGGAGCAACCAAGTTTCGGGATGGCAAGTCGTAGCTTTTGAGCTTAGCTAGTTATTATCGGAGATTCGTGGAAGGGTTTTCTCGAATCGTTACTCCATTAACTCAAATTAACTCGGAAGGATACAAAATTCGTTTGGAGCGAAGAATCGCGAGAAAAGTTTCAAGAGCTTAAGAGGAGACTTATTTCTAAGACTGCTCTAACAATACCATCCGGTTCGGATGGATTTGTTATCTGGCGATGCTTCGAGAAAAGGGCTAGGATGTGTTCTCATGCAACGTGGGAAAGTCATAGCCTATGCCTCATGACAACTTAAAGAGTATGAGAGGAATTATCCTACTCATGATCTAGAGTTAGCGCAATGTTTTTGTATTAAAAATATGGAGGCACTATCTATATGGGGAGAAAGTGGAGATATATTCGCACCATAAAAGCCTTAAATATTTCTTCACTCAAAAAGAACTCAACATGCGGCAATGACGTTGGCTCGAGCTATTGAAAGACTACGACCACACTATTCAATACCATCCCGGTAAAGCGAACGTGGTAGTGCGACGCATTGAGTAGAAGATCATATCTGCGGGACGAAAAGCGATGATGTCAAGTATACGCGACAGAGCCAACTTTAATAGAAAAAGTTAAGGTTGCTCGAGCCACCCGGGCCGGAGCCGATGCGTATGAAGAAGAAAGTACAAGAAGGAGCTATTAGGGCGAGAATTGATGAAGAAGGAATACTTGAGTCCACTCTAGACTTTGTGTTCCTAACGACTCGATTTGAAGTACAAGATTATGATGGAGGCACACAATACACCATTTGCAATCCATCTGGAAGTACTAAAATGTATCGTGATCTTCGACATACATTTTGGTGGAACAATATGAAGAGAGAGATTGCAAAGTTTATCTCAATGTGTTTAACTTGTCAACGTGTAAAGTGAGCATCTAGTACCTAAGGGTCCGTTGCAACCACTTGAGATTCCGAAATGGAAGTGGGAACACATTACCATGGATTTAGATTCACGGTCTTCCTACGGTTTCTCAAGGCATCAATGCTATTTGGGTTATTGTTGATAGATTAACCAAGTCTGCTCATTTCTTGCCGATACGGGAGACTTATTCCCTTGAACGTCTTGCTAGTATGTACGTGAATGAGATTGTGAGGTTGCATGGCATGCCTGTATCCATAGTTTCTGATCGTGACCCAAGATTCACTTCAAGATTTTGGGTTAGCTTGCAAAAAGCTATGGGCACGGATTTGCGATTTAGTTCGGCATACCATCCCCAAACAGACGGACAATCAGAGAGGACTATTCAAACTCTTGAAGATTTATTAAGACTCTGTGTCCTGACTTCAAGGCGCTTGGGATAAGTATTTACCATTGGTGGAATTCTCCTACAACAACAATTATCGAGCAAGTATAGGTATGGCTCCATTCGAACCATTATATGGACCGAAAATGTCGTTCTCCAATATGTTGGGATGAGGTGGGTGAAGCAACATTGTTGGGACCCGAAGTTAAAATACGTATGATCACCGAAAAGATCCAAATGATTCGACAACATATACAACCAAGCACAAGATCGACAAAAGAGTTATGCGGATCTTCATCGAAAGGACGTGGAATTTAGTGTGAGGGGATCATGTATTGTCATGAGTTGCTCCATGGAAGGAGTTACAAGATTTGGGAAGAGAGGAAAGCTCAATCCACGATTTATTGGTCCATTTCAAATTCTTGGCCGAGTAGGAAATGTAGCCTATAGACTTGCGTTACCTCCAAGTATGTCTCGTGTTCATAATGTGTTTCATATATCTCATACTTAGTAAATATGTGAAAGACCCGAACCACGTTATAGAGTTAGAACCCATTTAGATAGCCGAAGACTTAACGTATGAGGAGGTACCTGTCAAGATTTTGGATAGGAAGGAGCATGTCCTACGCGCAAAGGTCATACCACAAGTTAAAGTTTTGTGGAGGAATCATGCTATAGAGGAAATGACCTGGGAATTGAAAACGGAAATGAAAGCGAGGTATCCTCACCTTTTCGAAACACCAGGTACGTACGTCAATTTCGAGGACGAAATTTCATAAGGAGGGGAGGTTGTAAGACCCCGAAATTTTTTAAATAAAAAGGAATTTCCTTTATTTATTATTTTGAAATAGTAAGGGTGGATTTGATTAATGTGGATAGTTATGGGTAAAATACGCAAATATTTCAAAATAAGCAAGTGGTTATAAAATATTCATTGTTGTTTGGGAATATTTGTTTGGTCGTGGAATATTAAATCTTTGGGAGAATATTCGATGCAATGGCCAGTACCATGTGTGGGCCCATAACCTGAAAGCGATTGGATGAAGAAAACGATAAATATAAGTTGGTTAAAAATAACAGGCGTAGTTGTTATCAAGTAATCTTGTTAAAATACTAAATGGTTAAAACACGAGAGCTTTCACGGTATTGCACCAATTATTGATCCTTACGTGAAGACACTACTCAATAATGGTTACGATAATTCTTTATTCAAGATTTTATTGAGTTAATAATTGTTTGCGTTGATATTTTATATATTCATTGTTGTTTGAATAATTGTCATTACACGATTTTTCAAGATCGAAGCAATAATTCATATTATCCTAATAATATTATTAGATAACATTATTGGCAATGTCTAGAAAGTTCTGCTACAAGGAGAGGTTTGGTCACCTAATTGCTACCAAGTAAGAAGAAATTCTTATTGAAAGCCCCTCTTTCACTGAAATGCCTCGTTGTCAATAATGTAATTACGTAATATTATTTGTGAATAATTAATTATTGATTCATATGATGAGGAAAATATTGATTTTATAGATGGAGAAAATTTTTAATGTGACAATTGTTGAAAATTGAAATTTTATCTTTTTCCGATAAAATAATTCATTTAAATATATTATTATATTTTAATAATATAATAATGGTGATATTTTTACAACGAATGTGGGATATATGAGTATACGAGGAGGAAGAGTATTTTTGTTGCAATAAATGTTTAAAACATGTTAAACATGTTGGTGGACCCCATTTATTGACTGAAATTTGATTATAGCCTGTAAAATCGCCCGTTTGTGGATTTCGGTCAATTTCTATTTGGAATTTGGAAAAACTTTCTTCTGCAAAGTTGTAGAGAATTGAAATTCCTATAAAAACTCATGAGATTCGAATTTTCTGATGAAAGGGCTATTTATTATGAATTATTGAAGTTCAAGTCAAAATAATTGATTTTTGGAAGTTTAAAATATTTAAAATTAGAAAACATTTTTCTTACTTTTTTCTAGAAGGTGGCATGTGTTTGATGGTTGAAATCAGATTCTAGGCATGTGTAAGAAATTTATATAATTATATTATTAATTTATTAAATTTTCTACTTTGGTGTTCTAAGCAATTTCCTATAAATAGGGTGCTTAGGTTAGAATTGAAAATCACACACAGAATCAAGTTTTCTCTATATTATCGAGTTTATTCTTGTGAGTATTTTGAGTATACTTTGAGTATTGCTAGATTAAGTGCAAGTTCCTTGAAAGACTATACCCGGTATTCCAAATAAGATTAATCTTTCGAGGTAAGGGATGTTATTTTCTTCTCAAATGATATTATTTCTTCAATATCATTATCTTTGAAATATTGGTTGGAACTTTTTATCAAATTTGGAACTTTTTCATGTCGGGGTTACTATTCATGAGTTACTATTCACGAGTTACTATTCATGAGTTACTATTCACGAGTTACTATTCACGAGGACTATTCATGAAGCGTGAAGATGTTTTTGTGGAATTTCTATCTTTTGGTGTCGAGTTACTATTCACGTATACGATACTATTCACGATACGGCACTATTCAACCGAAAAATAAAATTTCTTCTTTTTGTCCAAAACATCTATTCTGGATACTAGCTTTGATTGTATCCATGTTTTGATCATTCTTGAATTTTACACCACTATGATTATTTTTGAGGTATCTTTTGAACATGGATAAAACAAAGTACGAATCCTTAATCCTTAATCCTTGTCATTTTGTTTCACTGGATTCGTTTCTTTAAAAATATTTTTCATCATCCTCAGTCTTAAATGATGATATTATTGAATATCTTTGGCCTGTAGTGCAAAGATGAATGATTTCTGAAGAATATCTTTGGTAGTAGTGCAAAGATGAGCAAAGTGTTTAAATGAACATGACCAATCGATGAATATCTTTGGCACATGGTGCAAAGATGAATATTTGATTCCGGATGTATATTGATTGATGTTACGGGGATAAAAGATGACGATGAACTTTTAAATTCATACATAGAAGATAGTAGTTTGCATTCTCTACTTAACTCTTCTAATGAATTATTATTTCCGCTGCGAATATTGATTTAAAATTTGTTGTCTATTGTATTCTATTAGATTTTTCCCTGTTGAAGACTAACGATAATTTGTTGTATATTATCTTAGTCATAATATTCTTTACTGAGCTAGTTGAGCTCACCCTTTTCCTTTTTGTTCCATTTTTCTCAGGAGGCGAGAATATAGCGAGTACGAGTCGGGGTATGGAATGAAGGTTCTAGAGAGAGTTGTTTAGTAGTCCTCACCATTTTTGTAAAATAATGTATCAATAAATGTGATGAGGATTTATTTGAGTATAGATATTATCTAGAAGATAATATTTGTATTTAAACTCATAGTTTTACTGTTGTAATAATAAAGTTGTAGTTGTTTCTGTACCATGTATTGACAACTCAGAATGGGTGATGTATACCTATTTTGGGGGTGTCACAACTAGCCAAAGAGAACCCATAGTAATGATCATACCAAAAATCTACCCATCTTTACACTCAAGTCAAAGAGAAATATCATCATTAAGGTTATAAAAATGTTATATATGATAATAAAAATAATATAATCAACATATAGAATTAATCTCAAGAGTAAGATTCATAAATCAACGATAATTTGGTCAGAAAAAGAAACCAATTTTGTCGTGAATAGTAACTCGTGAATAGTAACTTGTGAATAGTAATCCCGACATGAAAAAGGTAGAAATTCCACAATAAAATCCATACTAATATTTCGGTATAATGATATTGAAAGAATAAAATTTCTTAAACTTATAAACAATTTATTTTAATTGTTTACACTTTACTAAATAATGCATTTAATCATCCTAGAATGCCAAACTCATATGATTTCATTACCAATAATCAAAATCCTCATCAAAAATCTGCATATACCTCATATAGGATTCTCAAGCCATAAAATCCTATTTTCTAATTTTCTTACTTCACATAACATATTTAATTCATTTACTCATAACTAGTCCATTTTCATGAAAAATACCAAATCAGTCCCAAAAATATTTCTTTTATGGGATTTAGCAAAATATAGTCCTATATTGAACATATATTTTTCCCAGAATTTTTAAAATTCATTTACTGTTTTTTATATGGCCAAAACAGCCGAATATTTAGACATTTATCATAAATTGTAACTTTATCCAAAAATTCCGAAATTTCAGAGTATACTTCTGTTATATACATGTACTCCCAATAAAAATTTCACCAATTTTGGAGTTAGCCACAAGGAGTTATAAGGGTTTTCTTTTAAAATAGTATTTTTCCGTAAAATTCATAAGTCTTAATCTATACATCCAAAAAATGCCATTTTTTTTGGAAACAATCAATAAAACTCATCAAATTATCATTTAAATTTTTTAGAATTTTGAAGGTCCGAAAAGTTACGAAACATGAAAAAAACATAACAACCCTTAAAATTCCTTACCTCAAAAGAGTTTTGTGATTTCGACTTGAATATCTGATATAATGAATCGAACTTACATATTTGATAAAGAACACTCAAGATATCTAAATACTCACAAAAATATGCTTGATAATATAGAGAGAAAGAAAACTTGTTTGTGGTGTGATTTTCAATTCTAACATAAGCACCAATTTATAGGAAAATGCTATAACGCCAACGGAGACTAAAATAATAAAATATTATTATTATTATTATTATTATTATTATTATTATTATTATTATTATTATTTCTCATTTCTTACGCCACCGGCCATCAAGGACCAGCCACCACATTTGACAAAAAAATTCTAGCACATATTTGTACACCAACCAAAATGGGTCCCACCCAAATTTAATAAAAATTATTTTATTTTACGAAACTTCAATAATTCATAGAAAATAGTCCGTTTATCAGAAAAATATGAATTTTATGTCCATTCCACACGAAATTGAATTCTCTACAACTTTGCAGAAGAAAGTTTTTCCAAATTCCAGACCGAAAATATCCGAAATTTACAAACGGATGATTTTAAACATCGTTTCAACACCTTTTAAAATTCATAACAAATCATGCGTTAATTTTTAACGGTTCAAAATTTGTGGATATATACTCAACTTATATATGTATAACATATCCAAAAATCACAACGATCCAACGGTCGGATCAAAATTATAACTCACGAAATAGAGCTTTAAGAACACCGATTTGATCTTTTAATACTTCCAATCCGACAAAATACTGATAAAACACCTCAACATTAATTTTTTCATTTATAACCACATAAATAAATCCATCATTTATATCCACATCAAATAAATATTTCCTTATCATATAAATCAATAATTAATTATTCACAAATAATATTACAGAATCACAATAATGACAACCAGGCAGTTCCCAGGAAAGAGGGGGCTTTCCAATATGGATTTCTCCTTACTGGCTCCCAATTAGGTGACCAAACCTCTCCTTGACAGAACTTTCTAGACATTGCCAATAATGTTATCTAATAATATTATTCAAATAATATGAATTATTGATCTGATAATGGAAAATACTGTAAAGTGATAATTATTGAACAACAATAATATAAAATATCAATGTAGCAATTATTGAATCAATAAAATAAAATATTGAACAGTAATTCTTTATGTTAGGGGTAAAGCAGATATTAAGCGGATACGGATACGAGTATATCCGTGATCTCAGATCCTAAAAACCAATTCATTATCCGTATCCGAGTCGGCATGGTCGGGGCGAAGGCGACGTGGTCCACGCATCATGTCGATCGCTATCAATCGAATCGAATGCGGTTGATATACCCTCAAATGCTGATCATTGATATGAAACAAAATTCAAACCAGATTTTTGTTGTTTTGCAGAATTCCCAAAAACCTATACCTGTTTTGTACCTGCTTTATCCCAACACACATACACAATAAGATAAACAGCATACACAACAATATAAACATCCATCGTCCACCAACACATACACCAAACTAGTATATAAACCTTTAAAACCAATATGATTTGAATAAATATAATAACATTTCAAAACATGTTTAAGTAACATACTTGTGGCGCCCCCAAAATGTTAGGTTTGTAATATTCATATGCGTAATCAAATTGCATAAAAAGTGCTAAGCGTGTAAAATCGAGTTTAAAATTTACAAACCATATACCCGGATCACCCTTTATGCATAATTATTAATTAAACGAAAAGATAAAGAATAAAATCATACCCTTGAAGATCGAGCTTCCTCGTACAAGTTCACCTCCAAATCCTTTCGCGTTCAATCTTGAATCCACCAGGTTTGGTTCCTTCCTTTGATCAACGTTAGCCACCCAAATATTTGGCCTCTAGAGGTGATCCACCAAGGAAAAAGAAAATTCAAGAAGATGGGTATTTGGCTCAAACCCTAGTTTTCTATCTCTATAAAAAAGGTGTACTCTCCCAACAATTGGAATTATGTCAGATGTTGAAAAAATCAACAACCCCCACACCCATAATAAGACTCCTCTTATTAATAGATGTGGGCAACCCACCTTAACAATTAAGGAATTGGGTTTTATTTAATTAATTAAATTTTTTAATTAATTAAGCTCTCTAATCTTATTAGGGATAATTAATTAAACTCCTTTAATTAATTTTCCTTCCTAATCCAATTAGGAATAAATGAGAGTACTTATATTAAATTAATTCCTAAACTCTTTTAGAAATTAAAATAATAATAATTGTAATAATATTAATAAGACTCCTCTTATTAATTTATATTTAATATTTCTAAAATATTAAATAATAAATATTAAGCTATTTAATTTATTCTATCACCATAGATTAAATTAAATATACTTAACATATTATTACGATTATGCCATTAACTTCTTAAATAATTATTCTTCCTTTTATGGTGTGAACCTTTAGGTTCTCCATATTAAACCGGTTGTGAATAAATCAATTAGAACAATTTTAATCTTATTTAAATAAATAAATTAAACAATTAATTTATTTAAATAAATAATATTTATTCTACAATAGGGATAAGCCTCCCTAGCGATCAACGACTTTCCAGATAATATAGATTTCAACATTAATCATTAAAGAACCTTTGAGTAAATAGTTACCGTACAATTCAATCCTTCCACCATACAATGTCCCAATTAAATATAAGACATGGAATTACATCACAAGTCTTATTTTATTTAATTATATGTATTTCGATCCTTAAATGCACAACTCAAATAATGCAAATTAGAAACTCCTTTCTAATTTCATTCGCCGCCAAGGACTACTCTTTGGGTTGTCATTTATCGAATCACATAGACATTTCTTCTTTATTATTAAGTGGTAGATTCTTTATTGATCATACATTATCTCTATATACGACTTATTATACCCAAGCATACCCTTTGATATACCCTAAGGGTCTTAAGGAATAAGTTAAAGTATAACTCATCATACACAAGATACTATGATGATCTCAAGTCCAAAGATCACTTGTCACTACTATCACTACTGAAATTCCTATTGACGAAAGAAATAAAACTCCATTAGGTATTCCTTAGCGAGCCAATGCTCAATTGAACTTATTCTCTAATAAGCACCTACATACTTGCTTTAGTGTCTCCACACAAATGATTATGAGATCAATCATCCTCATCCAATGAGAAAGCAACGTATGTACCAATCTATCCGGATTCACTAATCCCCAATTTAGTAATCCAACGATTGGGAACTATTTTAGTTTTAAGATTTCTAAGAATTTAGATCTCATTAGAATGATCATCATCATTATTCTAAAAGCATTGCTTAAAACTATGGGTTTATCACATATTATAAAACAGCATCATGTAGATAATTAAAAGCCTTTAATAAATTAATACTTTTTATTAATAAATGAATAAGATTGTTACAAAGTATATGTTTTATCATCAAACATGATTGGCTTGTGTGCATACTACTTTCAATCTCCCACTTGCACTAAAGTCAATCGTCATGGTATCTTATACTCTTCTTCTCTAAGTGACGATTATCCTGCTGTTGGATAAGCTTTAATTAATGGATATGTAATGTTGTTCTTAAGAGTCCACTATCTTTTTAGTGATTTCCCTTCTTTCAATGATTCTAATAATCAAATGAAAATGCCACAACACATGTTTAGATCCAAGATGAGACTTAGGAACTATTCCTAGTTCTGTAATGAACTTTTAATCCAAACAATCAACTTGCAGCCTTCATTTATAGCTATTTACTTTGTCTTTATCACTAAACCAAAGAACTCTTTCTTTGTTTGAAACCTTTCCAATTCAATCGCACCAATTTGCTCAAGATAACGCTTTACCTTAAAGTGGATTCTCTCATCATCTTGTCTGCATCTGAAAAACTTGAGTCTCATAAGCCCTCTAGTTTTAATTTAGACCCACCATGAATATGATCCCATCCTTAGTGCTTGGGTTAAGCACTTTAAGATATTTTCACCGACTCATAGTGAACTTCTCCATAATATGATCGATCAACATCGTCTCTCGTACATTTCATTGCATACATGATTGTCACTCATGCGACCTCTCTTTTCGAGTCTGTGGGGACTATTAAGAGAGATACACTCCATAGCTCATCGACATGAGACATCTCTTGGGTTTGCCATGCTAAATCAATACCCCAAAATTTTTTAAATAAAAGGAATTTCCTTTATTTATTATTTTGAAATAGTAAGGGTGGATTTGATTAATGTGGTTAGTTATGGGTAAAATGCCCAAATATTTCAAAATAAGCAAGTGGTTATAAAATATTCATTTTTGTTTGGGAATATTCGTTTGGTGGTGGAATATTAAATCTTTGTCGAGAATATTAAATGCGACTGGTAGCAGCCCATGTGTGGGCCCCATAACGGAAAGCGATTGGATGAGGAAAAACGACAAAGTTTGGGTGGTTATAAATAATGGCATAGTTATTACTGAATTAAGATCATTGGAATACCCGGTGGTTAAAAATACTGATGTCTGGCGTGGTTGAGCAGATGCACCGATATTTACAATGTTGTTGAATTATTGATTCGTACGTAAGATGGCACTACTCAATAATTATTACTGATGAATTCTTGTTCAATAGTTTATTTTATTGATTCAATAATTGTTGCGTTGGTATTTTATATTATTATTGTTTCAATAATTGTCATCGCACATAGATTTCCCATTATCGGATCAATAATTCATATTATTTGAATAATATTATTAGATAACATTATTGGCAATGTCTAGAAAGTTCCGTCTAAGGAGAGGTTTGGTCACCTAATTGCGCGCCAGTAAGGAGAGATCCTTATTGAAAGCCCCTCTTTCCGGGAGCGACTGGTTGTCATAAATGTGATTCTGTAATATTATTTGTGAATAATTAATTATTGATTCATATGATAAGGAAATATTTATTTTATATGAATATAAATGATGGATTTATTTATGTGGTTATTAATGAAGGAATTAATGTTGAGGTGTTTTATCAGTATTTTATCGGATTGGAGGTATTAAAAATCAAATCAGGGGTTTTGAGATATATTGCGGGGGTTATAATTTTTAATCCGACCGTTGGATTGTGGTAATTTTTGGATATGTTATACATACATAAGTTGAGTATATGTCCACAAATTTTGAACCGTTAAAAATGCACGAATGATTTGTTGTGAATTTTAAGAGGTGTCGGATTCGGAAATTAGGTTTATAATTGATTTTGGTGGAAAATTCTAGAATTGAGTGGGCCCCACTTGTGGTTGGTGAAAAAATGTGCTGAATTTTATTTCAAATGTGGTGGGTGGCAATAGTAGCGTGTAAAAGCCATCAGTAAAGTCAGTCAAGTCTGCCTTCGGTGGGCTAACATTTTCCTATAAATAGAGGGCTTGGTTAGAATTGAAAATCACACCGTAAACATAAGTTTTCTCTCTTTCTCTCTATATTATCGAGTGTATTTTGTGAGTATTTAGATACTTTGAGAGTTCTTTGCTCAAGACAAGTTTCATTCAAAGATCACTTCCGATCTTTCCTTCCGGGCATTGATTCTTTGAGGTAAGGGATGTTATTTTCTTCTCAAATGATATTATTTCTTCAATATCATTATCTTTGAAATATTGGTTGGAACTTTTTATCAAATTTGGAACTTTTTTCATGTCGGTTACTATTCATGAGTTACTATTCACGAGTTACTATTCATGAGTTACTATTCACGATTACTATTCACGAGTACTATTCATGAAGCGTGAAAATGTTTTTTGTGGAATTTCTATCTTTTGGTGTCGAGTTACTATTCACGTTATCGGACTATTCACACGATATCGACTATTCACGATATCTGGCAATATTCATCGAAAAATAAAATTTCTTCTTTTATCTAAAATATCTATTTTGGATACTAGCTCTGATTGTATCCATGTTTTGATCATTCTTGAATTTTACACCACTATGATTATTTTTGAGGTATTTTTGGGCGTGGATAAAACCAAGTACGAATCCTTGATCCTTAATCCTTGTCATTTTGTTTCACTGGATTCGTTTCTTTAAAAATATTTTTCATCATCCTCAGTCTTAAATGATGATATTATTGAATATCTTTGGCCTGTAGTGCAAAAGATGAGCAGTGTTTAAATGAATATAATGATCGATGAATATCTTTGGCCTTTAGTGCAAAGATGAGCAGTGTTGAGATGAACATGGCGACCGATTGATGAATATCTTTGGCTTCAGAGTGCAAAGATGAATATTTGATTTGAGAAGAATATTGATTGATGTTACAGGATAAAATATTGATGATGGATTTGTTGAATTCATAGATTATAGTAGATTTCATTCTCTACGTAACTCTTCTATGAATTATTATTTCATATGAATATTGATCTCAAACTTGTTGTCTATTGTATTCTATCGATTTTTCCTGTTGGAGACTAACGATAATTTGTTGTATATTATCTTAGTCATAACATTCTTTTTTGGGCTAGTTGAGCTCACCCTTTTCCTTGTTGTTCCATTTTTCTTCTCGGGAGGCGAGAATGTAAGAGTACTAGTGGGAATATGGAATGAAGGTTCTAGAGAGAGTTGTTTAGTAGTCCTCACCATTATTGTAAAATAATGTATCAATAAATGTGATGAGGATTTATTTGAGTATAGATATTGTCTAGAAGATAATATTTGTATTTAAACTCACGAGATATATTGTCGTATTTCACACGACATTTGTATTATTGAAGTTGTAGTTTGCTTCTTGTACCATGTATTTGGCGACTCGAATGGGTGTTGTGTATACCTATTCTGGGGCGTCACAGATTAATATCGAGCTTAGGGATATGATCTCCCATGGCGGAGATCGGGAATAGAACTAGGAGGGAGAGCGAGTAAATCCTTCTGCTAGTGTGTCCTACCTAAGCTTATTTGTTAGTTGGTCGATATATAGGGATATTATGAGATTGATTTCCTTAATTAACCCTTGTTTTATGACGATATTTGAGAATGTCGATTGAGAATATTAATAGTGGTGTAAATGAGACCGTGGAGATGCTGTGCCTTTACCAACGAGGAGAACATGCAACAGTGGCAATGTTCCTCCCGTGAACAACACCACCGAAGCGATGATGAACGAGGGGATGTTTAGAAGCTTTTTGCGCTTCAAAAAATCGACGAGGGAGACTCGTGTTCAAAATACGAGGAGGAGATGATAGCAATTCACGGGTGGTCACAACAAGCAAGCGATTCAAAGAGTTGGGACCACGAGTGCAGGGGAAAGCCGGATCCGATCATGGCGGAAACATGGGTCAAGCAAATTACCAAGATATTCGATGTCTTGGGATGCGAAGGAACAGAAAGTTCCATTCGCTACTTTTATGTTCCGTGGCGAAGGCGATTCATCGGTGGGGAATCATGAAGCGTACCCATTCAAATGCACTCGGTATGGCGAGAGAGCGTTTGAAAGCAGTTCAATGACAAGTACTTCCACGAAAGTATTAAATCGTATGAAGGAAGTGGAGTTTATTAGACCGGAGCGAGAATAACATGGCGGTTGTCCCAAAGATGCGAGGCGAAGTTTATGAGTTATCGTGTTTGCACCTCATTTGGTGGAGAATGAGGAACGTATGACGCGGATGTTTAGAGAGAGGTTTGAAACCGGCGTACGTCGATTATCTCATTTCTCATAAATTTTCTCTCTATTCGGATGTTGTAAACAGGGGCTCGATTGTTAGAGCGAGATAACGAGTACGTTCAACCGAGGACCATAACCGTGATCATACCAAAGATAGCGATCATCGAATAACGATAACCAAAGGAGAAAGAAGAATACGGACAAAGGCGGTAACCACTCTGGTGGTAATCGTGGCCATGAAAATAGAAGAAGCGAATTGGGAGGAGATTTTAAAAGAGGAGATTCAATAACGACCATGTGAAGGCAGCGATCTGGCGAAAGAATCGGTTCTAAGGGAGAGAACGACCACCGGTCATATGTTACAAAAATCGGAAAGAGGGGACATATCATTTAAACCGCCTGGCAGCAGTTTAAGGTATGCTATAGTTGTGGAAAGGAAGGACATATCGCTTCGAGATTATACGATATCGAAACCCAGATCCAATGAGAATGGTGACTCAAAAGGATGTCCCAGAAAAGTCAAAGTCAATGATTCCTGGAAGAGCGTTTGTCGTGACCGGTCAAAATACGAGGAACCCGAACGAAGTTAGCACGGGTTAGTTAATTATAAATTCTTGCGATATTTATACCTTACTAGATACCGGTTCTACCCATTCTTTTATCTCTCTTGCTTGCGCTCAACGTTTGAACTTGACTACGGAGAAATTAGACTTTGACCTATTTATGGAGACTCCGTTAGGAGAAACTTTCATTACATCCGTTGTTTAAAAAATCTTGCTTGATTCAAGTTGGCACCATTAACTTACACCATTGACCTTATCTCTTTAAAGATACTTGCTTTTGGGGATTGATTGGTTAACTACTCATCATGCCAAAATTGATTGCTTTTGTAAGGTTGTTAGTTTTCATATTCCTAAGCAACTCGTTATTCAATTCAAGCAATCAAACCATTGTAGTCAAACATTTTCATATCAAGCCATGAAGTCATTCGTTTATTACGGATGTCAAGTTTTCTTAGTCCATGTTATGGATTTGAATAAAGACACGTCGATTTGAATAATATTCTGTTGTTATTGATTTTCCCTGACGTATTTCACGAAGAATTTCTTGGCTTACTCCCAAAGTGATATTAAATTTTGTATCGACTTTGAACCCTAAGACAAAACTCATTTCTAAAATCTCATATCGAATGGCTCTATTGAACTTGTGGAGTTAAAAATTCAATTATAGAATTTGGTACACGAGCCTTTATCTGGTGACTTCCTTTGTGGAATGCACCGGCCCGAGACTCTCAAGTGGGGGACACCATATTAGATGCGATAGTAAAAAGCGATAGGTGTCATTGTAACGTGTTATCCAAGATTGGGATATGAGTCACAGTTGAGAGCAACCTAAGTCGATAATCGAAATACGTAGCTTTCTAGGCTTAGTTGGTTATTATCGGAGATTCGTTGAAGGATATTCTCGAATCGCTATTCCATTAACGTAGCTGACTCGTAGAGATACAAAATTCGAATGGAGCAAGGAATGTGGGAAGAGCTTCGAAGAACTCAAGAGGAGACTCGTTTCAGCACATGTTCTGACCATGCCATCCTGGAAAAGCGAACGTGGTAGCTGACGTGTTGAGTAGAAGATCGTATACAAGTATGAGTACGATATTGTCAAAGACTAATTTCGTATAATTTACAAATAATAGAGATGGAGATGAAAACTCTAGGTACCCACGTGATGATATACGAGTACGTGATGATATACGAGTATAATCGACTTTAATCGATAAAGTTAAAAATTTGCCAAGCTACACACCGAGCTGATGAATTTGAAGAAGGAGGTGCAAGAGGTTGTTATTTTAAAAGCGAGAATCGGTGAGGTGAGGAAAGCTCAAACCTTCGATTTATTAATCCATTTGAAATTCTCGATCGAATAGGAACTGTGGCCTATAGACTCGTTTTACCACCAAGTATGACGCGTGTTCATAACGTTTTTCACGTATTGATGTTACGTAAATATGTGGACGACCGAAACACGTCATTGAGTTAGAACCGAGACGAGATAGCCAAGACTTAACGTCACGAGGAGGTACTGTCAAGATTTTGTAGAGGAAAGAACATGACCTATGTACTGAGGTTATACCATAAGTTAAAGTTTTGTGGAGAAACCATCTTTATTGAGGAAATGACACGGGAGTTGGAAACGCGAAAATGAAAGCGAGGTATCTTTACCTTTTGAAACACCAGTGTCGTCGTCAATTTCGAGGACGAAATTTCATAAGGAGGGAGGTTGTAAGACCGAAAATTTTTTTAAATAAAAAGGAATTTCCTTTATTTATTATTTTGAAATAGTAAGGTGTGATTTGATTAATGTGGTTAGTTATGGGTAAAATGCCCAAATATTTCAAAATAAGCAAGTGGTTATAAAATATTCATTTTTGTTTGGGAATATTCGTTTGGTCGTGGAATATTAAATCTTCGTCGGGAATATTAAATGCGGCGGTAGCAGACCATGTGTGGGCCCCATAATGTGAAAGCGATTGGATGAGGAAAAAACACAAAGTTTGGGTGGTTATAAATAATGGCATAGTTATTCACCAATTAAGACATTGGAATACCCGTTGGTTAAAATATAGTAATACGCTGGTTGCACAAGATGCTTTACGGTATTACAGAAGATTGTTGAATTATTGATTAAATGCGTAAGATGGCACTACTCAATAATTATTACGGTGAATTCTTTATTCAATAGTTTATTTTATTGATTCAATAATTGTTTGCGTTGGTATTTTATATTATTATTGTTTCAATAATTGTCACTGCACAAGATATTTCCCATTATCGGATCAATAATTCATATTATTTGAATAATATTATTAGATAACATTATTGGCAATGTCTAGAAAGTTACATCTAAGGAGAGGTTTGGTCACCTAATTGCGGCGCTACCATGAGAGAGATCCTTATTGAAAGCCCCTCTTTCTGGAACAACGCACTGGTTGTCATAAATGTGATTACGTAATATTATTTGTGAATAATTAATTATTGATTCATATGATAAGGAAATATTTATTTTATATGAATATAAATGATGGATTTATTTATGTGGTTATTAATGAAGGAATTAATGTTGAGGTGTTTTATCGTTATTTTATCGGATTGGAGGTATTAAAAATCAAATCGGGGTTTTTGAGATATATTGCGGGGTTATAATTTTTAATCCGAATCGTTGGATTGTGGTAATTTTTGGATATGTTATATACATACATAAGTTGAGTATATGTCCACAAATTTGAGCAACCGTTAAAAATGCACGAATGATTTGTTGTGAATTTTAAGAGGTGTCGGATTCTAAAAAGAGAAATTAGGTTTATAATTGATTTTGGTGGAAAATTCTAGAATTGAGTGGGCCCCACTTGTGGTTGGTGAAAAAATGTGCTGAATTTTATTTCAAATGTGGTGGGTGGCAATAGTAGCGGGTAAAGCCATCGGTGTAGCGTAGTCAAGTCTGCCTTGGGCTAACATTTTCCTATAAATAGAGGGCTAAGTTAGAATTGAAAATCACACGAAAAACATAAGTTTTCTCTCTTTCTCTCTATATTATTGAGTGTATTTTGTGAGTATTTAGATACTTTGAGAGTTCTTTATTCGATTACAAGTTTCATTCAAAGATCACTTCCGATCTTTTCCTTAGTAATCTTGATTCTTTGAGGTAAGGGATGTTATTTTCTTCTCAAATGATATTATTTCTTCAATATCATTATCTTTGAAATATTGGTTGGAACTTTTTATCAAATTTGGAACTTTTTCATGTAAGGTTACTATTCATGAGTTACTATTCACGAGTTACTATTCATGAGTTACTATTCACGAAGTCTACTATTCACGAGTACTATTCATGAAGCGTGAAAATGTTTTTTTGTGGAATTTCTATCTTTTGGTGTCTGAGTTACTATTCACGTATACGGCACTATTCACGATATCTGACACTATTCACGTATCTGACAATATTCATCGAAAAATAAAATTTCTTCTTTTAGTCCAAAATATCTATTTTGGATACTAGCTTTGATTGTATCCATGTTTTGATCATTCTTGAATTTTACACCACTATGATTATTTTTGAGGTATTTTTGGGCGTGGATAAAACCAAGTACGAATCCTTGATCCTTAATCCTTGTCATTTTGTTTCACTTTGGATTCGTTTCTTTAAAAATATTTTCATCATCCTCGGTCTTAAATGATGATATTATTGAATATCTTTGGCACATAGTGCAAAGATGAACAGTGTTTTAAATGAACATGACCGAGGCGATGAATATCTTTGGCCTTTAGTGCAAAGATGAGCAGTGTTGAGATGAACATGACCGATTGATGAATATCTTTGGCTCAGTAGTGCAAAGATGAATATTTGATTTGAGAAGAATATTGATTGATGTTACGAGGATAAAATATTGATGATGGATTTTTTGAATTCATAGATTATAGTAGATTTCATTCTCTACGTAACTCTTCTATGAATTATTATTTCCATTGCGAATATTGATCAAAACTTGTTGTCTATTGTATTCTATCGATTTTTCCTGTTGGAGACTAACGATAATTTGTTGTATATTATCTTAGTCATAACATTCTTTATGGGCTAGTTGAGCTCACCCTTTTCCTTGTTGTTCCATTTTTCTTCTCGGGAGGCGAGAATGTAGCGAGTACTAGTCGGGTATGGAATGAAGGTTCTAGAGAGAGTTGTTTAGTAGTCCTCACCATTATTGTAAAATAATGTATCAATAAATGTGATGAGGATTTATTTGAGTATAGATATTGTCTCTGAAGATAATATTTGTATTTAAACTCACATTATATATTGTAAGTATTTCACACAACATTTGTATTATTGAAGTTTTAGTTTGCTTCTTTGTACCATGTATTTGGCGACTCGGTCTCGTAATGGGTGTTGTGTATACCTCTTTTCGGGGGCGTCACATAAATGACTTTTAGCATCAAATGAATATAATGTTCCTTGGGTTAAGTTGAGCATCCTTTTAAATCTATCTATATAGATTTTATCCCCAATAATGATACTCATCCCAAATCATTCATGGAGGATTGTTTAGACAACTTTATCTTTACTGATTGTAGCATTGGTATGTCATTCCTTATCCGTAGTATATCAACATATAGTACTAGGAATGTCACGATACTCCCACTGGCCCTTTTGTAGACACTAGGTTCATTCTTATTTTTTGATAAAATCAAACTCTTTTGATTGCCTCATCAAAGCGAATGTTCCATATTTGAGAAACTTGCTTCAATCCATTTCTCCGAAAGTGTCTACAACACTTACCTCATCGTATGTAATCGGATCATCATCTTCTATGATGTGTACCTCATCATCATCATCTATGATGAATCCATACCTCCTAGGTATCTTGGTACTATTCAGATTACGATTCGGTTGTGGTATAATAGGTCTATCTCTGAGTTCCTCTTATTTGACTTATAGTGTTTTGTGGTTCTTGAACTTTTCAAGATCTATTATCCTCCCACTAGCCCCTTCAATGATAAACACCTTTATCTTAGAAGGCAGCGTGTTTCATAACAAACACCTTTTGCTAAAGTAGGATTATAGAACACATACCCTAAACTTACTTTAGGATGTCCAACAAATCTACACTTGTCAAATCTTGTCCCAAGCTTATCTTTTGAAACCTTTTCACATAAGTTGGACAACCCTTATCTTAACATACTTAAGATTAGGAATCCTCCTGTCCATAACTTTTATGGAGTCTTGGGGTAATTTAGAGATTACCTTTTCGTAGATATGCGCGCCATTTCTAGGACATGATCCTGAGAAGGATCTTTGGAATGTCGGTAAATCATTTTGGACCGCACCATGTCCAACAAGTGCGATTTTTCATTCGGATACATCAATCAATTATTGCGTGTCGGGATGTGTCCATTATGAGAAAAAACCATTTGAGATGATCTAGAAACTTATTGCACAAGTATTTATTCCTTGATCTAATCAAAGAATCTTAATACTTTGCCAATTTGTTTCACTTACAATTCTTTGAACCTTTCAAATAATTCATACTTGTATTTTAGCAAATACACACATTCAACTCTTTGAATGATCATCTCCTTTTCTTATACTAGTTTGTTCAATATGCAAAATAATTTTCACGTAAAGTCAAGTATACAAAATCCATTAAGTAATATTCGATTCTATACAAAACATTATTATTATAAATAGAACAACAATTGTTCTTAATTATAATACCAAAGATTTCATTATCCAACAATAAAATGGAAATAATATTTTTAACAAGAAGCTGAATACAATAACAACTTATTGACTTAATAGATTTGCCAGTAGCCATTGCTAAACTATAAGTTCCTATGGCTAATGCGTGACCTTTGCTTCATTTTCCACACATAGGATTACTTATATTTGTTTAGCTTTCTACTACTTTTTGTCCTTCATAAATCTATATTTATGATAACCAAAGTCGATATCCAATACCCAAGTAGAACCTTGACTTAAAGAAAAATTTATTTCAATCATGAACAAAAGCGTATTTATGTAATCAAACTTCACTAAGCTTCTTTGGTTAGCCTCTGCAAGATGCTTCTGCGATTTCTTTCGATGTCGAGGCTTATTGCGGTGGAAGCAAACTCCTTTGCTATCCGTATCGCTTTTGTTCTTATTATCCTTTGTTTTTGCCTTTCTATATACCTTCTTTGAATCGTTCTTCTTTTGGAAGATCCTTTGGCCCCTACCAAGAAGACATGGTCTTTCTTGGTTGGAAAATGACTCTCAACATTTCTCAACATGTTAAGCAAATCAATGAGGGCGATATCTAGCTTGTTCATATGAAAAATTCACAATAATTATGAAAGGAGTCCGGAGTGAGTGCAAGATCAAATCTTGGCTCAACTCTCCATCCATGACAAAACTTCGTTGTCCTAATTGATCAATCAAATTGATAATGTTAAGGACTTTTATCATCTTTATAGTGTCATTGGCCATTCTAGATCGGAAGAGCTCCTTGAGATATCTCGATATCTATCGGTCCCACTTTCCTCACCATCAACTACTTGATGTGCGGGAATATAGTAGGAGCACCCATAGTTTCATCTTGTGTATGAAGCTCGTTACTCATGGATGCGAGCATGATGCATTGAGCCAACTGTGCATCATCTTGCCACTTTCTAAAAGTAGCAATCTCTTCCTCAGAGGCATTGTCTTCAACCATTGCAGGGATAGGCGTATTAAGGACATAAGATAGCTTTTCAGCCATGAGAACTTTTCTCAAATTCCTTAACCAATCCGTTTAATTCGGTCCGATTAAATAGCATCTAATATGCTTCGCAGTGATAGTAATTTAGACATTGTAAAATTCTGTAAATGAATTTGTAATTAACAACATTTTAACATACATTCTTTTATTAATTACCAAAATAATTTAGGTCTTGTTTTAAATTGGTATCTCCCACTATTTTCTTCAAACTATATTACCCTCACTTATATAGTTCGAAGAAAATCTAATTAAAGATTTGCTAGTGAGAATAAGGATCCCATTTCAAATGTATATAGCCTTGTGGTGACACAACAAACTATATATAAATAAATAGGTAGACAACTTTTGTCAATTACATCAACTATGCAACTCCTTTTCTTTTGCCTCTTAGATTATTTTGATCAGTGGTGACACATCCGAATCAAAATTATCCAAGTTAAGTCCAAACCTAGCACTCCATATATTCAAAAAAGAAAATATCATCCTTGTGGTGACACAACAAAACAATATTGTTCAATTTTCTTTATAAGCATCAAATGTGATAAATTAACATCTTAAATACTTAATACTTGCCTTGTGGTGACACAACAAACTCATATTAAATATTTAATACTCTATTAATTTTATCATGCTTTAGAAAGCGACGTTCGATATTCTAAATATCTTTGAACGCTTTAGGACTTAATATAAAAATTGAGGGGTTTGTTATTAATTTGTCTCATCTTGTTTAGCGCCGCATGCACATATATATATATAAAATACGCGTTATATTAATGAACATGCTAAGCATGTTTGCATAATATATAATATATATAGTATAAGCATGCACATATAGAATACTATATTCTACTTGGATTGATTATGGACTTTATTCTAGTTTGGTTCACTAGAGCCACCAAGTGAACCAAAAGGTCAAACCCTAGGGGTGCAAGAAATAATATTTAAATATAACTATTACATTTAAACCCGGGCTCCATTACAAACGGGTCTTCAAGCGCTTCTTGTCCCTTGATCTCCAATTCTTCAAAATAATTCTAACTATTTCTATTACAAAACTATTTAAAATAAATAGAAACCTTGATCAAATTCAGGGAAGTACATAGGAGGAGATAGAATTTACATTCGAAAAAATTAGAGAAGGCGAGTCACGCAGACCCCATTTAATAAAACTCATACATTCATGCATCCAACTAAAATAAAATCCAATCGCATTGGTCGATAGTACATAATCAATCCCATTTATTATCATACACATCATATATGCATCAATAAATAACATTCATCATATGAATAATAAACATTTAATATATATATTGATATCATTTAATGGGCAAATTTAGTTAGTATAAAATCTATTTTTGAATAAAAATAAACTCCTTTATTTAAATCCAAATTTAAATTAAAATAAAACTATTTTATTTTAATTTATCCAATTTTGAATAAAATAAACTATTTTATTTTAATCAAAATATTTAATCAAAATAAACTCCTTTATTTTAATTAATTATGGAATCCAATTCTAAATAAAAAAATCTTTAATTAAAATAAACTCTTTTATTTTAATTAATTATGGAATCCAATTCCATGTAAAAAAATATTAAAGGAAACACGGATATTCTTTCCCTATTCATAAATAAACTCCTTTATTTTGAATAATATGAAATCATATTTCATATCTAAATAAACTCCTTTATTTAAGGAAATTAGGATTCTATTTCATATTCACAAATAAACTCCTTTATTTTGAATAATATGAAATCTTATTTCATATCTAAATAAACTCCTTTATTTAAGGAAAATAAATAGAATCCAATTTCAACTCTAATTAGTTATCATGGAATCCAATTCCAACTCTAATTAGTTAGCATGAAATTCTAATTTTAAAATTAAAATAAATCTTTTTTATTTTAAGATTAAAATAAACCTTTTATTTTAAAATTAAAATAAATATTTTATTTTAATTATAAAATTATTATATATATATATAAATATTAATATAAATATATATATATATATATATATAATCGTATTATTTTATGCTTAACCTTTCCTTTTTCTTGTGATTTCCTATATATAGCTATTAGGTAACATTTTTACCAAAATCACATATATATTTTTTTTTTTATATTCGCATGTATGTAATCCTTGCATTTAGAATTCGTGCTTGTTGGTTTTCACGTGGTGCATGTGAACCACTTTTTTTTTGTTTGAGTCTTTATGGATATATATATATATATATATATAATCCTGTAAAAAAATGGACTTGATATCCTAGCATGTCCCTTTTTCAAACAGAATCGGCTATATTAAAAAAAAAAACCACGATCCTTTTAAAATATAAAAAGGCTAAAACTGATTTAATCATTTTTTTTTTTAATTTTATACTGATAAAATTATGCCCAATAAAATTGTTCTAAACACATATCAACATACATATCAAATCAACAATTAATCATTCGCATAAAGGTTTGGCTCGATGCCACCTTTGTTAGGTTTGTAATATTCATGATCAATCAAATTGCATAAAAGTGCGAGCGCGTGTAAAATCGAGTTTAAAAATTTACAAACCATATACCCGGATCACCCTTTATGCATAATTATTAATTAAACGAAAAGATAAAGAATAAAATCATACCCTTGAAGATCGAGCTTCCTCAGGTACAAGTTCACCTCCAAATCCTTTCGCGTTCAATCTTGAATCCACCGGGTTTGGTTCCTTCCTTTGATCAACGTTAGCCACCCAAATGTTTGGCCTCTAGAGGTGATCCACCAAGGAAGAAGAAAATTCAAGAAGATGGGTATTTGGCTCAAACCCTAGTTTTCTATCTCTATAGAAAAAGGTGTACTCTCCCAACAATTGGAATTATGTCGTATGTTGAAAAAGTCAACAACCCCCACACCCATAATAAGACTCCTCTTATTAATAGATGTGGGCAACCCACCTTAACAATTAAGGAATTGGGTTTTATTTAATTAATTAAATTCTTTTAATTAATTAAGCTCCCTAATCTTATTAGGGATAATTAATTAAACTCCTTTAATTAATTTTCCTTCCTAATCCAATTAGGAATAAATGAGAGTACTTATATTAAATTAATTCCTAAACTCTTTTAAAATTAAAATAATAATAATTGTAATAATATTAATAAGACTCCTCTTATTAATTTATATTTAATATTTCTAAAATATTAAATAATAAATATTAAGCTATTTAATTTATTCTATCACCATAGATTAAATTAAATATACTTAACATATTATTACGATTATGCCATTAACTTCTTAAATAATTATTCTTCCTTTTATGGTGTGACCCTTTAGGTTCTCCATATTAAACCGGTTGTGAATAAATCAATTAGAACAATTTAATCTTATTTAAATAAATAAATTAAACAATTAATTTATTTAAATAAATAATATTTATTCTACAATAGGGATAAGCCTCCACTAGCGATCAACGACTTTCCGGATAATATAGATTTCAACATTAATCATTAAAGAACCTTTGAGTAAATAGTTACTGTCAATTCAATCCTTCCACCATACAATGTCCCAATTAAATATAAGACATGGAATTACTATCAAGTCTTATTTTATTTAATTATATGTATTTCGATCCTTAAATGCACAACTCCAAATAATGCAAATTAGAAACTCCTTTCTAATTTCATTACGCTTATTAACCAAGGACTCTTCAAGTTGTCATTTATCGAATCACATAGGACATTTCTCTTCTTTTATTAGAAGTGGTAGATTCTTTATTGATCATACATTATCTCCATGTACAACTTATTATACCCAAGCATACCCTTTGATATACCCTAAGGGTCTTAAGGAATAAGTCAAAGTATAACTCATCATACACAAGATACTATGATGATCTCAAGTCCAAGGATCACTTGTACTACTATCACTACAGGAATTCCTATTGACAGGCAAATAAAACTCCATTAGGTATTCCTTAGCGAGCCACGTTCAGTGAACTTATTCTCTAATAAGCACCTACATACTTGCTTTAGTGTCTCCACACAAATGATTATGAGATCAATCATCCTCATCCAATGAGAAAGCAACGTATGTACCAATCTATCCGGATTCACTAATCCCCAATTTAGTAATCCAACGATTGGGAACTATTTTAGTTTTAAGATTTCTAAGAATTTAGATCTCATTAGAATGATCATCATCATTATTCTAAAAGCATTGCTTAAAACTATGGGTTTATCACATATTATAAAACAGCATCATGTAGATAATTAAAAGCCTTTAATAAATTAATACTTTTTATTAATAAATGAATAAGATTGTTACAAAGTATATGCTTTATCATCAAACATGATTGGCTTGTGTGCATACTACTTTCACAAAACAGGTCAATTCCACCCAACCTATTTTGAGTCGCCAAATACATGGTACAGAAAACAACTAAAACTTTATTACAACAATTGTTGTGCAAAATACAACAACACATATGCTGTGAGTTTTAATACAAATATATACCAACTGTGACTCTCATCTCAACCTTGGATAGTACGTCACAATGGCACCTTACATAAAGGTATAGTCAAAAACTGTTTTAGAAATTAGAATCTTTGAGAAGTGCTCAAGGAAACCTTCGTACATGGGAGGCCATGCGTCTAGGTTATAATAGATATCATATGGCCATAGAATTATCCTTGGTTGACCCAATAGACCCTAAAGAAAAACGAGAAGATTACTATCATATTCTTTCCAATGGTGAGTCTTCTCTTGACATATCATTATCTCCACTGTCTCTAATTGAGAATTATATTTCAAACAAACACCAAGATTATATAGGTAGTGCTCGTAGATATACACAGCAAGTGGATGTGCCAACCCTGTCTTATGATGACACGTGGTTGTATGTCATTAGACATCTTGTATGATAGTGGCAAACACCCTTCCAACGTTGGGTTTGCCTCACCCTATTTGATTCGCCAAATATAACTACTAAATGATGACCACCGTTTATTCTGTTCACGGTTCTCCCACTCGACCCAAATACACTCTTATTACCTAAAAGGAATTGTGAAGCAAAAGGGTGAGCACAATTAACTTCGATAAAGAATATCATGACAAAAATTAGAGATTTAGAACATATGGTAGATGATAAAAATTTCAATCATAGTTGCGGTGAACGAGCAATCTATTAGAAGAGTCAAATAGACTATAAAGTCTATTATCTTCTCCATGTTAAAATCCACCAACAATGTTTTATCCTCGTAACATCAATCAACAATTACGGTCCACAATCATATGAATAACTCATAATCATAATTGTAGTTCTAAATTCCTCTTCTCATTCAAGACGGCGAAGCTAATTTTCATCACCTATCTTTACCTAAAACATCAAAGATCATGGTTACACCAAATCACATTTCATGTTCATAATCATACTAATAACTTCATCTTCAGACTCACGACCAAAGATATTCACAATGAGCTCATCTTTGCACTATTGGCCAAAGATATTCAACAACATGTCATCTTGTCACCACGGCCAAAGATATTCATCAACAGCTCATCTTTGCACTACAGCCAAAGATATTCCTCAACAGCTCATATTTTACACTACGTGCCAAATATATTAATATCTCAAAGAAATATATAATCATTTCGAATTTATATAAACAATAATTATAACCATGCCGATCAATTCACCTTTGCACTTAAGCTAAAGATATTCAATTATAAATTCAATGGTCATGATCATACCACCAACAATTCAACTTTGCACTACTGGCCAAAGAGAACCCATAGTAATGATCATACCAAAAATCTACCCATCTTTACACTCAAGTCAAAGAGAAATATCATTATTAAGGTTATAAAATGTTATATATGATAATAAAATAATATAATCAACATATAGAATTAATCTCAAGAGTAAGATTCATAAATCAACGATAATTTGGTCGAAAAAAAAACCAATTTTATGCGTCGTGAATAGTAACTCGTGAATAGTAACTTGTGAATAGTAATCCATACATGAAAAAGGTAGAAATTCCACAATAAAATCCATATTAATATTTCGGTATAATGATATTGAAAGAATAAAATTTCTTAAACTTATAAACAATTTATTTTAATTGTTTACACTTTACTAAATAATGCATTTAATCATCCTAGAATGCCAAACTCATATGATTTCATTACCAATAATCAAAATCCTCATCAAAAATCAGATATACCTCATATAGGATTCTCAAGCCATAAAATCCTATTTTCTAATTTTCTTACTTCACATAACATATTTAATTCATTTACTCATAACTAGTCCATTTTCATGAAAAATACCAAATCACCCCAAAAATATTTCTTTTATGGGATTTAGCAAAATATAGTCCTATATTGAACATATATTTTTCCTGAATTTTTAAATTCATTTATTGCTTTTTTATATGGCCAAAATAAATTTAATATTTAGACATTTATCATAAATTGTAACTTTATCCAAAAATTCAAATTTCAGAGTATATACATTATATACATGTACTCCCAATAAAAATTTCACCAATTTTGGAGTTAGCCACAAGGAGTTATAGGGTTTTCTTTTAAAATAGTATTTTTCAGTAAAATTCATAAGTCTTAATCTATACATCCAAAAATGCCATTTTTGGAAACAATCAATAAAACTCATCAAATTATCATTTAAAATTTTTTAGAATTTTGAAGGTCTCAAAAGTTACTGAAACATGAAAAACATAACAACCCTTAAAATTCCTTACCTCAAAAGAGTCAGACTTGACTTGAATATCTGATATAACTCAATGAATCTAACTTACGCCGTATAAACACTCAAGATATCTAAATACTCACAAAAATATGCTTGATAATATAGAGAGAAAGAAAACTTGTTTCTGGTGTGATTTTCAATTCTAACATAAGCACCTATTTATAGGAAAATGCTATAACGCCAACGGAGACTAAAATAATAAAATATTATTATTATTATTATTATTATTATTATTATTATTATTATTATTATTATTATTATTATTATTATTATTATTATTATTATTTCTCATTTCCTAGGCCACCGGCCATCAAGGACCAGCCACCACATTTGACAAAAAAATTCTAGCACATTTTTGTACACCAACCAAAATGGGTCCCACCCAAATTTAATAAAAATTATTTTATTTTACGAAACTTCAATAATTCATAGAAAATAGTCCATTTATCAGAAAAATATGAATTTTATGTCCATTCCACACGAAATTGAATTCTCTACAACTTTGCAGAAGAAAGTTTTTCCAAATTCCTGCAATCAAAATATCCAAATTTACAAACGGATGATTTTAAACATCATTTCAACACCTTTTAAAATTCATAACAAATCATGCGTTAATTTTAACGGTTCAAAATTTGTGAATATATACTCAACTTATATATGTATAACATATCCAAAATCACAACGATCCAAATCATTTGATCAAAATTATAAGTTACAAAATAGAGCTTTAAGAACACCGATTTGATCTTTTAATACTTCCAATCCGGCAAAAATACCGATAAAACACCTCAACATTAATTTCTTCATTTATAACCACATAAATAAATCCATCATTTATATCCACATCAAATAAATATTTCCTTATCATATAAATCAATAATTAATTATTCACAAATAATATTACGTAATCACAATAATGACAACCAGCAGCTCCTCAGGAAAGAGGGGCTTTCCAATATGGATTTCTCATCGCTCCCAATTAGGTGACCAAACCTCTCCTCGATGTAACTTTCTAGACATTGCCAATAATGTTATCTAATAATATTATTCAAATAATATGAATTATTGATCCGATAATGGAAAATATCAGTAAAGTGATAATTATCAACAACAATAATATAAAATATCAATGTAGCAATTATTGAATCAATAAAATAAAATATTGAACAAGAATTACTTTGTTAGGTGTAAATGATTATTAAACGATATCACGGATATGTATATCCGTATCCGTATCCTAAAAACTAATTACGCTTATCCGTGATCCAGTATCCCAGATCCCATGGATTTTAAAAATATTATCCAGTATCCTAGATTCAAAAATATTCAATACTTGGATAATATTCGTATCGCTTATTTTATCCTAATAGACAAATTATTCGGATATCCGAATATCCAAATTCGCTTATCAAGAACCTAATATAAAATCCATTCAAAATATTTACGAAAAAAAAAAATTAAAGTTTAAATCATACATATTAATTAAACACAATTTAATATTTAAACCATACATATTAATTGAACATCCTAATCATAAGGGAGGAAAATGTCATACACATCATCATAAATGAATGCTAGTGATTAATTAATGAATGTAAATTATTAATACACACACACACGTATATATATATATATATATATATATATATATATATATAAGTTATTAACTAATTAATGTAAGTTATTAATATATTTATATATATATATATATATATATTAATAACTTATATAAATGAATGTAAATTATTAATATATACGTGTATATATATAAATATATATTAATAGCTTATATAAAATGAATGTAAGTGATTAATTAATGAATGTAAGTTATTAATATATATATGTGTGTGTGTGTATATTGTATATATATATATATATATATATAAGTTATTAATTAATTAATGCAAGTTATTAATATATATATATATATATAATAACTTATATATACATATATATATATAAATGTATATGTAAGTTATTAATTAATGAATCTAAGTTATGATTTATTAATATATATATATATATATATATATATATAGAGAGAGAGAGAGAGAGAGAGAGAGAGCAGGATCTTAGCTCACCTTATTGAGCTCACCCCGAGCTCACCTCACCTTTTTTTTAAAATAACTCTATTGTATGTATAATAATTTTTGGAATTGAAAGTTTTTAAAAAAAGTGTTTTGGAATGTGATTTGGTATATATAACAAAAGCAGTGTTGCAGCATAACATACAGCTGCTTTGTTATATGCACTCAAATCACACCCAAAACACTTTTTTTTTAAACTTTCAATTCCAAAAATTATTATACATTTTTATTAGTTATGTTTTTTTATAAAAAAAAAAGCGGGTGAGCTTCAAGTGAGCTCAATAAGGGTGAGCTTAAGAAATGGACTATATATATATATATTAAATTATTAACAACTTATATAGGTATATTATTAATTAATAATTTACATTAATTAATAACTTAATTAATGTAAATATTAAGTGTGTGTGTGTGTGTGTATATAAGTTATTCATATATATATATATATATATAAGTTAGTCTGGATACGGATTTCGGATATCAAAATCCGGATATCCGTATCCACGGGATATATTTACTTTAACGGATGTTAATCGAATACGAATACGCCTATATCCGTATTCGTATTCGCTTATTTACTGATACCATTAAACCGAATACTGGATATATCCATTTTTTAATGCGAATAATATCCACTTTTTTTTTCAATACGATGACGACGATACTAATTTTCCGATTTTCCTACTACATTTACGTGCCTAATTATCAGAACCATTATTGAGTAGTGTCTTCACGTAAGAATTAATAATTCAAAAATATTGTGCAATACCGCAAAGTGCTATCAGATAATAACGCCAGACATCAGATTTCAACCACCGGGTATTCCAACAAAGGTTAATTCGTAATAACTACGCCAAGTTATTTGTAAAAACTCAAATTTGTCATTTTCTTCATCCGATAATTATCTCATTATAGATCTCCATAAATGGTCATACCTTGTGCATTTAATATTCCCTTGCGTAAAGAATATTCCACGACCAAACGAATATTCCCAACAACAATGAATATTTTATAACCACTTGCATGTATTTTGCAAAATTTGCACATATAACCCTTTAACTTTAACCTTTTATCAATTTAACCATTTACCGAATAAAAAATTGAATACTTTTATTTCATAAAATTCGGTCTTACAATACAAAACATCCAAAGAATGAATATACAAGTACAAGCTTATACTATAACTACAAAACTAATCTAAAATAGGTATGTTTTATAATAAAACAAGTTACAAATATATACTAACTATGTTAATATTGGTATATTACGACAATATATATAAAAAATTGATTTTATACCTCGTCGCCATCCCCATGTTATGATGCTCCTCGCCGCCATCGCTTTCACTAACTCCTCAAAGACTCAGAGCCCCCAGATGCCCGCCAAAGATCTTCGTAAGATCTTGATCTCGACATATAGCTCTCACATAGTCAGTCGGGGTATGAACAGCTGGATGGCTCGATGACTGTGAAGACTGGGTGGAAGAGCAGCCTGAGCCACCGAAGGATGGGCGTTGTCGTTGTCCATGACCATTAATGTAGTTCTTCTTCACAATAGACGCCTCTCCCATGTACTTTCTTGATCAATAAAGACGAGAGTGCCTTCAAGATAGCGCTCATTCAATAAACGCTTATAAGTATCTCATCATCATGTTAACAATTAAATAGTTAAAATAAATTCGTAAGCATTGATAAACAAGATCAAGTTGTTAAAACTTATTACCGCTTATCTGGATAGCATCAAGCGCACCATCACGGTGGCACGCATACATCCAAACAATGGATAGGTGTACCTTGAGATCGAGACTCTATACAAAAAATAGCACAATATTATCGAGTAAAATGTGATATATTTTCTAGAATTCATGATTGTAAACATATTAAAACTTATAAAACGCATCTCGGCAAAGGATATGTCGCAATTGTGAAATATTGTCGCCTCAGTATGTCCCTTTTTAGCCTTTTCGCCATCGGCACACTTGAGGATCTGCTGGTGGAGGCGTCTTCGCCTTTTCACCCAAATTTCGACTCTCCATTGAGCACACATCTCAAATTTATATGGATTGGGTGCACCACCAGGGGCTATGCTCGTGCATATAATCCTCTCCTTGGCCTGGATGGTCGATCGTGGCATTGTGAAGGGCTTTTTGTCTTTCTTTGTTCAAATTATCTTTGGTGCGGACCGCGCACTTCTACCTGAATAATGTATGTATCACTGAAGCCTGCGCGTCCTCCCATCTATACTGTTTCTGCAAATAAAACAACAATAATAACATTACTAAACAATTATCCTTTGAATATTATATTATCTGTCATAATTAAAAAATATATACCTAAAATTCAACCCAAACAGCATCCTTGTAGGCGATAGGTGTACTTTAAGCATGATTAAGTACTAAATTATACTAATAAATTCCCAAGCCTTCCATTATAAACAATCTATATCAAATAATTGCTATATACTTTGTATTCATGGTTTTCATGATTTTGACCAAAACATCCCTTTGTATTTCTTCAATGCTCTTAAATCAACATGCTTATGTTTTTTCAATATCTAAGCAATATATAAAATTAATCAATACCTATAATATAATGGCTATACAAACTTATCGCGTAGAGTCTCAAAGTGATAAATTGTTGTGTCGAGGATACACTTTTTGAAAGCCCCTTTCCTAGAACCTCCTTATAATCGCAAATTACATCATCACATAAATCGATTGAGGAAAAGTTATAATACAAAGAGACTCAACTCAAAAGCAATGAACACATAATGATAATATCCGATTACTCGGACTTGGGCCAGAATGCTTAATGGTACCCCATAGTCCAATAACATTTTCGAAAGAGAAAATCGAAGCCCAAGAACAAAACTATAACCGTTAGGAGATAGTTGGGTCGTCAGCTGCAGGTCATGAGTGTTGAAATTATATTTGGAAATTATAAATAAAAACTTTGTTAATTTGAATTTTTGAAAGATGAGAGATTTAAGGCATGTGATCAATATGGTGTTGTGTATTTATAGTATTATTATTATTAGTAGTAGTAGTAGATAGTGTTTTTGGTATCCACGAGATCAAGTAGGAGTATTCAGTCCCCTCTCGGATTTAATGCGATTTGAATTTGCATTTTGCAATCATCAAATTGATGGATGACTTCCTGATAATTATTTATACAAGCATTTTACAGTTTATCTTATTAGTTATAGTATTACTATAATTTAACTAGTTCATAATCATTTTGAAACTGTCACAAATTTCCTTTTCTTTTTATTCCAAGTTTGGTTTTATTATAATTTTGACTTTTTTATTATTATATCCCAAAATGAAATTAAGAAATAGTAGTTTGTGAAATGCTATAATAATTGGGATTGCTAGTCTTACAAACCAAAATGTGTTCGAATGGAGAGAGTATTTTATGTTTGTGATGAACATTAAGCTGCAAATAAGGAGTAAACATCATTCCTTGGTTTATTGAATAACAAAAATTAACAAATTAGGGTTTGTCTAAACCACATTCAATTAACAACAAAAATGAAAAAAAAAAGTTAGGGTTTGTCTAAACCACATTCAATTAACAAATTAACAACAGATTCAAGATTTCTAATGGATTTCAAGTGAGTTACCTTTGTAGTAGAGGCGGCGGTGTGGCGGAAGGTGGGTGTAATGGCGGCTCAAACTTCTTCTCCTTCTTCTCTTCTCCCCTTTCTCCTCTTCTTCTCTATTTCTGACCTCCTCTTTTTTTTTCCCTTCCGTGTTCGTGGTCGTGTTTAACCGGTTATCGATTTCATTTAGTTTGATCAATGATCGCTATCAATGATCGCATGTGGTCGCGATTTTAATAACATTCAGTACACGCGTGCGATACCGATTATAAGTGGTCGCAAAAAAACTATGCGCCAACATTTTCTGCCAAATTTTGGGTGGAAAATATGTTCTAGCGACCGATCAGCGACCGCATGCGGTCGCTGATATCACTTAGCGACTGGATTATATAATGGTCGATGATGTCGGTCGCTAGTACGACTATCAGCGACCGGATATACGGCCGTTGATATAAGTGGTCGCTGATAGACCTTTTTCTTGTAGTGTACCAAGAAAAGGTCACTGTTGTAAGACCCCAACTTTTTGAATAAAGATTAAATTTTCTCAAAATATATTTTTGAATATTATAGTGTGGATTTGATATAATGTTATAGTTGTGGGTAATATTTACAAATTTTGCAAAGTACACAAGTTGTTATATAATATTCGATTTGTCGGGGAATATTCGTTTTTAACAGGGAATATTCATACAACGGCACAATCATTGATGGACCCCACAACGGAATTATTGTCGGATTGAGAAAACGACAAAAATACTTTATGAACCTTCATTGGTGGACCCCCACAACGGAATTATTGTCGGATTGAGAAAACGATAAAAATACTTTATTAAATTGTAATATTTACAATGTCTAGAAGTTCTGTCAAGGAGAGGTTTGGTCACCTAATTGCGCGCCAATAGGGAGAAATCCTTATTGGAAAGCCCCCTCTTTCCTAGGAACGACCTAGTTGATAAATATTGTTAGTTATAATATTAATGATGAATGTTATTAAAATTGAAGTTGTGTTCAGAGATGAATTTGGAGACGCGGACGTGATATTTGAGTCCAAAACGATGAAATTAGTAAAAATAGTCTATAAACACAAAATTTTCCGTAATTCACTATTTGGTCAAAAATCAATGATTGACTTTTTTGGGAAAAGTCAAACTTTAAAATTTCAAAATTTATATTTTGATAAAATGGTTTCATTGTGTTGGAATTATTTGTGTTAGTAAAAATCGACAATTATTTCGATAATAATTGATGTCCGGAGGTTATATCGACCAATCGGTATTTAATCAATAAGTGAGCAATTGATTGCTATTATTTCACATGATTATAACTATTTGTTCACATGTATATACTATTATTTCACATTCTTGTTACTATTAGGGGAGTTGGTGCAAGATTGATAATACTTGTATTTACTAAGTTAAAATGGAGGTATGAATGGAGGTACTATACCGTAATTGTGTATTTTCACATGTCTAGAACTATTGATTCACATAAATTACTATTGAATCACATTATTTACTATTAGGGAGGTGGTGCAAGTTTGATAATACTTCCATGACTAAATTAAAATAAAGGAAAAGTTGAGGTATCAGACTTATAATTTTTGAGCCCCAAAACGTGCAATTATCGAAACTATATTTTTCTATAAATAGAAGCTCATTCCTCCTTCATTTCCCACCAATTCACAAAATCTTTAGACCAATTATTATAGAGAGAAATTATAGATAGAAGAAGAGAAGTCTACTACCTCACTATTCCAATATCCAGTTTTTCTAAGGTATGGAGTATTATTTCTTTCTTATCCATGAAGAGAACTTTTGTTATTCCATTCTTTATTATTCTGTTAGAATAACCTGTATACGCGGGCTACCCTATACTTGGTGAAATTCTTCTATTGTTCCATTCTTTATCATTCTGTTGGAACATCATGTTCATATGTTTCACGCCGGACCTGGTTCCGCTTTTTATTATTCTCGTTGAATATCGGTAATCATGCGCTTTTACGCCAAACCTAATTCCGCCTTTATTATTCTCATTGGAATATCCTCGTTGCATGCGTTTTACGCAGAGGACTGATTCCGCCTTTATTATTCTCGCTGGAATATCTTGTTCATGCATTTTACACGCGGACTGATTCCGCCTTTATTATTACTCGTTGAAATATCCTGTCTGCGCATTTTACGCGCACTGATTCTCGTTATTTATTATTCTGCTGGAATAACTCATCCGTCTTGGCCTATCGCATGCCCGTGATTTCTTTTGTTATTTCATTCCTTATTATACTCAAATTGGTTAAAGTTTTGACTTCTATATTCCATGAAATTAGTGGAATATCCTTGATATTCAAGCTTCATCCAAAGATTCTTTCATGGAAATATTCTTCCGAGCATTCTTGAATTTTACTCTACAAAGCAAAGATCATGTCGACAATTTGGGCGTTATTAGTTCCTGGATAAATTAATTCTTGAACTTATTTTATTTAATTCTTATATCATTGTCATCATCCTCATGTTTATATTTTGTTGAAAGTCATCTCGTGGCCTATAGTGCATGTATGGATGGACTTGGTATGATTATGACCGGTGGATTATTCTTTGTAATCATTTAATCGTAATGTTACAAATGATGTGGTAAAAGTCCTCATTGGCCCATAGTGCATCGATGGACGCTTGTTGGTATGATCATGACCATTAATGAATACACAAATATTCTTAGCTCAGAGTGCATGGATAATTGTGGTCGTGATACTAAAGAATATCCTCGGGCCGTAGAAGTGTGGGTGATTCGATGATGTGGAATAATTATTAAGATGAGTCTCAAATGATAAAAGTTGATGAAAAACCTTTAAATCATAAAAGATAGTAGATTTTATTTTCTACTTTACTCTTTTAATGGATCGCTTGTTCTACCGCAGCTTAAACTTGATGGTTGTTATATTGTATTAGTTTAACACCGTTGAAGGCTAACGATAATATATTCTCGCATTATCTTAGTCATAATATTTCCCTCTTGGGCTAGTTGAGCTCACCTTTTTACTTTTATTGTTCTCTTGAGTGAAATGAGAACGTAGCGAGGACTAGTCGGGGAATGGAGTAGCGGACCGTATGATAGCATTAGTAGTCCTCACTATTCAAAGAAAATAGTGGAAAATAAATGTAATAATATTGAATTTGAGTTTGTATATTGTCTAGACGATAATATTTGTATTAAAACTCACAACTTAGGTTTTGTCGTACTTTTACATACCTATTGTAAGATAATTAAGTTGTATTTGTATTCTACGTACCATGTATTTGACGACTCGAATAGGTGATGTATACCTATTTTGGGGCGCCACAATTAATATCGAGCTTAGGATATGATCCTGGCTAAGATGTGAGACTAGAACTAGAGGGGAGAGACGGGAATTCCTTCGCTAGTATGACCTACCTAAGTTTATTTGGTATTTAATTGGTTGGTCGAGTATATGGATAATATGTTTGCATGTCAATTAACCCTTGTTTTGTGGCGATTTTGAAAATGGCATCTGAGAATATTGAGAATAGCAATGGAGCACAAGAAACCGTTGAGTCTCCACAGATCAACAATCAGAATAATGTGCATCAGGAAGGCGACAATCCTCATGCAAACAACAACACTGACCAAATGATGAACGATGGAATGTTCAGAGGCTTTATGCAAGTCATACAACATCAGGCGAGAGCGACTCCTGTCCAAAATGTAGGTGGAAACAGTGGAAACTCTCGGACGGTTACCGCTAAACAGTTCAAGGAGCTGGGACCACCGGAGTTTATTGGAGAGCCAAAACCACTTAAGGCTGAAGCATGGATAAAGCAGATCACCAAGATATTTGATGTCTTGGGATGCTCCGAGGAGCAAAAGGTTCCCTTCGCCACCTTCATGTTGCGTGAAGAGGCAAATTACTGGTGGGAATCTGTAAAACGTACCCAGCCTGACGCACTCAAGATGTCTTGGGAGAAGTTCCAAGAGCTATCCAACGATAAGTACTTTCCTCAAAGTTTTCGTCACATGAAGGAGGTGGAGTTTATCAAGTTAGAACAAAACAATATGATCGTGTCGCAATACGAGGCTAAATTTGCGGAGTTATCCCGGTTTGCATCCCATTTGGTCGATAATGAGGAGCGAATGACGCGAATGTTTTTAAGAGGTTTGAAACCGGAGATACGTCAATATCTTATTTCTCATAAACTGTGTTTGTACTCAGATGTTGTAAATAGGGCTCGCTTATTGAGCACGAGAACGAGTCAACGCAACCAAGGGAAAGCAAATTGACAAAGATGAAAATACCAAAGGTAAATCATCAAAGCGGTGACAACAAGCGTGGAGGGAATCAACATGCCAGAAATGGTAACTACTTCGGTGGGAATCATAGCCAAGACAATAAGAATGGACATTTCAAGAAGAGGAGATTCAACAATGATGGAAAGACGTCAGCACCAACACCCGTTGTCAAGGATAGAGAACGACCACCTATCATATGCTTCAAATGCGAAGGGGAGGGACACATCAGTCCAAACTACGCGATGTTGTCCAAAGCATGTTATAATTGTGGAAGGGAAGGTCACTTAGCTCGATTTTGTCATTCACCAAGACAAGTTCAATAGGATGGAGGCACCAAAGGCCATCTCCCGTAAAAGTCAAAGCCAGAGAGTACAAGAGAGCGTTTGTTGTGACCTCCCGTAAAGCAAGGAACCCGAACGAGGTTATCACGTGTAAGCTTATCATAAACTCTAGTGAAGTCTATACCTTATTTAATACCGGTTCTACCCATTCTTTTATTTCTCCTACTTGCGCTTCAACGCTTAAATTTGACTCAAGAAATTAGACTTTGACTTATCCGTTGAAACTCCATTAGGAGAAACCTTCATTACATCCAATCGCTTATAAGTCTTGTTTGATTCAAATCGAAACTACACGCTACATGTCGATCTTATCTCCTTACAAATACTTGCATTTGACGTGATTCTAGGGAATGATTAGTTAACTATTCATCATGCTAAAATTGATTATTTTCGTAAGTTGTTAGCTTTCATATTCCTAATAAACCTATTATATGAATTCAAGCGACCAAACCATTAAAATCAATCACTATCATCTCAAGCCATAAAGCTATTCGTTTATTGAAAAATGGATGTCAAGCTTTCTTAGCTCATGTCACTGATTTAAACAAAAATACGCCGATTTGAAGGATATTTCTATTGTTAATAAATTTCCGACGATTCCCCAAGAACTTCCCGCCTACCCCGTAGCGTGAAGTTGAATTTTGTATCGACCTTGAACCCCAGACAAAACCCATTTCCAAAATCCCATATCGAATGGCTCTTATTGAACTTCGTGAGTTAAAGACCCAATTGCAGGAATTGTTAGACATCGGTTTCATTCGTGCCTTAGACGTCTCCTCGGGGTGCTCCTGCTCTATTCGTGAAGAAGAAAGATGGAGTATGCGACTTTGTATTGATTATCTGGAGTTGAATCATGTCACCATAAAAAATAGGTACCATCGCCACGTATTGATGACCTATTTGACCGGGCCATAAGCACCAAATTCTTTTCAAAGATCGATCTTCGCTCAAGATATCATCAATTGAAGATTAGAACCGATGACATTCGAAAGACGACTTTCGTAACTCGATACGGGCATTATGAATTCCTAGTCATGTCCTTTGATCGACTAATGCTCCTCGCGCCTTCATGGATATGATGAACCGAGTATTCAAGGAATATTTGATCATTTTGTGGTCGTCTTTATCGACGACATCCTCATATATTCCAAAAGCCGTGAAGATCATGAAAGCAACACTTGAGGTCGATATCTCCAAAAGCTTCGTGAAAACAAGCTATATGCCAAGTTGAAGAAATGCGAGTTCGGCTTGAGGAAGTTGCATTCCTTGGGCACGTGATATCAAATCATGGGATATCTGTTGACCAAGAAAAGATTGAAGCAATTCAAAGTCGGGAGCAACCTAAATCAATGATCAAGACGAGCTTTCTAACTTAGCAAGTTATTATCGGAGATTCAGTAGAAGGGTTTTCTCGAATCGCTACTCCATTAACTCAAATTTCGACTTTAAAAGATACAAAATTCGGTTGGAGCGTGGAATGTGAGAAGAGTTTTCAAGAACTCAAAAGGAGACTCATTTCAGCACCTATTCTGACAATACCATCTGGCTCGGAGGGATTTGTCATCTACAATGATGCTTCATGCAAAGGGTTAAGATGTGTTCTCATGCAACATGGGAAAGTCATAGCCTATGCCTCACGACAACTCAAAGAATATGAGTGGAATTACCCTACTCATGATCTAGAGTTGGCAGCTGTCTTTTTTGCACTTAAGATTTGGAGGCATTACTTGTATGGAGAGAAGGTGGAGATCTACACGGATCATAAAAGCCTCAAATATTTCTTCACCCAAAAGGAACTCAACACGCGACAACGACGTTGGCTTGAACTATTGAAAGATTATGATCATACCATCCAATACCATCCTGGAAAAGCGAACGTTGTAGTCGATTTATTGAGTAGAAGATCATATGCAAGCACGAGTGCGAATATTGTCACGCGAAAGGCCCATTTTGTATGACTTGCAAAGGATGGAGATAGAGTTAAAGACTCCAGGGACCCATGTGATGATGGGCAAACATACGAGTAGAACCGACTTTTAATCAATAAAGTTAAAGTCGCTCAAGCTACGGACTGGAGCTAATGCGCGTATGAAGAAGAAAAGTGCAAGAAGGTGTTATGCCGAAGCAAGAATCAATGAAGAAGGAATACTTCGAGTCAACTCCAGACTTTGTGTTCCTAACGACCTTGATTTAAAGTATAAAATCATGATGGAGGCACATAACACACCGTTTGCGATCCATCCTGGGAGTACCAAAATGTATCGTGATCTTCGACATACATTTTGGTGGAGCAATATGAAGAGAGAGATAGCAGAGTTTATCTCAAGGTGTTTAACTTGTCAACGAGTCAAGGCGGAGCATCAAGTGCCAAAAGGTCCATTGCAACCACTTGAAATTCCAGAATGGAAGTGGAACACATTACTATGGATTTCAAGCATCGGTCTTACCAAGGCTTCTCAAGGCATAGATGCAATTTAGGTCATTGTTGATAGATTGACCAAGTCTCGCTTATTTTTTCTACCTATACGAGAAACTTATACACTTGAACGCCTTTCTCTCGTATGTATATAAATGAGATTGTAAGATCGCATGGTATGCCAAGATCCATAGTTTCGATCGAGACCCAAGATTCACTTCAAGATTTTGGGTTAGTTTGCAAAAAGCTATGGGCACGGATTTACGATTTAGCTCGCATATTATCCTCGACTTTGACGGGCAAATGGAGAGACCATTCAAACTCTTGAAGATCTATTAAGACTCTATGTCCTCGACTTCAAGGGAAGTTGATAAGTTCCTACCATCGGTGGAGTTTTCCTATAACAACAGCTTATCAAGCAAGTATCGCATGGCTCCATTTGAGGCGCCAGTATGGAAGAAAGTGTTATTCTCAAGATACCGATGATGTGGGTGAAGCAATGTTGTTGGGATCGAGTTGGTACGTATGATGACACGGAAAAGATTCAAACGATCCGACAACGATAAAAAACCTCACAAGATTAACAAAAGAGTTATACCGATCTTCATCGAAAGGATCGTGAATTCGATATTGAGATCATGTGTTATTACATGTTGCTCCATGGAAGGGAGTTACGAGATTTGGAAAGAGAGGAAAGCTCAACCCTCGATTCATTAGCCCATTTTTAATCCTCGATCGAGTAGGAACTGGGCGATAGACTCGCTTTATCGCCATGTATGTCTCAGATTCATAACGCTTTTCACATATCTATGTTACGTAAATATGTGAAAGACCCGAACCACATTATCAATTAGAACCATACGAGATAGAGGAAGATTTAACGATGAAGAGTTACCTGTTAAAATCTTGATAAAAAGGATCATATTCTACGCTCCAAGGTTATACCTCAAGTCAAAGTTTTATGGAGAAACCACGATGTGGAAGAAATGACCTGGGAGTTAGAATCTGAGATGAAATCAAGATATCCTTACCTCTTCGACATACCAAGTACGCACCCTAATTTCGAGGAAGAAATTTCATAAGAAGGAGAGGTTGTAAGACCCCAACTTTTTGAATAAAGATTAAATTTTCTCGAAATATATTTTTGAATATTATGGTGTGGATTTGACATAATATTATAGTTGTGGGTAATATTTACAAATTTTGCAAAGTACGCAAGTTGTTATATAATATTCGATTGGTCGGGGAATATTCATTTTAATGGAAATATTCGCATAACGGCACAACAATCATCCCCACAACTAATTATTGTCGGATTGAGAAAACAACAAAAATACTTTATGAAAAACTTCCGTCGTTATTTTCATAAAGTATTGAACTACAGATAAATATTTAGAAAACGACAGAATTATCTTTTTATTAAAATAACGGCGAAAGTTTTATCGTTAACTATCGAACTACCCGTAGTAAAAGTACATGTATAATACACGTGGTTGCATAGTAGCACACGGTATTGATTATTGATGCTTACGTGAGAAGTCACTCGCTTATACTCAATTATTGCTACAAGAATTGCTTTGATCATATCTCTCATATTATTGATTCGATTATTGTCATAAGATCATCATCAGATAATATGTTATTTTATTAAATCAATAATTGAGACGACAAAGTTATTCATATTATTAAATTGCAATATTTATAATGTCTAGAGTTTCTATCAAGGAGAGGTTTGTCACCTAATCATTGGCGCCAATAGGAGAAATCCTTATCGAAAGCCCCTCTTTCCCGGAACGACCGTTGATAAATATTGTGAGTTATAATATTAATGATGAATGTTATTAAAATTGAAGTTGTGTTCGAGTTGAATTTGGAGACGTGGACGTGATATTTGAGTCCTAAACGATGAAATTAGTAAAATAGTCTATAAACACAATTTTCCTAATTCACTATTTGGTCAAAAAAGTCAACAATTGACTTTTTCGGGAAAATTCAAACTTCAAAATTTCAAATTTTATATTTTTGATAAAAATGGTTTCATTGTGTTGGAATTATTTGTGTTAGTGAAAATCGACAATTATTTCAATAATAATTGATGTCTGGAGGTTATATTGACCAATCGAGTATTTAACCGGATAAATGAGCAATTGATTGCTATTATTTCACAAGATTATAACTATTTGTTCATATGTGTATACTATTGTTTCACATTCTTGTTACTATTAGGGGAGTTGGTGCAAGATTGATAATACTTGCATGACTAAGTTAAAAATAGAGGTATAGATGGAGGTACTATACTGTAATTCGTATTTTCACATGTCTAGAACTATTGATTCACATAAATTACTATTGAATCACATTATTTACTATTAGGGGAGGTGGTGCAAGTTTGATAATAATTCCATGACTAAATTAAAAATAAAGGAAAAATTGGAGGTATTGTACTGTAATTTTTTGAGCCCCAAAACGTGGAATTATCGAAACTATATTTTTCTATAAATAGAAGCTCATTCTTCCTTCATTTCTCACCAATTCACAAAAGCTTTAGAGCGATTATTATAGAGAGAAATTATAGAAAGAAGAAGAGAAGTCTGCTACCTCACTATTCCAAAGATCCAGCTTTTTCTAAGATAGGAGTATTATTTCTTTCTTATCCATGAAGAGAACTTATGTTATTTCATTCTTTATTATTCTCGCTTGGAATAACTCAGATAATGCGCCACCCACCCTATACTTGGTGAAATTCTTCTATTGTTCCATTCTTTATCATTCTGTTGGAACATCCTCGTCTCATGCGTTCTACTCTGTGGACCGGGTTCTCGCTTTATTATTCTATTAGAATATCTTCGTCTTATGCTTTTACTTACTTGAACCCGATTCCATCTTTATTATTATTCTATTGGAATATCCTGCCTGCGCGCTTTACACCGGACTTCGATTTCGCCTTTTTTATTATTCTCGTTGAATATCCTGTCTGCATGCGCTTTACTCCTGACCGATTTTGTTATTTATTATTCTCATTGAAATAACTCGCCTGCAAGTGCCTATCGCATGTCCGGTGATTTCTTTTGTTATTTCATTCCTTATTATACTCAAATTGGTTAAAGTTTTGACTTTCTATATTCCATGAAATTAGTGGAATATCTCGATATTCAAGCTTCATCCAATATCTTTTCATGGAAATATTCTTCCGAGCATTCTTGAATTTTACTCTCTACAAAGCAAGATCATGTCGACAATTTGGACGTTATTAGTTCCCTGGATAAATTAATTCTTGAATTTGTTTTATTTAATTCTTATATCATTGTCATCATCCTCATGTTTATATTTTGTTGAAAGTCATCTCAGTGGCCTATAGTGCATAGATGGACTTGATATGATTATAACTGTGGATTATTCTTGGTAATCATGAATCGTAATGTTACAAATGATGTGGTAAAATCATCATTGGCCCGTAGTGCATCACGGGCAGCTTGTTGGCATGATCACGACCATTAATGAATACACAAATATTCTCGAATTCGTAGTGCATGAATAATTGTGGTCGTGATACTAAAAGAATATCCTCGGTGCGTAGTGCGTGATTCGATGATGTGGAATATTTATTGTTCGAGTCTCAAATGATAATAAAATGATGAAAAACCTTTTAAATCATAAAAGATAGTAGATTTTATTTTCTACTTTACTCTTTTAATGGATTGCTTGTTCACCGCAGCTTAAACTTGATGGTTGTTATATCAGATCGCTTTAACATCGTTGAAGGCTAACGATAATATATTCTCGTATTATCTTAGTCATAATATTTCTACTTGGCTAGTTGAGCTTCACCTTTTACTTTTATTGTTCTCTCGTGAAATGAGAACGTAGCAGGTGGACTAGTCGGGAACCGAGTGGATTTTAATTGATGATAGCATTAGTAGTCTTCACTATACATTGAAATAATGAAAAATAAATGTAATAATATTGAATTTGAGTTTGTATTTTGTCTGCATTTATAATATTTGTATTAAAACTCACAAATTATGTTTTGTCGTACTTTACACACGATTGTATATAAGTTGTAGATTGTATTTTTATCACCATGATTTGACGACTAATTCGTAATAGGTGATGTATACCTATTTTGGGGGAGTCACAATTGTGGACATTTTAATCTGCAGATTAAAAGCTGACACACAGAAAATCACCACCAAAGCGAGCACCAATGCTAACAGCAGGGATTGCAAAAGTATTGAAATAATCATCGGCCTTTGAGCAAGCACTGGTCTGCAGTGTTGCATCATCTGGTACTGGAAAGTCTGGTTTTGGACCTAAAAACGTAGTGAGCACATCTTGGAGGGCTGAGTTTATGTTGCACTTACAACTACATTAGCAACTAGGACTGGCAGTTGTTCCAATAGCCAATTAGGTATCCTCTAACAACTCGATGTTATTAGAAGATAATTCTTACCATTTTGAATTGTCAATGTCGAAACTGTCTGAGATAGAGACCAGAGCTAGCAAGGATAACAAGAATAGTAGTAATTGAGAGAAGGAAACAACATTACCCTACCTGGCTCAACCAGGCTGATCCTGAGCACGAGCAGGAGGGTCGACCGCCCTGGCCCCCGATCAGAGGGACCTCAAATTATATATATATATAAAAGATTTCGAACATTTGATTGAAAATTTTGACTCTAAAAATACTTAGAAAAAAGTATCTTTCAATTTCATATATTTTTATCAGAATAACTATTATGTTTTAAAACTCGTAAAAAAATATTTTTGGATACATGTTTTACTTTTTATTTATTTATTTTTACCTTTTATTGGTGAAGACTATTTCAAAAATTAATCTCGTTTTTATTTTTCGTCCCGATCCACCAAAATCTCAAGGACGGTCCTGGGCTCAACCGATCAAAGCTTGACCAAGTTAATTTGATCAAACTGCCACAAAGAACAATTATGACTAATTTGATTTGATCGGACCGCCACAAAGGTAAATAGTCGATTTACAATTTATGGAATTCAATTAGAGGAGTTCAGCTGGAAGGCTCAAGCAATAGTGCTTTGATGACTAAAGACAAAAAGAACTGCCCACCATATTCATAGCTTATGAGATCCCAACTCAATATACTCGAGTGAGTACTTGACAAAATCTCAGCAGGAATAAATCTCCTACAAGTCTTCTAGGGTTTCAACGGTGTCTATCTGCTCAAGTTGAAATAACTAACTTAATCAAAGTGGTATTGCATGCAGATCTGACAATTTAAGTTAAAAATCATATAGTTAATCAAAATTATTTGGATATATTAAATTAGTTAACTAAATTTTAAGTGATGGATTAGTTTGGTTTTAAAACCCATATTATTATTATAAATATGGGTTGAATATAGTTTGGGTTGGATATAGTTTAACTAGTTTTGACTCGTCTATAATAATTTTTACACTTTGTAGAGCTAATATATCAACATTTATGTATTATTACACTACATTTTTATATAACACATACATTATACATATTACATTATATACATATTACATACTTTTCTAATTTATACATTTTATGTATAAAAACCATTTCACTAATTATGTAATTAATCCATAATAAAGTTAACAATTTTAGTAATATTTATTAATTATGATACACCTCACTCTCACCCCACCCCCACCCCCAACCCCAAAAAAAAAAATATTTATTCATTATATATACACCCCACCCCACCCCACCCCCAAAAAAAAAATATTATTCATTGATTATGATACACCTGGGGTCCCCGCCCACCCACCCCACTCAAGACCCGCCCACTCCAAAAAAAAAAATTTAGTGATTATATATGCACTCCCAAAAAAATAATATTGATTGATTATCAGAATAAAATTTCAATAATTTCATTAATTTTAATTAACATAATAATTAATAATGTAAATTTTACAAAATTAATATTTTTAATACTCAAATTAGTCGCATCAATTAAAATTTTTAGTTTCAAATTTAGGTCTAAAAATTAAAATAAAATTTTTTTAGTATAATGTAAATTAAGATTTTAGTGAAACTATAATTTGAAAAATAAAATTAGACTCATAACCATTTAAATCCAAACCACATAACCCATATTAAATATAAGTAATATAATTTTGATTCCAAAACCAACCCAAACCTATTTTATGCAACTCAAAATCATCCTAAACCTATTTTTTGTCAGGTCTAATTGCATGGTATGGGTGAATAAATCACAAAAACAATAAAGGCACTTGACCAGACATTATAACATCGTGTAATTAAAGTAATAAAATAAGGGTTTATCACAATATGCCAAACCAACAAACATCCATGTTTCATCAGATACTACTACATAGTAAACATGTTCAGCACGAAACTTATGCTCAAATCATAAACTTCCCCTCATTAATATGTTTTGGAACTTATTGAATACGAAAAGACTCTTCAGACAACACAACAAAATATATATATAAGGAAGTCACCACGGACACAACTCCATGCGCTACTGGCCATCTGGTACACTGGCTCTTTCACGGATGGGATGGGTCTAGCATTGGTGGGGCCACCCCTATGTGAGAGACGGTCAATCCAGCAGCAAGGATCGTTTTCCGTTCTCCATTATAACCAACGGATTCTAAGCAAGTTTTCCAAAATGCTTAGATGGATCTTCAAGGTCTTGCTCAAGTCATCCAACAAGTTGATGCAAAAGCAAAAGACAGATTCAAATAATCCCCTGCAAGCACAGAAAGAAGGGACCATGACTGTTCCATCCAGTTGATTTATCCGACTGGTTCATCAAATACCACGCGCAATCACAATAAAAAAATCAATTGTTTCCATTTAACGTCTAAAGTAAAATAAAAAGATGAAGGACATCGCATGCATATAGTCAACAATAAAAAAATCATACTCTAGTTCTAGAAATTATTGAGACAGAAAAAAGACTTGGACGCACCTTATTAAGAACTTCTTCATACTTTTCAGGATATAGACGAGCAGCAGCATCGAGCGCGAGACCTCGCGCCGTCCCGGTGCAGGACTTCTGCCCCATCCCTCTGCACCGGCATTGAAAAAGGTAATTGATTGCTATTCAGAATCTTCATAAACTTCATCATCAGAAAGCTCATCAAAAGTTCGAATATCAAGCTGGTAGCGGAGAATTCCCCCAATTCCACCAAAGCCTCTGCAAAACTGGGATCCCTCTTGCGATTTGTTGGTGACAAACTCTAGTATGCAACCAAACTTCTTGTACTCATTAGCAAACCACTCAAGAAGTGACATCTTCTCCTGAACCTCCAGTTCAGCTTTGCTGGCTGCGTCTCTGAAGTTGCTCTGAACTGCATCTTGCTCTTTGTTCAAGTGTTTTATAATAATTTCACCAGTAGTGCTATTTTTAAGCACATACCTATTCATGTCCAGATTTTCCCACACAATAAGGATCTCAACAGCACCCATCTCCAGAGCTTTCAAAGTGTCATCCACACCAAAGACATACTTCCCGGTATCCTGACTAATCTCCTCAAAGTACTTGCCTATCAAATGCTTCTCCTGTATAAACTTCACGTTGGATAGGATTTCAGAGGACAACTCAATAGCCTGATTGAAACCATTTTCCCCACCATAAGAAACATCTACAACATTCAGAATTTTTGCCTGAAGACGGGATCAAACATATCAGACTGACTCAGCTCAGTCTTGAAGTCAGCAGATCCAGCAAGTATAAGTCCTGCAACATTTGGCTGGCTAGTGGAAGGATTGATATAGAACTGTGTGGCAAGCTCTGCTGTCTTCCTTACGTAATTGTGACGCTTCTCCATACGATGAATGCGAGCAAAGCGCAGAGCTGACTGACCTCCTCTCCCATGTTTCTTTGGTAGATCAACACTAAATTTGTGAAGCACCTCTCTCGTTGCCACTCAATGTGCCAAAAGGGTCCCATTCCCATCCATTATAATAAAACCAAATTTGTCATCAGACTCTAAGAGTTCATTCAGAGCTTCAGTATGGAACTTGTTATCACAGAGATAAAGAGATGCATTTATGGGCCTGAAGGGCTCAAAGTCGATCGTAACCTTCTTTTCCTTCCCATCTTCTGTTACAATGGTTCCAGTGTAAAGCACAAGCCCATTGGGAGGAACCTTATTGTACAGCTTAAGTCTCTGCTGAGCAGATGTAATTGCACCTAGAACAGACTGACGATTGACCCTGCTTTTAATGTTTGAAGCGGTTCCAAATTCATCTCCTAACATCTTGGTAACTCGCGAGACTTGATCACGTGGAGGCATAATAAGTGAGATCATGCTGGTGCCATTTCCTCGTGCAGCTTCCAGAGCCTTTATAAGCTTCTTGATCTTCCATATCTCAATGTTCTTATCAGTCTCATGCCCATCTGCCATTATAAGAGGTAGTAAAGGCTGTTGGATTAATGAAATCACCTGCAAATATAACATCAGTAAAATTTACGCTTCAAAATATAATGGAAAATGGCATCCCGAAGAAGTAAGATTACGATAATGATGCAAACTAGAAAAGGAACTGCAAGATATAATAGTATACTGGACATTATGGCGTACATATCAATAAAGAATAGTATAAACAATTATGGCAAATTAAAAGTACATTTTCAGGAAGAGGGCAGCATATTTTGTTAGACTATAAGAAATTACAGTGTAAACCAATATGAGGGGCAAAAAAATATTAAAGAGCCTGGATCCAAAGATGTTTCACGTATGCACGCTACATATATTTAGGTAATTCTTAGCATTATGCATTACACAATGTTGTACAGGTAATTACTTCAGATTTATGATTATGGGTTTCATGGAGAGGTCATAAACACTAATTCCAATTCTCGCTCAAAAAACTACCCAAAAAAGACATTAGATGACTGTTCCAAGAGCTTTCCAGACAAATATGAGATATAGCACTATATTTACCATCATATTCAGAAGATGGAAATGGATGCAAGTTGGAAAGTAAGTTTTCTGAATCCCACTACTTTCTTTTTTCCAGATACGGAATAATTATCAAGAAATAAGAAACATTAATTAGTAAAAACATCAAATCTTCCCTACTTCTCTCATTTGATAAAAATCTTATCAAAAGAACAAACCATTTTAGGCATCTCTATCACCAAGGATGAAAAACCATGCCAATATTCAAATTGATGAGCCAATATGCAAATTCATGTAATGCTAAAGTCACAAAAATTGATTATTACAATGACGAATTTTTATAAGAAGAGCAGAAAATATATTTATCAAGCAAAATGGTTAATATGATTAAACCACATAATATCATACACATTGTATTACATCACCCTGTTATAAGTAGAGCAGATGATATATAGGGATAAGAATAAACAGTAGCTATCTAGAATAAATAGTAGTTATCTAAATAAATATTAGTTATCATTATCAACAAGTAGAAACAAATCTCTTGCAATTAATATGCCACTTTATTCAACTAAAGTGACCTATGAGCCAATAATTGTTTAGTAGTCCATGTACATTTTCAGTGTCTTGGGAGTGATTTTGTGGAACACCGGAGACATATCATTAAGATTAAAATTAGCCATAAATAATTCAATTTTCAGACTGAAGAGTTTTGAAGTTACATAGTTTCTCTATGGCTGATATTATGCCTCAAATTAGGATAGTCTGTCTGAGCCCTCCAAATAGGTTCTTAAAACACATTCACACAGACATAAGCACACGGAATTGCACGATGAACACACATATATGACATCCACATTTGAAGATAATGGTAGCAAATTATGGTCAAGTATCATCACGTATGATATTAAATAAATTTAATGTATATATAGAAATAGACATATGAATGTATGTATGGGCTTATTATTTCCAAAATATTCAACAATACACAGCCACAACTCACAAGTGTCAAAATCAAAAGTATCAGAACAAAAATATAAATTAATCACATGACATAAGGCTCATGTAAGTTGAAAATACAAAAGAAGATCCAGCACAGCCAGCAAAACCTCATATCACTCCCCAACTCATAAACCAAAATTCTCACAAATGAAGATAAAAATTAGCAACAGAGTATTTTAAAGTAATTCATATTTTTATCAAATAACAAAAACCACAAATAACACTTACAAAAAAATATTGCCACAAACAAAATAGATATAACATCACGTCACCATAATTAACCATATTCAGATCAGGAAAAAATCGAAACAAATAAACTGCGTATCGAATTCTTGTACATGAGATTCAATCCAACGATAACAAAACATCAAAAATTATGCTTAAGTTATGACTGATTTAACCTTTGCGTTTTATACAAGCAATTCAATCGCGTCATGTATATTGCTTAAAACAGATATTTATACATCAAAACTAGAAATCACAAGAACGGATAGATTAATAGAACAAATCTACAAATCAGGAATTGATATCTATCAGAACCAGAACTGATTGTAAAAGGTACAGATATTATATTAGAGAGATAAACCTGTGGCAAATTGCTGTGAAGCGGTGCTGACTCTCTCTGGTAACGTTTGCGTAAATACACTAGTCCCACGATATATATATATATAGGAATCGAATTTGTATAAATTATTAAAGTATTTAATATAATAAGACTAGGAATACTAAATAACTACGCAATCTAAAAGAGTGTAAATAATCGAGTGGTGAATAAGGATGTAAAGTGTAGTTTCGTAGATTTAAGATATTTGTAGAAGACATAATAAGGGATATTTCTGTCTTTAATGTCTTTACAAACAATATACATTGACCATATATGTCAAGTTTTGATGAATAATTTATGATAAAAATTCACAAAAAATTCTAATTGAACATTACTTTGTAGTAATTATTTGTTTGTAAGAAGAATGAAGAATATAGAAAAAAATTCACTTGTACAAATCTTTCATGTAACTTCTCTATATATCATATGCATATAACTTTTCTCTCTCTCTCTCTCTCTCTCTATATATATATATATATATATATATATATATATATATAAGTTACATTATAACTATTCAATTATATATTTAACTACACTTATTATTACTAATTATGTAAGTTACATATTTTGTAATAATTAGGAGTTAGAATTTGAATAGTTTCACTATTTTCTTTTGTTCAAAAATAAAATAAACTTCTATTAAATGAAACTAAGAAAAAATAGTTTTATCAAACAACTTTCTATCAATCGATATCCCCCACTTGTTTGGAAAACAATTTTTCATCCAAACAATTTTCTATCAAACAACTTCAAGGCATGTGTGTATAAAAGAAGATGTGACGAACATTGAACCTTCCCTTAATGTAAACTACTTAAAGTCACATCGAAGTTGAAGGTGTCCGTAGATTAAAGATCTACTTCTATATGATATGTGTAAGACCCTGAATTTTATGAAATAAAAGTATTCAATTTTTTAATAATTACTATTCAAGAAATGGTTAAATTGATAAAAGTTTAAAGTTAAAGGTTATATATAAATAAATATTTTAAATAAGCAGTGGTTATAAAATATTAATTATTGTTTAAAATATTAGTTTGGTGGTGGAATATTTTTCCGTCGAGAGAATATTAAATGCGGCTGGCCAGCCTTTTTGTGGGCCCCATAATGGAAAGCGATTGGATGAAGAAAACGACAAGTATGTGTTTTTATAAATAACGGTGTAGTTGTTACCGTTAACACTGTTGGAATACCCGGTGGTTAAAATACAATAATACGCGTCGTTGCACAATAGCACATGGTATTGCACAATATTTTTGAATTATTGATTCTTACGTAAGAAGGCACTACTCAATAATTGTTACAGTAATTACTGTTCAATATTTTATTTTATTGATTCAATAATTGGTACGTTGATATTTTATATCATTGTTGTTTTAATAATTATCACTATACAGTATTTCCCATTATCAGATCAATGATTCATATTATTTTAATAATATTACTAGATAACATTATTGGCAATGTCTAGAAAGTTACATACGAGGAGAGGTTTGGTCACCTAATCATTATGCCACCAAAGAAGGAGAAATCCTTATTGAAAGCCCCTTTTCCAGAGAACGGCCGGTTGTCATTATTATGATTACGTAATATTATTTGTGAATAATTAATTATTAATTTATATGATAAGGAAAATATTGATTTTATGTGGATATAGATGAAGAAAATTTTTAATGTGATAATTGTTGAAAGTTGATATTTTATCTTAAATATATTATTATATTTTAATAATATAATAATGGTGATATTTTTACAATGAATGTGTGATATATGAATAAATGAGGAGGAAGAGTATTTTTGTTGCATTAAATGTTTAACACATGTTTTCTGTGTTGTTGGACACAAATTTTGACTGAAATTTGATTATAGCCTGTAAAATCGTCCGTTTGTGGATTTCGGTCAATTTCTGTTTGGAATTTGGAAAACCTTTCTTCTGCAAAGTTGTAGAGAATTAAATTTCCTATAAAATGGACATGAGATTTGAATTTTTTTTTGATAAAGGGGCTATTTATTATGAATTATTGAAGTTTCGGAATAATTGATTTTTGAAGTTTTAAATATTTTTTAAAAGAAAAACATGTTTGGTGTGTTTGTGAGACCCACTTGCATGTATTTATGGCTGAATTCAGATGACAAGGTGTGCGTAAGAAAATAATATAAATATATTAATATTTTATTAAATTTTCTGCTTTGGTGTTCTAAGCAATTTCTTTTAAATAGGGTGCTTTAGGTTAGAATTGAAAATCACACCAAAAATTGAAGTTTTCTCTCTCTATATTATCGAGCATATTTTGTGAGTATTTAGATATCTTGAGTGTTGCTATACTAAGTTAAGTTAGATTCAAATATTATATCCTACATTCCAAGATCTTTGCTCTTTTGAGGTAAGGGATAGTAAGGAATTTTAAGGGTTATTATGTTTTTCAGTTTCGAAATTTTTGCGAACCTTCAAAAATTCTGGAAAAAATTGAAATGATAATTTGATGAGTTTTGTTGATTGTGTCCAAAAATGACGATTTTTGGATATATAGATTAAGAGTTATGGATTTTATGAGAAATACTATTTTAAAAGTAAACGCTTATAACTCCTTGTGGTTAACTCCAAAATTGATGAAATTTTTATTGGGAATACATGTATATAATAGAAGTATACTGTGTAAATTTTAGAATTTTTGGACAAAAGTAAAATTTATGATAAATGTCTAAATATTCGGAAGTTTTGGCCATATGACAAATAGTAAATGAATTTTAAAAATTCTAAGAAAAATATATATTCAATATGGGACTATATTATGCTAAATTCCAGAAAAGAAATATTTTTGGAACTGATTTGGTATTTTTCATGAAAATGGTCTAGTTATGAGTAAATGAATTAAATATGTTATGTGAAGTATGAAATTTGGAAATTAGGATTTTATGGCTGAAGAATCCTATATAAGGTATATGCAGATTTTTGATGAAAGTTTTGGTTATTGGTGATGAAATTTGAGTTTGACATTTTAGAATGATTAAATGCATTAATTAGTAAAGTATAAACAATTAAAATAAATTGTTTATAAGTTTAAGAAATGATTAAGATATTGTGGTAATATTAATAATATTAGATTATGAGATTATTAAGTGATTTATAACATTTAGATTAAGGTGTTATGAAATCATTGATTTATGAATCTTATTCTTGAAATTAAATGCGTTGTTGATCATATTGTTTTTATTATCATATATAACATTTTTATAATTCCGGTGATGGTATTTTTCTTTTAATTAAGTGTAAAGATGGGTAGATTATTGGTATGATATGGGTTCTCTTTGGTCAGTAGTGCAAAGATGAATTGTTGACTGGTATGATCATGACCATTGGATTTATAAACGATTATCTTTAGCTTAAGTGCAAAGGTGAATTGATCAACATGGTTATAATTATTGTTTATATAAATTCTGAAATGATTATATATTTCTTTGAGATATGAATATCTTTGGCCTGTAGTGCAAAGATGAATTATTGGTGAATATCTTTGGCCCGTAGCGCAAAGATGACCTGTTGTTGAATATCTTTGGCCCGTAGTGCAAAGATGACATGTTAATGAATATCTTTGGCCCGTAGTACAAAGATGGATTTATTAGTATGATTATGAACATGAACTGTGATTTGGTATAACCATGATCTTTGATGTTTTAGGTAAAGACAGGTGATGAAAATTATATTCGTTCTGGATGAGAAAAGGAATTTGGAACCACAAATATGATTATGAGTTATTCATATGATTGTGGAAAGGAACTGTTGATTGATGTTACATGGATAAAACATTGTTGGTGGACTTTTAACATAGAGAAGATAATAGACATTATGGTCTATTTGACTCTTCTAATGGATTGATCGTTCCGCTGCAACTATGGTTGAAATTTTTTATCATCTACCATATGTTCTAAATCTCTTATTTATTTCTGACGAAGGCTATTGATAATTTAATTATCTTTAGTTATGATATTCTTTACTGAGCTAGTTGTGCTCACCCTTTTGCTTCACAATTCCTTTCAGGTAATAAGAGTGTAGCTGGGTCGAGCGGGGGTAACAGGAGAATAGAATGGTGGTCTCTAGCTGTGGAGGTTCTCCTAAACAAAGATAGAAAAGTGTGTTGTATTCTATACATCATTTAGTAGTTATATTTGGTGAATCAAATAGGGTGAAAGGCGAACCCAACGTTCATACAAGATGTCTAATGACATACAACCTCGTGTTATCATAAGACATGGTTGTGCACATCCACTTCTTTGAGTATATCTACAAGCACTACCTATATGATCTTGGAGTTTGGTTGAAGTATAATTCTCAATTAGAGACAGTTGAGATAATGATATGTCAAGAGAAGACTCACAATTGGAAATAAGATGATAGTAATCTTCTCGTTTTTCTTTGGGATTTATTGGGTCAACCAAGGATAATTCTATGGGCATATGATATCTATTATAACCTAGACGCATGGCCTCCCATGTACAAAGGTTTCCTTGAGCACTTCCCAAAGATTTTAATTTTTAAAACAGCTTATTATTTGTACCTTTATGTAAGGTGTCATGGTGACGTGTTATTCAAGGTTGGGACATGAGTCACAGCTTGGTATATATTTGTATCAAAACTCACAACATATGTGTTATTGTATTTTTTACACGACAATTGTAGTAATAAAGTTGTAGTTGTTTTACATACCATGTTTTTGGCGACTCGAGAATAGGTTGGTTGGATTGGACCTATTTTGGGGCGTCACAATATATACCGGAATTGTCACACAATTCTCCTACCACTTGAGTAGTATTCTCAAGTGCTTTAGCTAATATGGCCATCTGTGATACCTGTTTCATGAACCTCTAAGAGAGTAAACCACAACCCTCTATAAGAAGCGGCTCCACTTTGAATTTATATAGGCAAAGTGTTTCACATGTGTTTCTGTTGCTAAGACCACAACAACTTTGTTAAGAGTATAACTCAGCCTCGGTCATGCAACAGACGTTACTATCTTAAACTACATATGGAATCATATCGATAGTAACACAGTCAGCAACTGCGATTTATTTTTCCCATTGAATAGATAAACTAGGGGTAACTTAGGAATAGGTTGAGTTCCCATCACCCCTGACTCAAAGTGGTTTAAGTTCCATATCACAAATAGTAAAAATTACTAAACTCTCATCAAAGTCTTAGTATAAAGATAAGTCAAGTCGTCACTTGACTTCTTCGTAAACAATTATTATGATACCTTCTTGTATCAAAAAATATGTCTATGACCAATATGTCAAGACCTACCATTAAATGTAATCTCATTTGCTTTATATATAAAAATAATTTCATTATCACTATATAATGAACTAAGCAATTTTGGAAGTAGCCACAATTTGATGTTTCAACAACAAATTTCGATTCCAATTGCTTTCTACATCATATAAAGCGTGAAGCCCCCAAAATAGGTATACACAACCCATTATGCGTCGCCAAATACATGGTATATAATTCAAATACAAACTTAATTTACACAATACGACAAACGTAAGCTGAGAGTTTTAACATGAATATTGTCTCGTAGACAATATCCGAACTCAAATGAAGTCTTCATTACAATTATTATTACACTATTTCATAGAATAGTGAGGACTACTATAGCCACCATCTTGGACCATCACTCCATTCCCCGACTAGTCCTTGCTATATTCTCATTTCCTGAAGAGAACACTGAAAGCAAAGGGTGAGCTCAACTAGCCCATTAAAGAATATTATGACTAAGATAATGCGAGAATAAATTATCGTTAGCCTTCAACAATGTAAAAAAGCGATAGAATACAATAAACAACAAGTTTTAATCTGCAATGAACAAGCAATCCATTAGAAGAGTCAAGTAGAGCATGATATCTACTATCTTCATGATTTAAAAGTTCATCATCAATATTTTATCATTTGTAACACAACTCGATAAATAATCCACATCATCAAATTATCCATGAACTACGGGCCAATGATATTCGTTAGTATCACATCCACGAATTTTCCATACACTATGGGCCAAAGATATTCGTTATTATCACCAATGATCATGATCATGCCAACAACTGTTCATCAATGCTATACGGGCCAATGAAGATTTTTACCACATCATTTGTAACATTATAGGTCATGATTATACCGATATATAATTCCTGGTCATAATCATACCAATCAACAGTCCATCTATGCACTACGGGCCAAAGACGACTTTCATCACAATATAAGCATGATGATGATGACAATGATATAAGAATTCAATTAAGTAAAAGCAATGATAAATTTTAAAGATTTATAATTCAATTTATCCAGAGTTCAAGAATGTCCAAATTGTCAAGATGATAACTATTTTCTGGGGTAAAATTCAAGAATAATACATGTATCAAAAATAATTTGGACAGAAAAAATCAATTTTTGTCATAAATAGTACCCCGGGTGAGTAGTACTCGAGTGAATAGTACCTCGTGAATAGTACTTCATGAATAGTACCCCGACATGAAAAGATTAAAATTTAACAAGAGTGTTCAGAAAAATATTTTCGTGAAAAGATACTCGATGAAGCGCAAATTTTAAGGATATTCTACTAATTTCAAGGAGTATAGAAACAATACTTAACAAAATGAGTGTAGAATTAGGAATATGAAACAAAATAATATTACTTACATACTATAGAGTATGGAAGCAAAATATTATTTCTTACGAATATTGAACAAAAATAATATCCCTTACCTTAAAAGAAGAGTATTTCTGACTGGTATTGCGGGGATATTCTTGTGGAAAACTTGTACTGTTTTCTACATTCAAAGCTTCCTTAAACTCAAAAGAAATATGCTCAATATTATAGAAGAAGAATTCTCTGATTTTGGTGTAATTTTCATTTCTAAACTAAACATCCTATTTATAGGAGAATGACAATGTACTATTTAAGGAAATAATCACGGACGCTCAACCGACGAAAATTTTTTAATTTACTATGCAGCACTATGCAATAAAATATTCTAATAAAACAAAAAACTTTAAATAAAATATAATATATTTTATTTATAATCTAATAAAACAAAACTTATAATATATATATATATATATCCCACCTTTACATACATAATATATATATATATATATATATATATATAAGTAATAAAACAAAATTGAGATAACTTTCTACCGATGATTTTGAAAAAAGAGTAAGTGGGGGTCTATGTAATAAGTCAAATTTACAATAAATACTTCATAAAAACTCCTCTATTTATCTCAATTCACTTGACTTCACTAAACACATTTTTAATAACATTTATTCATCATTAATATTATAACTCACAATATTAATAATCAGATCATTCTCAGGAAAAAGAGAGCTTTCCGATAAAGACTTCTCCTTATTGGCGCGCAATTAGGTGACCAAACTTCTTTCCTCGACAGAACTTTCTAGACATTGTCAATAATGCAAATAATAATATGAATAACTTTATCGTCTCAATTATTGATTTAATAATATAAAATATTGTGATAATAATTGAATCAATAATGTAAGATAATATGCATAACTACTGTTGCAATAATTGAATAAAACTTAGTGACTTCTCACGTAAGCATCAATAATCAAAGATACTATACAATACCGTGTGCTACTATGCAACCACGCGTATTACTATACTTTTATCACCGGGTATTTCAATAGTTTAATGATAAAACTTTTGTCGTTATTTTTATAAAAAGTTATTTCTATCATTTTCTAACTCCGACAATGAATTACATTGTAGGGTCCACTTAATGATTATGCCATAAATATTTAATATTTCACGATAAAACGAATATTCCCCGACCAAACAAATATTTTATGATAACTTGCTTACTTTGCAAAATTTATAAATATTACCACAACTATAATATTATATCAAATCCACACCTTATTATTCAAAATAACATTTAGAAAAAAATTAATCGTTATTCATAAAAGTTGGGGTTAAGTCCCCAACTTTTATGAATAAAGATTAATTTTTCTCAAAATATATTTTTGAATATTATGGTGTGGATTTGATATAATGTTATAGTTGTGGGTAATATTTACAAATTTTGCAAAGTAAGCAAATGGTTATATAATATTCGATTGGTCGGGAATATTCGTTTTAACAGGGAATATTCGTATGCGACGACACAATCATTGGTGGACCCCACAACGGAAGTATTGTCGTAGTTAGAAAACAATGAATTATCTTTTTATAAAAATAACGGCGAAAGTTTTACCGTTAAACCGTTGAACTACCCAAAGTGGTAAAGAACAAGAATACGCTGGCGTGGTTGCAAGAGTAGCACACATATTGATTATTGATGCTTACGTGAGAAGTCACTTAATTATACTCAATTATTGCTACAAAGAATTGCTTTGCATAATATCTCTCATATATTATTGATTCAATTATTGTCACAGTATCATCTGCATAATATTTTATATTATTAAATCAATAATTGAGACGACAAAGTTATTCATATTATTATTTGCAATATTGACAATGTCTAGAAATTTCTGTCAAGAAGAGGTTTGTTCACCTAATTGCGCGCAAATAGGGAGGAATCCTTATTGGAAAGCCCCCTCTTTCCTGGGAATGATCTGATTGTTAAATATTGTGAGTTATAATATTAATGATGAACTGTTGATTAAAGATGAAATTGATAGTTCCATTGTGTTGGGATTATTAGTGTTAGTGGAAATCAACATTTATTTCGATAATAATTGATGTTTGGAGGTTATATTGACCAATCGGGTAATTAATCGGATAAATGAGCAATTAATTGCTATTAATTCACATGCTTATAACTATTTGTTCACATGTGTGTACTATTGATTCACATGCATGTACTATTAGGGAGTGGTGCAAGATTGATAATACTTGCATGACTAAATTAAAAATGGAGGTATAGATGAAGGTACTATATCGTAATTATTTTTTTTTTCACATGATTAGAACTATTGGTTTACATGAATGTACTATTGATTCACATGATGTACTATTAGGGGAGGTGGTGCAAGTTTGATAATACTTGCAGGACTAAATTAAAAATGAAGGAAAAGATGAAGGTATTATATTTTGTAATATTTTCGAGCCCCAAAACGTGCAATTATCGAAACTATATTTTCCTATAAATAGAAGCTTATTCTTCTTTCATTCTCACCAATTCACTAAGACTCACAAGAGCAATTATAGAGAAATTATAGAGAGAGAAGCTTTAGAGAGAAAGTAGAAGAGAAGTCTCACCACTCTACTATTCCAAAGATCCAAATCTTCTTCCGAGGTAAGGGATATTATTTTGTTCAGTATTCATAGGAATAATATTTTTTTCTATACACTGTAGTATGTGAGTAATATTATTTTGTCTCGTATTCCTCATTATACCTTCATTTTGTTAAAGTATTACTTCTATACTCCGTGAAATTAGTAGAATATCCTTAAATTTTGCGCTTCATCTAGTATCATTTCACAAGGATATTTTCTACACATTCTTGTTAAATTTTAAGCTTTTCATGCCGGAGTACTATCCATGAGTAGTATTCAGTTTTACAGTACTATTCATAAAGTACTATTCACGGGATACTATTCCCAAAGTACTATTCATTTAGTACTATTCACAAAGTATTATTCACAAAGTACTATTCACGGTAGTACTATTCACTTCATCAAGTACTATTCACTCAGGTACTATTCACCCGGGGAATTATTCATGACAAAAATTGATTTCTTTCTTGTCCAAATCATTTTTGATACAATATTATTCTTGAATTTTACTCCACAAAGTAGTATCATATTGACAATTTGGACATTATTGAATTCTGGATAAATTAAGTTATAAATCTTTAAAAATTTATCATTTGCTTTCTTTTAATTGAATTCTCATATCATTGTCATCATCCTCATGCTTATATTATGATAAAAGTCATCTGTGGTTTACGTGCATAGATGTACTATTGATTGGTATGATTATGACCAGGGATTATTCGGTATAATCATGACCATGTTACAAATGATGTGGTAAAAAAGTCCTCATTGGCTTCGTAGTGAATTGATGGACGATTGTTGGTATGATTATGACCAGGGATTATTCGGTATAATCATGACCATTGATGATTACATGAATATCCTTGCCTTGTAGTGCAGGGATGATTCGATGATGTGGTTTATTTATTAAGCTGAGTCTCAGCGATAAAGTTGATGAAAAACTTTTTAAATCATAGAAGATAGTAGATATCATGCTCTACTTGACTCTTCTAATGGATTGCTTGTTCCGTGCAAGTTAAACTTGATGTTTATTATATTTTATCAGTTTAACACTGTTGAAGGCTAATGATAATTTATTCTCGCATTATCTTAGTCATAATATTTCTTACTGGGCTAGTTGAGCTCACCCTTTGTTTTCATTGTTCTCTTCAGAAAATGAGAATATAGCTGGGACTAGTCGGGAAAAGGAGTGATGGTCCAGATGTTTGCATTAGTAGTCCTCACTATTCAGTGAAATAGTGTGATAATAAATGTAATAAGGACTCCATTTGAGTTTGAATATTGCCTAGAAGATAATATTCATCGTATTAAAACTCTCGACTTATGTTTTGTCGTATTTTACACGACGATTTATATAATTAAGTTTGTATTTGAATTTTGTACCATGTATTTGGCGACTCAAGAATGGGTGATGTATACCTATTTTGGGGGCGCCACAGCTTGGTATCAAAGCTTAGGATATGATCCTCGGCTCGAGATGTGAGACAAGAACTAGGAGGGAGAGACGGGAAATTCCTTCGCTAGTATGACCTACCCTAAGTTTATTTGGTATTTAATTGGTTCAGAGAGTATAGGGATAATATGTGACATGTCAATTAACCCTTGTTTTGTGGTAGTATTTGCAAATGGCATCCAAAAATGTTGAGATAAGCAATAAAGCACATGAGACCGTTGAGTCACCAACGATCAATACCCAGGATAATGTGCAACATGAAGATAATAATCCTCAGGTAAACAATAACACCGATCAAATGATGAACGATGGGATGTTCAGAGACTTTATGCAATTCATGCAACATCAGGTGAGAGTGGCTCTTGTTCAAAATGTAGGTGGAATCACTGGCAACTCTCGAACGGTCACCGCTAAACAGTTCAAGGAGCTGGAACCACCCGAGTTTATTGGAGAGCCAAAACCACTTAAGGGAGAGACGTGGATAAAGCAGATCACCAAGATATTTGATGTCTTGGGATGTTTCGAGGAGCAAAAGGTTCCCTTTGCCACCTTTATGTTGCGAGGAGAGGCAGATTACTGGTGGGAATCTGTAAAGCGTACTCAACCTACCGCACTAAAGATGTCTTGGGAGAAGTTCCAAGAATTGTTTAACGACAAGTACTTTCCCAAAAAAATTCGTCACATGAAGGAGGTAGAGTTTATCAAGCTGAGCAAAATAATACGACCGTGTCACAGTACGATGCTAAGTTTGCCGAGTTGTCCCGATTTGCGTCCCACTTGGTTGATAATGAGGAGAGAATGTCGCGGATGTTTCTAAGATGTTTGAAACCTGAGATATGCCAATACCTAATTTCTTACAAACTGTGATAGTATTCAGATGTTGTAAATAGGGCTCAGTTATTGGAGCGCGATAACGAGTCAACCCAACTAAGAGAGAGCGGTAATAAAATGATAATACCGAGTGGTAGCGATCATCGAGCGGTGACAACAAACGTGGAGGGAATCAACATGCGAAATGGTAACCACTTCTTGGTGGTAATCATGGCCAAGATAATAGAAGTGGAAATTTCAAGAAGAGGAGATTCAATAATGATGGAAAGACGTCAAAGACCAACACATGTTGTTAAGGAAGGAGAGCGACCACCATCGTATGTTATAAATGCGGAGGGAGGGACACATCATCCAAACTATGCATGATAACAATCCAAAGCATGTTACAATTATGGAAGAGAAGGTCACCTAGCCCAATTTTTTTGCATGCAAAAAGTCAAGTCCAAATTGGGATGGAGGCATCAAAGGTCATCCCAAACAAGACAAAAGCCAGTAGTTCAAGGAGAGCGTTTGTCGTAACCTCCCAAAAGCGAGGAATCCAAACGAGGTGATCACGAGTAAGCTAAATCATAAACTCTAGCGAAGTCTATACCTTATTTGATACCGGGTTTACCCATTCTTTTATTTCTCCTACTTGCGCTCAACGCTTAAATTTGACTCCGGAGAAATTAGACTTTGACTTATCTGTTGAAACTCCGTTGAGAGAAACCTTCATTACATCCACTCGCTTATAAGTCTTGTTTGATTCAAATCGTTCAAATCGGTACATCACATTCACATTACTCCGTCGATCTTATTTCCTTAAAAATACTTGCATTTGATGTGATTTTAGGGATTGATTGGTTAACTACTCATCATGCAAAAATTGATTATTTTCGTAAGGTTGTTAGCTTTCATATTCCTAACCAACCTATTATGCTAATTCAAGCAACCAAACCACTAAAGTCAATCATGGCCATTTCAAGCCATAAAATATTCGCTTTATTGAAAAATGATGTCAAGCTTTCTTAGCCCATTGTCATTAATTTAAACAAAAATACGCCGATTTGAATGATATTTCTATTGTTAATAAATTTCCGACGTATTCCCAAAGAACTTCCTACCCTACCCCAGCGTGAAATCGAAATTTTGTATCGACCTTGAACCCGTACAAAACCCATTTCCAAAGCCCCATATCGAATGGCTCTATTGAACTTCGTGAGTTAAAAACCCAACTACGGGAATTGTTAGACATCGGTTTCATTCGACCTAGTACGCTCCTTGGGGTGCTGTTGTTCTATTCGTGAAGAAGAAATATGGAAGTATGCGACTTTGTATTGATTATCGGGAGTTAAAGCATGTTTCTATCAAAAATAGGTACTCGTTGCCTCATATTGATGACCTGTTTGACCAGTTGCAAGGCGCCAAATTCTTTTCAAAGATCGATCTTAGTTCCGATATCATCGATTTAAAATTTAAAATCGATGACATTCCAAAGACTGCTTTCAAAACTCGATACGGGCATTATAAATTCCTAGTCATGTCTTTTGGATTGACTAATGCTCCTGCTACCTTCATTGATATGATGAACCGAGTATTTAAGAAATATTTGGATTATTTTGTGGTCGTCTTTATTGATGACATCCTCATATGTTCCAAAAGCCGTGAAGATTATGAACAACACTTGAGGCTGATACTCCAAAAGCTTCCTGAAAACAAGCTTTATGCCAAGTTAAAGAAATACGAGTTCTAGCTTGAGGAAGTAGCATTCCTTGGGCACGTGATATCAAATCATGGAATATATGTTGACGAAGCAAAAGATTGAAGCAATTCAAAGTCGGAGCAACCTAAGTCGATGATCAAGTAATCGTAGCTTTCTCGGCTTAGCTGGTTATTACCGGAGATTCGTAGAAGGGTTTTCTCGAATCGCTACTCCATTAACTCAACTGACTCAAAAAGATACAAAATTAGGTTAGAGCGAGGAATATGAGAGAATTGTTTTCAAGAACTCAAGAGGAGGCTCATTTCAGCACCTGTTCTGACAATACCAGCTGGTTTAGAGGGATTTGTCATATCTGCGATGCTTCAGGCAAAGGTTTAGGATGTGTTCTCATGCAACATGGGAAAGTCATATCATATGCCTCATGATAACTCAAAGAATATGAGAGAGAATTATCCTACTTATGATCTAGAGTTGGCAGCTGTCATTTTTGTGCTTAAGATTTGGAGGCATTACCTATATGGAGAGAAGGTGGAGATCTATACTGATCATAAAAGCCTCAAATATTTCTTCACTCAAAAGGAACTTAGCATGCAGCAACGATGATGACTTGAGCTATTGAAAGATTACGATCATACCATTCAATACCATCCTGGAAAAATGAATGTAGTAGCTGACGCATTGAGTAGAAGATCATATGCAGGTACAAGTGCAATATTGTCAACGCAAAGGCCCATTTTGTATGACTTACAAAGGATGGAGATAGAGTTAAAGACTCCAGGGACCCATGTGATGATGGCAAATATACGAGTAGAACCGACTTTAATCAATAAAGTTAAAGTTGCTCAAGCTACAGACCTGGAGCTGATGCGTATGAGGAACAAAGTGCAAGAAGGTGTCATTCCGGAAGCAAGAATCGATGAAGAAGGAATACTTCGAGTCAACTCTAGACTTTGTGTTCCTGACGATTCTGACTTGAAGTATAAAATCATGATGGAGGCGCATAACACACCGTTTGCAATCCATCTTGGGAGTACCAAACTGTATCGTGATCTTCGACATACATTTTGGTGGAGCAATATCAAGAGAGAGATAGCAGAGTTTATCTCAAGGTGTCTAACTTGTCAATGAGTCAAGGCGGAGCATCAAGTGCCAAAAGGTCCATTGCAACCACTTGAAATTCTAGAATGGAAGTGGGAACACATTACCATAGATTTTGTTACTGGTCTTCCCAAGGTTTCTCAAGGCATAGATGCGATTTGGGTCATTATTGATAGATTGACTAAGTCTGCTCATTTCTTACCTATACGAGAAACTTATACACTTGAACATCTTGCTCGTATGTACATATAAACGAGATTGTAAGATTGCATGGTATGCCAGTATCCATAGTTTCTGAACAAGACCCAATATTCACTTCACAATTTTGGGTTAGTTTGCAAAAAGCTATGGGCACGGATTTAAAATTTAGTTCAGCATATCATCCTCAAACGAATGGGTAGTCGGAGAGGACTATTCAAACTCTTAAAGATTTATTAAGACTATGTGTCCTTGACTTCAAAGGAGGTTGGGACAAGTTCTTACCATTGGTGGAGTTTTCCTATAACAACAGTTATCAAAAAAGTATTGTCATGACTCCATTTGAGGCGTTGTATGGAAGAAAGTGTCATTCTGTAGTATGCTGGGATGAGGTGGGTGAAGCAACGTTGTTGTGATCGGAGTTGGTACGTATGACTAAGGAAAAGATTCAAACGATTCGACAACGTATAAAAATCTCACAAGATCGACAAAAGAGTTATGACGATCTTCATCGAAAGGACGTGTAATTCAATATTGGAGATCATGTGTTGTTACGTGTTGCTCCATGGAAAGGAGTTACGAGATTTGGAAAGAGAGGAAAACTCAATGCTCAATTCATTGGACCATTTTTAATCCTCGATCGAGTAGGAACTGTGGCCTATAGACTCGCCTTACCGCCAAGTATGTCTCGTGTTCATAACGTTTTTCACATATCTATTACGTAAATATGTGAAAGACCCAAACCACATTATTGAATTAGAACCGAGCGAGATAGCGGAAGATTTAACGTATGAGGAGGTACCTATTAAAATCTTGGATAAGAAGGATCATATTCTACGCTCAAGGTTATACCTCAAGTCAAAGTTTTATGGAGAAACCACGATGTTGAGGAAATGACACGGGAGTTAGAATCAAATGAAGTCAAGGTATCCTCACCTCTTCGACATACCGTATGCACCCCTAATTTTGAGGAAGAAATTTCAAAAGAAGGGGAGGTTGTAAGACCCCAACTTTTATGAATAAAGATTAATTTTTCTCGAAATATATTTTTTGAATATTATGGTGTGGATTTGATATAATGTTATAGTTGTGGGTAATATTTAAAAATTTTGCAAAGTAAAGCAAGTGGTTATATAATATTTGATTGGTCTGGGGAATATTCGTTTTAACATGGAATATTCGTATGCGACTTTACACAATCATTAGTGGACCCCATAAACGGAAGTATTGTCGTAGTTAAAAACGATGTAATTATCTTTTTATAAAAATAACGGCGAAAGTTTTACCGTTAAACTATTGAACTACCCGATGGTAAAAGTACAAGAATACGTCTGGCGTCGGTTGCATAGTAGCACACAATATATTGATTATTGATGCTTACGTGAGAAGTCACTCGATTATACTCAATTATTGCTACACTAATTTGTTGTGATAATATCTCTCATATTATTGATTCAATTATTATTACAGTATCATCTGCATAATATTTTATATTATTAAATCAATAATTGAGACAACAAAGTTATTCATATTAGTATTTGCAATATTGACAATGTCTAGAAAGTTCAGTCAAGGAGAGGTTTGGTCACCTAATTGTGAGCCAATAGGGAGAAATCCTTATCGGAAAGCCCCCTCTTTCTTGGAAATGATCTTGTTGTTAAATATTATGAGTTATAATATTAATGATGAATAAGTTCGTGTTGATTAAAGATGAAATTGATAGTTCCATTGCGTTGGGATTATTAGTGTTAGTGGAAATCAACATTTATTTCGATAATAATTGATGTTTGTAGGTTATATTGACAAATCGGGTAATTGATCGGATAAATGAGCAATTAATTACTATTAATTCACATGCTTATAACTATTTGTTCACATGTGTGTACTATTGATTCACATGCATGTACTATTAGGGGAGGTGGTGCAAGATTGATAATACTTGTATGACTAAATTAAAAATGGAGGTATAGATGAAGGTACTATACTGTAACTATTTTTTTCACATTTATAGAACTATTGGTTTACATGAATGTACTATTGATTCACATGATGTACTATTAGGGGAGGTGGTGCAAGTTTGATAATACTTGCAGGACTAAATTAAAAATGAAGGAAAAGATGAAGGTATTATACTATAATATTTCGAGCCCCAAAACGTGCAATTATCGAAACTATATTTTCCTATAAATAGAAGCTTATTCTTCTTTCATTCTCACCAATTCACTAAGACTCACAAGAGAAATTATAGAGAGGGAAGCTTTAGAGAGAAAGTAGAAGAGAAGTCTGCTACCTCACTATTCCAAAGATATCAGATCTTCTTACGAGGTAAGGGATATTATTTTTTTGTTCAGTATTCATAGGAATAATATTTTCTTCCATACTCTGTAGTATGTGAGTAATATTATTTAGTCTCGTATTCCTGATTATACCCTCATTTTGTTAAAGTATTGCTTCTATACTCCGTGAAATTAGTAGAATATCTTTGAAATTTATGCTTCATCTAGTATCGTTTCACAAGGATATTTTTTACACATTCTTGTTAAATTTTAAGCTTTTCATGTCGGAGTACTGTCCATGAGTAGTATTCATTTTTATGGTACTATTCATAAAGTACTATTCACGGGATTCTATTCATGGGTACTATTTGCGAGTACTATTTATAAAGTACTATTCACGAGTAATATTCACAAAGTACTATTCATGGGGTACTATTCTCGAAGTACAATTCATGGAGTACTATTCACTCGGGTACTATTCACCAGGGGAATTATTCATGACAAAAATTAATTTCTTTGATGTCCAAATCATTTTTGATATAATATTATTCTTGAATTTTACTCCACAAAGCAGTATCATGTTGACAATTTGGACATTATTGAATTCTGGATAAATTAAGTTATAAATCTTTAAAAATTTATCATTTGCTTTCTTTTAATTGAATTTTTATATCATTGTCATCATCCTCATGCTTATATTGTGATAAAAGTCATCTGTGGCTTACATGCGTAGATGTACTATTGATTGGTATGATTATGATCAGGGATTATTCGGTATAATCACGACCGTAATGTTACAAATGATGTGGTAAAAGTCCTCATTGGCCCTTTGTGCATTGATGGACAATTGTTGGTATGATCATGACCATTGATGATTACATGATTATCCTTGGCTTGTACATGGATGATTACATAATGGATGATTCGATGATGTGATTTGTTATTTATTAAGTCGAGTCTCAAATGATAAAGTTGATGAAAAACTTTTTAAATCATAGAAGATAGTAGATATCATGCTCTACTTGACTCTTCTAATGGATTGCTTGTTCCGCTGCAGTTAAACTTGATGTTTATTATATTTTATCAGTTTAACTCTGTTAAAGGCTAACGATAATTTATTCTGCATTATCTTAGTCATAATATTTCTTACTGGGCTAGTTGAGCTCACCCTTTATTTTCATTGTTCTCTTCAGGAAATGAGAATATAGTTGGGACTAGTCGGGGAACAGAGTGATGGTCCAGATGTTTGCATTAGTAGTCCTCACTATTAAGTGAAATAGTGTGATAATAAATGTAATAAGGACTCCATTTGAGTTTGAATACTGTCTAGAAGACAATATTCGTATTAAAACTATCAGCTTATGTTTTGTCGTATTTTACACGACAGTTGTATAATTAAGTTGTATTTGAATTTTGTACCATGTATTTGGTGACTTAGAATGTGTGATGTATACCTATTTTGGGGCGTCATAAACTCTACTATAGTAGAGTAACAACTCAGCAAGGTCATTACAACCGTAGAGTGACAAATCAGTCGATGCAAGCCTTTTCTATATGATCATTTGGATAATTAATTAAGTGAAATAAATTCATATTTCAATATTGTTCAAAAGTTTGTGTTTCAAAGACTTTTATTTCATAGGACTATATAAACAAATTGAATTTCACAATAAGAAATTCACATGTCTTACTATTTCTTATATAAATAAAATTATGCTCCAAATAGTTCAAAGGTCAAATTTAGTCCATAAAAATATTCAAGAATCACCCCCACACTTTTAAATAATTGAAATCTCATTCAATAATTCCACGTCACAATATTATGCATCTACTTAAAATAAAATTTAGATTAATTAAAATTTATGTGACAATTTTCCTATTAATATTACTTCTACATAAGAATATTAAGGAACACTTCTCAAAAACAAAAAATAAGTTCTTGTACATTTTATGTATTAGTTATTCATATAAAGATTGATTCAACATAATAATATTTTAGAATAACCCCAACATAAGAAAAACAAGCTCTTATTTTCTATAATTCCATAAAATCTCAAATCCAAATATTATTTAAGATAAACACTTAAAATTATACATGTACATTTTTCAAGTATACAAACACTTGACACAATGTAAATAGTATAAAACTCATTATATACTAATTATAGCACAACTCATCATATTGCACAAATTTATTTAGTATAAATCCTAAAATATAAAAATTTGTATTTATTTTCTAAGAAATTAATTTATCACTAACAAAATTAATTTATGTAGAAAGTAAATAAAATTCACACACATGAATTAGTATATCCTTAAGTGTTTTATTATCCCAATTACTTGGATAGGAAATATCATAAACAATATATCTTCCGACATTTACAAATATAGAATTCAAGACAATCCTCATAATAATATGAAATACTTGAACTTCACTATATTTATAAAAGTCAAAAATAAAATGTTTATCTCAATTAGAATATACAAAATTCATATGATCACATTAAAATTTACTACTTATTGAATAAGAAGTATACATAAAATAAATCAACATATACCAATTGTGATTATCCCAAAACATTACGAAGAACATTTCTAAGTATTTTCTCAACATCATAATCATATTGTATACAAGATATACAAAACCAAATTTACTTCTACAATATCTCTTCTAACTATAAGTTGATAATTAATTTATTATCCTCAAACAAAGTAATTTATCTCAAAATTCATGCATACAAATACCAAGTAATATTACACACTAAATATTACCTCAAATTTATACGTATAATTTTGTACAAGAAGATCATAAATATACTTTATTCTCAAAATAAATTAATTTACAACTAATTGTTATACATAGAGAAAAGTAAATTTCACAACTTTTACTACAACCACTAATAATAAATTGATTAGTTTATAATAATTTTCTTAAAACTCATGCATATACACTTTTAATAATATTATCTACTCATAAAATATTACAAGTCAATATACGCACAATTTAAAGTTTGTTCCACCATGAACAATTGAATTATCTCTGAATCAAATAAAACTAATCAAATTAATTTATTATATAAGATCATAAATGTAAGACCCCAACTTTTTATAAATAAAATCTAATTTCCTCTATTTATTATTGTGAATAATAAGGTGTTAATTTGATATAATACTTTGGTTATGGGTGAAATGTGCAAATTTTATAAAATAAGCAAATGGTTATAAAATATTCATTGTTGTCGGGGAATATTCGCTTGGTCGTGGAATATTAAATGCGGCCAAGTATAACTATTTATGGGCCCCATAACGTGAAAAAGCGGTTAATGAAGAAAAGCGAAAAGTTTGAGTTTTTACAAATAACTACGTAGTTATTACAATTAACAATTTGTTGGAATACACGGTGGTTAAAATACGATGTCTGGCGTGGTTGCACAAAGAAGAGCACGCCAGTATTGAACAATATTTTGAATTATTGATTCTTACGTAAGAAGACACTACTCAATAATTGTTACAAGAATTACTGCTTCAATATTTTATTTTATTGATTCAATAATTATTACGTTGATATGTTATATTATTGTTGTTTCAATAATTGTCATCGCATGATATCTCCATTATCGGATCAATAATTCATATTATTTGAATAATATTATTAGATAGCATTATTGGCAATATCTAAGGAAGTTCTGTCTAGAAAAGAGGTTTGGTCACCTAATTGCGCGTCAATAAGGAGAAATCCTTATCGGAAAGTTCCCTCTTTCTTGGGAACGACCTAGTTGTCATAATTGTGATTCTGTAATATTATTTGTGAATAATTAATTATTGATTTATATGATAAGAAAATATTTATTTTATGTGGATATAAATGATGGATTTATTTAGTTTATGTGGTTATAAATGAAGGAATTAAAGTTGAAGTGTTTTATCAGTATTTTGTCGAAATGAAGGTATTAAAAATCATCCGTATGTGGATTTCGAACATTTTCTGTTTGGAATTTGGAAAAACTTAAAGCTACAAATTTGTAGAGAATTCAATTTCCTATGGAATTGACATAAAATTCATATTTTTCTGATAAAAGAGCTATTTATTATGAATTATTGAAGTTTCAGAAATAAATGTTTTTATTAAAATTATGGGTGAGACCCACTTTTGTTTTTTTTGAAAACATGTGGGCTGAATTTTTTTCTCCAAGAGGGCATGCTCTGCTATTCAAAAGGTGTGGGCGTGGAAGAGGAGAAAAAAAATTATTTTATTAATTTAGTCTGCTTTGGCGTTCTAGCATTTTCCTATAAATAAGTGCTTAGGTTAGAATTGAAAATCACACCGAAACATAAGTTTTCTCTCTCTATATTATCGGCGTATTTTGTGAGTATTTATATACTTTGTGAGTTGCTATTCAGAGTGCAAGTTTTCTTCAGACTTATACCTGATATTTCAGTCAGAAATACTTTGTTCTTTTGAGGTAAGGGATGTTATTTTCTTCATAATGATGTTATTCTTTCAATATCATTATACCGAAATATTTGTATAGATTTTATTGTGGAATTTCTACCTTTTTCATGTCAGAGTTACTATTCACGTATACAACATTATTCACGATATGGCCTTTATTTACTTAATACGACACTATTCACAGAAAAAATGAAATTTTCTTTTCTTTGTCCAAGTTATCTATTGTGGTTACTATCTTTGATTGTATCCATGTTTTGATCTTTATTCTTGAATTTTGCTCCAGAATCGATTATTATAAGGTATTTTTGAACTTGAATAAACTAAAGTACGAATCATTAATCTTTGATCTTTTATCTCACTGGATTCGTTTTTTTAAGATATTTTCATTATCCTCGGTCCTAAATGATGATATTCTTTGAATATCATTGGCTTATAATGCAAAAGATGAATGATTAATTGATGAATATCTTTGGCCAGTAGTCAAAGATGAACAGTGTTGAGATGAACATGACCAAACTGTGATACAAATGAATATCTTTGGTCCAGTAGTGCAAAGATGAATATTTGATTCAAGATGTATATTGATTGATGTTACAGGGATAAAATATTGATGATGGACCTTTAAATCTTAGAAGATAGTAGAATTCATTCTCTACTTAACTCTTCTAATGGATTGTTGTTTCCACTGCAGTTGTTGATCTAAAACTTGTTGTCTATTATATTCTATCAGATTTTTCCCTGTTGAAGACTAATGATAATTTGTTGTATATTATCTTAGTCATAATATTCTTTACTGGGCTAGTTGAGCTCACCCTTTTCCTTTTTGTTCTATTTTTCTTCTCAGGAGGTGAGAATATAGCAGAAACTAGCCGGGGTATGGAGTGATGATTCTAGAAAGTTATTTTAGTAGTGCTCATAATTTTTGTAAAATAGTGTATCAATAATTGTAATAAGGACTCCTTTTGAGTTTGAATACTATCTATTAGACAATATTTGTATTTAAACTCATAGTATATGTGTTGTCGTATTTTGCACAACAATTATATTAATGAATTTGTATTTGTTTCTGTACCATGTATTTAGCGACTCAGAATGGGTGATGTATACCTATTTTGGGTGCGTTACAGTTGGTATCAGAGCTTAGGGATATGGTCTCTGACGAAGATTGGAGAATAGAACTAGGATGGGAGAGACGAGTAATCCTTCGCTAGTGTGTCATACCTAAGCTTATTTGGTTGGTCAGTCGGAGCATATGGTTAATATGTGATATGTTAATTTGTTAATTAACCCTTGTTTTGTGGCAGTGTTTAAGAATGGCAGCTAGAAATATTAACAATGGAGTGAATGAGACCGTGGAGACACCTTTAATCACCACCCAAGGGAACGTGCAAAAGGAAGGTAATATTCCTCTTGTAAACAACACTATCGAACAAATGATGAATGATGAGATGTTTAGAAGTTTTTTGTAGTTCATGCAAAATCAGATGAGGGAGCTTGTGTTCAAAATACGGGTGGAAATGATAGCAATGCGCGGCTTGTCACAGCCAAGCAGTTCAAAGAGTTGGGACCACTAGAATTTGTGGGAAAGCCGGATCCGATCAAGGCGGAGACGTGGGTTAAACAAATGACCAAGATATTTGATGTCTTGGGATGCACGGAGGAAGAGAAGGTTCCATTCGCCACCTTTATGTTCCGTGGTGAGGCAGACTACTGGTGGGAGTCTGTGGGCGTCCACCAAACCGCTCTCAACAACATGTCTTGGGAAACGTTTCAGAAACTATTTAATGACAAGTACTTTTCTAAAAGTATTCGTCATATGAAGGAGGTGGAGTTTATCAGTGTGACAAACGAGATTTTGTAATTTAATTTTTAATATTTATTGAATTAAATAAATATTTTCGATGATTTAATTATTAGATTAAATAATTAATTGATGAAATTGTAGTAGATTAATTTAATTATATGTGTTATATTTATTAAATTAATGTTGAGAATTTTTATCATTCAAATTATGTAATTATGTGAACTTGTTGAATTAAATGAAATATTTAATAAGCATAATGTAATTTTAATAATTAATTAGAGATTTAATAATTTGACATAATTAATCAATGAGAAAATTAATTATGTGATTATGTGAACGAATGAGAAATTATTATATTTTATTCAAATTAAATTAAACAAGATATTGGAGTCTATTATTGCCAACCAAACGAGGCCCTAAGAGAAGTTAGTAGCAGTTAACCTATGATGGGTTAACTGACCACCACAACTGCGCTCAGTTTCCTTTTAATAAAATTATTACGTCTTATTTTTCATTTGTTTGCCAAGTCTGAAAAAATAGTCAGAGAGAATTTGAGAATTTGTGAAGGAGATTGAGAGTGAGTGATTGAAGAAGCATCTGAGCCTACTAATCTACACTCTATGCTTTGGGTAATTTCTTCAACCCAGTTTTTATTGACGTTGTTTAAGTTTTATAAGAAAATGGCTTTCAAGTTCTGTAAAATCTCTGTAATTGAAAAAGGAGAAAAGATTATGTGTTAATATGTTAGTATAACATGTTTTACTATATATCGTATAATTCCATAGCATCAGTTTCATAAAAACATATCGTAGATAGTTTATTCAAAGTTATAGAGTATGATATATGGCCATATGGCCTTTACATGCAATTTTAATACGTTAATCATAAGTTGTATAATAAATTTATACTTATATGTAATTATGTATGTTAAAACAAAGAAATCAAACTTTAAATAAATGATTCTTGTTATAATGAAACGTGTAGTGTTGATTTTCATATTTTGTGTTCAAGACTTTCAAAAATATTAAGAATAGTAAATTATATGTTTTGATTACTGCAAATTATGTGTTATAACATGTTAAAATCATGCTTTAGAAGGGTTGAGTAGTAAGTATATGTATTACGGTGTTTGGATATTTCTAATTTCGTGTAAGAATAAATTAATTGGAGGTTTGGCCATGTTACGCAATTGTTAAGTGAATTGTAGAAGCTATTCACAAGAATTCGCGACGCGACCTTGATCCTCGCCTTTACGGCGCCAGTCTTGTCAGCAATATGCATATTATATGACGCTAAGGGTCAAGTCATGCACCATTCATCGCTACCGAGGACAAGCCTATATGTGGAATGTGGCATGCAATACTTCTGCGTAATATCCGAAATGAAATTTTTCCATATTATTCAAGTCTAAGAATGTGATAAGAACCTAATCTAATGTACATAAAAATATGTTAGACGATATAATGAGATGTTAAAATAGATTCTTAACATGCCAATAACGCATTTAAGTATGGATTGAATTATTGAACGCATAGTTAGCTTGTGACGCCCCCAAAATAGGTATACACAACACCCATTCTGAGTCGCCAAATACATGGTACAAGAAGCAAACCTCAACTTCAATAATACAAATGTCGTGTGAAATACGACAATATATACTGTGAGTTTAAATACAAATATTATCTTCTAGACAATATCTATACTCAAATAAATCCTCATCACATTTATTGATTCATTATTTTACAAAAATGGTGAGGACTACTAAACAACTCTCTCTAGAACCTTCATTCCATACCCCGACTAGTACTCGCTACATTCTCGCCTCCTGAGAAGAAAAATGGAACAACAAGGAAAAGGGTGAGCTCAACTAGCTCAAGAAAGAATATTATGACTAAGATAATATACAACAAATTATCGTTAGTCTTCAACAGGAAAAATTTAATAGAATACAATAGACAACAAATTTTCAATCAATATTCGCAGTGAAATAATAATTCATTAGAAGAGTTAAGTAGAGAATGCAAACTACTATCTTCTATGTATGAATTTAAAAGTTCATCGCTCATCTTTTATCCCCAGTAACAACAATCAATATACATCCGAATCAAATATTCATCTTTGCACTATGGGCCAAAGATATTCATCGACCGGTCATGTTCATTTAAACACTGCTCATCTTTGCACTACAGAGCCAAGATATTAATCGATCGGTCATGTTCATTTAAACACCGCTCATCTTTGCACTACAAGCCAAAGATATTCTTCGAAAATCATTCATCTTTACACTACTGTGCCAAAGATATTCAATAATATCATCATTTAAGACTCGAGGATGATGAAAATATTTTAAAGAACGAATCCAGTGAAACAAAATGACAAGGATTAAGGATTAAGGATTCGTACTTTGTTTTATCCATGTTCAAAAATACCTCAAAATAATCATAGTGGTGTAAAATTTAAGAATGATCAAAACATGGATACAATCAAAGCTAGTATCCGAATAGATATTTTGAACGAAAAGAAGAAATTTTATTTTTCGATGAATAGTAGTCGAGATATCGTGAATAGTCTTGAGATATCGTGAATAGTCTTAGTATCGTGAATAGTAACTCACACACGAAAGATAGAAATTCCACAAAAAAAATATTTTCACGCTTCATAGAATAGTACTCGTGAATAGTAACTCGTGAATAGTAGCTCATGAATAGTAACTCGTGAATAGTAACTCATGAATAGTAACCCCGACATGAAAAAAGTTCCAAATTTGATAAAAACTTCGATCAACATTTCAAAGATAATGATATTGAAGAAATAATATCATTCTGAAAAAATAATATCCCTTACCTTACAAAGATAGTACTTACGACCGAACACTAGATATAGTCTTTGAAAGAACTTGCAATTAATTAGAAACTCACAAAGTATCTAAATACTCACAAAATACACTCGATAATATAGAGAGAAAGAGAAAACTTTGTTTCGGTGTGATTTTCAATTCTAACTTAGCCCTCTATTTATAGGAAAATGTTAGCCTGCCAAGCCGCATTTGACTTTTCTGCTACACGATGGCTTTACTCGCTACTTAATTGCCACCCACCACATTTGAAATAAAATTCAGCACATTTTTCACCAACCACAAGTGGGGCCCACTCAATTCTAGAATTTTCCACCAAAATCAATTATAACCCTAATTTAGAATCGGACACCTCTTAAAATTCATAACAAATCATTCATGTGCATTTTTAACGGTTCAAAATTTGTGGACATATACTCAACTTATGTATGTATAACATACCCAAAAATTACCACAATCCAATCTATTGGATTAAAATTATAATCCCCATAATATATCTCAAAACCCCGATTTAATTTTTAATACCTCCAATCTGGTAAAATATTGATAAAACACCTCAACAATAATTTCTTCATTTATAACCACATAAATAAATCCATCATTTATATCCACATAAAATAAATATTTCTTTATCATATGAATCAATAATTAATTATTCACAAATAATATTACGAGAATCACAATTATGACAACCAGTAGTTCCGGAAAGAGGGGCTTTCGATAAGGATTTCTCCTTCTTTGGCGCCGCAATTAGGTGACCAAACCTCTCCTCGACGTAACTTTCTAGACATTGCCAATAATGCTATCTAATAATATTATTTAAATAATATGAATTATTGATCCGATAATGGAGATAATGTGCGGTGACAATTATTGAACAACAATAATATAAAATATCAACGCAAAGAATTATTGAATCAATAAAATAAAATATTGAATAAACTCTTCATCAGAAAAATTATTGAGTAAAGCCTTCTTACGTAAGGATCAATAATTCAACAATCTTTACATGCAATACCGTGTGCTACTTGCAACCAATGCGTGTATTACCGTATTTTAACCACCGGTATTCCAACAATCTTAATTGAAGAATAACTACGCCTGCTATTTATAACCACCCAAACTTTATTGTCGTTTTCCTCATCCAATCGCTTTCCGTTATGGGGCCCACACATGGTCATTTAGCGTCGCATTTAATATTCCCCGACAAAGTGCTTAATATTCCACGACCAAACGAATATTCCCCGACAAAATGAATATTTTATAACCACTTGCTTATTTTGAAATATTTGCGTATTTAACCCTTAACTATCCACATTAATCAAATCAACCCTTACTATTTCAAAATAATAAATAAAGGAAATTCCTTTTATTTAAAAAATTTGGTCTTACAACCTCCCTCCTTATGAAATTTCGTCCTCGAAATTGACGTACATACCGGTGTTTTCAAAAGGTGAGGATACCTCGCTTTCATTTCCGCTTCCAATTCCTGTGTCATTTCCTCTATAGCATGATTCCTCCACAAAACTTTAACTTGTGGTATGACCTTTCGCGTAGGACATGCTCCTTCCTATCCAAGATCTTGATAGGTACCTCCTCATAATACGTTAAGTCTTGACTATCTCGTCCTGGCTTCTAACTCAATAACGTGGTTCGGGTCTTTCACATATTCTGAAATACAGATATATGAAACACATTATGAACACGAGACATACTTTGGAGGTAACGCAAGTCTATAGGCTACATTTCCTACTCGGTCAAAGAATTTGAAATGGACCAATAAATCGTGGATTGAGCTTTCCTCTCTTCCCAAATCTTGTAACTCCCTTCCATGGAGCAACTCATGCAACAATACATGATCCCCTACATTAAATTCCACGTCCTTTCGATGAAGATCCGCATAACTCTTTTGTCGATCTTGAGCCGCTTGTATACGTTGTCAAATTATTTGGATCTTTTCGGTGAGTCATACGTATTAACTCGGGTCCCAACAATGTTGCTTCACCCACCTCATCCCAACATATTGGAGAACGACATTTTCGTCCATATAATGCTTGAATGGAGCCACACCTATACTTGCACGATAATCGTTGTTGTAGGAGAATTCCACCAATGGTAAATACTTATCCCAACCGCCCTTGAAGTCTAGGACACGAGTCTTAATAAATCTTCAAGAGTTTGAATAGTCCTCTCTCGATTGTCCGTCTGGTTTGGGGATGTATGCCAACTAAATCGCAAATCCGTGCCCATAGCTTTTTGCAAGCTAACCCAAAATCTTGAAGTGAATCTTGGGTCACGATCCAAACTATGGATACAGGGCATGCCATGCAACCTCACAATCTCATTTACGTACATACTAGCAAGACGTTCAAGTGAATAAGTCTCCGTTTCGGCAAGAAATGAGCAGACTTGGTTAATCTATCAACAATAACCCAAATAGCATTGATGCCTTGAGAAACCGTAGGAAGACCCGTAACGAAATCCATGGTAATGTGTTCCCACTTCCATTCCGGAATCTCAAGTGGTTGCAACGGACCCTTAGGTACTAGATGCTCCGCTTTTACACGTTGACAAGTTAAACACATCGAGATAAACTTTGCAATCTCTCTCTTCATATTATTCCACCAAAATGTATGTCAAGATCACGATACATTTTAGTACTTCCGTGATGGATTGCAAATGGTGTATTGTGTGCCTCCATCATAATCTTGTACTTCAAATCGTAGTCGTTAGGAACACAAAGTCTCAGAGTGGACTCAAGTATTCCTTCTTCATCAATTCTCGCTTAAGGAATAGCTCCTTCTTGTACTTTCTTCTTCATATGCGTATCATTTCAAGTCTGGTGGCTCGAGCAACCTTAACTTTTTCTATTAAAGTTGGCTCTATGCGTATACTTGACATCATCGCACTTCGTTCCTCGATATGATCTTCTACTCAACGCGTCATTTCACGTTAAACTTTTCGGGATGGTATTGAATAGTGTGGTCGTAGTCTTCAATAGTTCGAGCCAACGTCATTGCCAGCATGTTGAGTTCTTTTTTGAGTGAAGAAATATTTAAGGCTTTTATGGTCTCGAATATATCTCCACTTTCTCCCATATAGATAGTGCCTCCATATCTTTAAGCGGCAACGATCGCCGCCAACTCTAGATCATGAGTAGGATAATTCCTCTCATACTCTTTAAGTTGTCATGAGGCATAGGCTATGACTTTCCCACGTTGCATGAGAACACATCCTAACCCTTTGCTCGAAGCATCACAGAGATAACAAATCCATCCGAACCAGATGGTATTGTTAGAACAGTCTTGAAATAAGTCTCCTCTTAAGCTCTTGGAAACTCTTCTCGCATTCTTCACTCCAAACGAATTTTGTATCCTTCCGAGTTAATTTGAAGTTAATGGAGTAGCGATTCGAGAAAACCCTTCCACGAATCTCCGATAATAACCACCAAAGCTTAAGCCCAAAAGCTACGTACTTCATCCAACGACTTGGTTGCTCTAACTTTGTATTGCTTCAATCTTCACGGATCAATGGATACTCCATGTTTGACACCACATGCCCAAGAAATGCTACTTCCTCAAGCCGAACTCGCATTTCTTCAATTTGGCATAAAGTTGGTTTTCACGAAGCCTTTGAGTACCAAATTCAAATGGTGCTCATGATCTTCACGACTTTTGGAATATATAAGGATGTCATCAATAAAGACAACAACGAATCGATCCAAATATTCCTTGAATACTCGGTTCATCATATCCATGAAAGCCAGCAGGAGCATTAGTTAGTCCGAAAAGACATGACTAAGAATTCATAATGCCCATACCGAAGTTCAAGGCGCCTTTTGGAATATCTTCAAGTTCTAATCTTGGTGATGATATCCGAACGAAGATCGATTTTGAAAAGAATTGTGCCCCTTGCAATCGGGTCAAACAAGTCATCAATACGAGGTGGGGATACCTATTCTTGATGGTGACATGGTTCAATTCGATAGTCAATACAAAAGTCGCATACTCCCGCTCTTTTTTCTTTACTGAATAAAAACAGAGCACCCCAAGGAGATGTACTTGGGACGAATGAAACCGATGTCCAACAATTCTGTAGTTGGACCTTTAACTCCACGAAGTTCAATAGGAGCCATTCGATATGGGGTTTTAGAAATGGGCTTTGTACCGTGTTCAAGATCAATAAAAGAATTCAACTTCACGTTAAGGGGTAGACGGAAGTTCTTCTTGAAATACGTCGGAAAATCAATAACAACAGAATATTATTCAAATTTGGCGTGTCTTTATTCAAATCCATAACATGGGCTAAGAAAGCTTGACATCCGCTTTTCAATAAGCGAATAGCTTTATGATTAGATATAACAGATGATTGATTTTAATGGTTTAGTTGCTTGAATTACATCTGACAGGTTGGTTAGGAATATGAAAACTAACAACCTTACGAAAACAATCAATTTTGGCATGATGAGTAGTTAACCTTCAAATCACATCAAAAACAAATATCTCTATAGAAATAAGGTTAATAGGTAATGTGATAGTGCCAACTTGAATCAAGCAAGATTTTTAAACAACGGATGTAATGAAAGTTTCTCCTAATGGAGTCTCCACAGATAGGTCAAAGTTTAATTTCTCCGTAGTCAAGTTCAAACGTTGAGCGCAAGTAAGAGAGATAAAAGAATGGGTAGAACCGGTATCTAATAAGGTATAAACTTCGCAAGAATTTATAATTAACTAACCCGTGCTAACTTCGTTCGGGTTCCTCGCATTTTGACCGGTCACGACAAACGCTCTTCCAAGAACCGTTGACTTTGACTTTTCTGGGACATCCTTTTGAGTCACCATTCTCGCTGGACTGGGTTTCGATATCGTACAATCTCGAGCGATATGTCCTTCCTTTCCACAATTATAGCATACCTTAAACTGTTGTGGACAGTTTGGACTGATATGTCCCTCTTTCCCGCATTTATAACATATGACCGGTGGTCGTTCTCCTCCCTTAAAACTAGTTGCTACAGGCGCTGACGTCTTCACATGGTCGTTGTTGAATCTCCTCTTTTTAAAATCTCCTCCCGACTCGCTTCTTCTATTTTCATGGCCACGATTACCACCAGAGTGGTTACCGCCTTTGTCCGTATTCTTCTTTCTCCGCTGGTTATCGTTATTCTGATGACTGCTATCTCTGCACGATCCTCGGTTATGGTCCTCAATTGGCCAGTACTAAGTTATCTCGCTTCTAATAATTGAGCCACATTTTACATCATCAATAAAGAGAAAGTTTATGAGAAATGAGATCTTGGCGTATGCCGGTTTCAAACCTCTAAGAAACATCCGCGTCATATGCGTTCCTCATTCTCCACCAAATGAGGTGCAAACCGATAACTCGCAAACTTTGCCTCGTCATCGAGACACCGCGTCATTTGTTTTGCTCTAATCTGATGAACTCCACTTCCTTCATATGACGTAACACTTTCGTGAAAGTATTTGTCATTAAATAGTCTCTCAAACGTCTCCCAAGACATGCTTGAGTCTTACATGGATGGGTACGCTTCACGACTCTCCCACCAAAGAATCTGCCTCGCCACGGAACAACATAAAGGTGGCGAATGGAACCTTCTGTTCCTCCGTGCATCCCAAGACATCGAATATCTTGGTAATTTGCTTGACCCATGTTTCCATGTGATCGGATCTAGCTTTCCTTAAATTCGGTGGTCCCAACTTTTGAATCGCTTGGTTGTAACAACCCGTGAATTGCTATCATTTCCTCCTCAGATTTTGAACACGAGTCTCCTCGTGCGATTTTGCATGAACTCGCAAAAAGCTTCTAAACATCCCCTCGTTCATCATCTCGCCGGTGGTGTTGTTCACGGAAGAACATTGCCGACCATTGCACGTTCTCCTCGTTGGTAAATCAGCATCTCCACGGTCTCATTTACTCCATTGTTAATATTCTCGGTCGACATTCTCAAATATCATCATATAAAACAAGGGTTAATTAAGGAAATCAATATATCACATAATATCCCTATATCTTGACCAACTAACAAATAAGCTTAGGTAGGACACACTAGCGAAGGATTTACTCGCCTCTCCCTCCTAGTTCTATTTCCCGATCTCCGCCAGAGATCATATCCCTAAGCTCGATACCAACCGTGACGCCCCCAAAATAGGTATACACAACACCCATTCCGAAATCGCCAAATACATGGTACAAGAAGCAAACCTCAACTTCAATAATACAAATGTCGTGTGAAATACGACAATATATATATTATCGTGAGTTTAAATACAAATATTATCTTCTAGACAATATCTATACTCAAATAAATCCTCATCACATTTATTGATTCATTATTTTACAAAATGGTGAGGACTACTAAACAACTCTCTAGAACCTTCATTCCATACCCCGACTAGTACTGCTACATTCTCGCCTCCCGAGAAGAAAAATGGAACAACAAGGAAAGGGGTGAGCTCAACTAGCTTCAAGAAAAGAATATTATGACTAAGATAATATACAACAAATTATCGTTAGTCTTCAACAGGAAAAATTTAATAGAATACTGATAGACAACAAATTTTCAATCAATATTCGCGTGAAATAATAATTCATTAGAAGAGTTAAGTAGAGAATGCAAACTACTATCTTCTATGTATGAATTTAAAAGTTCATCGCTCTATCTTTTATCCCCAAGAATAACAATCAATATACATCTGAATCAAATATTCATCTTTTCACTACAGCCAAAGATATTCATCGATTAATTCATGTTCATTTAAACACTGCTCATCTTTTGCTCTGTGTGCCAAAGATATTAATCGATCATTCATGTTCATTTAAACACTTGCTTCATCTTTTGACTACAAGCCAAAGATATTCTTCGAAATCATTCATCTTTACACTACAGCCAAAGATATTCAATAATATCATCATTTAAGACCGAGGATGATGAAAATATTTTTAAAGAACGAATCCAAAGGAAACAAAATGACAAGGATTAAGGATTAAGGATTAAGTACTTTGTTTTATCCATGTTCAAAATACCTCAAAATAATCATAGTGGTGTAAAATTTAAGAATGATCAAAACATGGATACAATCAAAGCTAGTATCCGCAATAGATATTTTGACTGAAAAGAAGAAATTTTATTTTTAGATTGAATAGTCAAGTATAATCGTGAATAGTCTTGAGTATCGTGAATAAGTCTTAGATATCGTGAATAAGAACTCAGACACCAAAAGATAGAAATTCCACAAAAAAAACATTTTCGCTTTGAATAATAGTACTTTCGTGAATAGTAACTTTCGTGAATAGTAGCTCATGAATAGTAACTCGTGAATAGTAACTCATGAATAGTAACCCCGACATGAAAAAGTTCCAAATTTGATAAAAACTTCAGATCAACATTTCAGCATAATGATATTGAAGAAATAATATCATTACGAAAAAAATAATATCCCTTACCTTACAAAGATAGTACTTCTGACTGGAACACTAGATATAGTGCTGAAAGAACTTGCACCGTTAATTAGAAACTCACAAAGTATCTAAATACTCACAAAATACACTCGATAATATAGAGAGAGAAAGAGAGAAAACTTTGTTTCTGGTGTGATTTTCAATTCTAACTTAGCCCTCTATTTATAGGAAAATGTTAGCCCAAGAAGCGAGACTTGACACCACTACTGATGGCTTTACCTGCTACTATTGCCACCCACCACATTTGAAATAAAATTCAGCACATTTTTCACCAACCACAAGTGGGGCCCACTCAATTCTAGAATTTTCCACCAAAATCAATTATAACCCTAATTTCTAATCGACACCTCTTAAAATTCATAACAAATCATTCGTGCATTTTAATTCGGTTCATAATTTGTGGACATATACTCAACTTATGTATGTATAACATACCCAAAAATTACCACAATCCAATCCGGTCGGATTAAAATTATAATCCCATGAATATATCTCAAAACCCACGATTTAATTTTTAATACCTCCAACTGTAAAATCTTGATAAAACACCTCAACAATAATTTCTTCATTTATAACCACATAAATAAATCCATCATTTATATCCACATAAAATAAATATTTCTTTATCATATGAATCAATAATTAATTATTCACAAATAATATTACGTAATCACAATTATGACAACCAAAGCCGCTCCTCAGAAAGAGGGGCTTTCCGATAAGGATTTCTCCTTCTCGGGCGCATGAATTAGGTGACCAAACCTCTCCTCGATGTAACTTTCTAGACATTGCCAATAATGCTATCTAATAATATTATTTAAATAATATGAATTATTGATCCGATAATGGAGATAATGTGCGGTGACAATTATTGAACAACAATAATATAAAATATCAACGCAACAATTATTGAATCAATAAAATAAAATATTGAGCGATAACTCATTCATGTAAAATTATTGAGTAAAGGCCTTCTTACGTAAGGATCAATAATTCAACAATCTTTGCGGCAATACCGTATTATCTTTAATGCAACCACGCAGTATTCTCGTATTTTAACCACCGGGGTATTCCAACAAATCTTAACGGTAACAACTACGTCAAGTTATTTATAACCACCCAAACTTTGTCGTTTTCCTCATCCAATCGCTTTCCGTTTATGGGGCCCATTATGGGCATTTAGCATACTGTAAATTTAATATTCCCACATGATCGAATATTCCACGACCAAACGAATATTCCCGAATAAAATGAATATTTTATAACCACTTGCTTATTTTGAAATATTTGCGTATTTAACCCTTAACTATCCACATTAATCAAATCAACCCTTACTATTTCAAAATAATAAATAAAGGAAATTCCTTTTTATTTAAAAAAATTTCGGGGTCTTACATAGCTTATTGTTCGTGTAGGGTAATATTATGTGACAATAAGTGTGATAATCTGACTAAGTATAGTCATAACGAAAGTTTAGACAAAAGAATGAACTTGTGATGACTAGTTACATTATAATTGACTGGTATTGTGAATGAAAATGATATATAGGATTAAATCAAGGAACGTGTATAATTAACGTGTAATCTACGCACGAGGCAAGTTTCCTAACCCGACTTGTTATCACTATTCAAGTTTATAATTTACGTCGAGTAAATTCTCATTATTATTAATCAAGTTCAATTTGTTATATTAAAGATTATTTATCTTTTCAAAGCATGATTTCTGTTATACAATACTTGTTCTATTGTATACCTATTGAAAATGTTATTCGATTTAAATATCATTTATTGTTGAACCTTGTTGGACTAGTGAACCATTATTGATTCGACTAGTCCATAGTTGATGAACGTTCTAAATTTTAGAACCTTTATTGATTTATCCAAACCAAACTTCCTTTGGTGCGGACTCTAATGTCAAATTGAGATGAACAACCCCACAGATAGGGATTACTTATGCGTTAAGCGTTAAGATATTGTGCACGATGATGGTACTAAGGGTTGATCCCCTAAGCACGAGTAGAAGAGTCCATAGTTTTATGACGGTTAAAGGTTTCAAGTATAACCTTGATAACCTGGGACATAGTTCAAGTCTTATGACCCTCAGAAATCTTTTGATTCTTGTTATTTATTCTTGATTCAAAAGTTGAGCTTTTATTCCAGAAGTCTTTGATTCACTCGCATGTTATTATATTGTTATTTCATTTTTATACTTGTGGGAAATCGTGCTCACTCTTGCGTAATAATAACATTGCAGTTAAGAACGAAAGGTCTGACGAGCCTTCTACTAGCAAAGGCAAGGGCAAGATTAACAAGTGATGAAGACTTGTTGTTTTATGTGATATTGAATTTATGTTTTAGACTTATATTGATGTTGTGTAAGATTATAAATTGTTTATGTTTTCGCATTTAAGAATTAAGGTTAGTATGACCTGGGATTTATGTAATTATTTCAGATGATGTAACTCCTTAAGGAGGGGATTTATTTCTATCTATTTATGCTTTCATTTATTATGGGTAGATAGATATATGATGTTTGAATAGTGAACACCAAATCATGTGGGAATTGAAGTACCTGGATTCGAGGGTGTCACAATCAAACTGGAACAAAACAACATGACGGTGTCCCAGTACGAGGCGAAGTTTGCAGAGTTATCCAAGTTTGCACCTCATTTGGTAGAGAATGAGGAACGAATGACGCGGATGTTTCTGAGAGGTCTAAAACCCGAGATTCGACAATATCTTATCTCTTATAAATTTTCTTTATATTCAGATATTGTAAACATGGCTCAATTATTAAAGCGAGATAATGAGTATGTTCAACCGAGGGACAACAACCAGGGTCATACCGGTGGCAGCAGTCATCGGAGCAATGACAACTAGCAGGGAGGAAAACATTCACATAAAAGTGGTAACCATTACGTGGTAATCGTGCCATGAAGGTAGAAGAAGCGAGTCGGGGGGAGATTTCAAAAAGAGAAGGTACAACAATGATAACGTGAAGACGTCAAAGACAAACATCAACTATTTCTAGGAGGAGAACGAAACAGCAGGTCGTTTGTTATAAATCTTGGGAAGAGGGACACAATAGCCCAAATCGCCCACAATAATCCAAGGTGTGTTATAATCGTGGGAAAGAAGGTCATATAGCTAGAGATTGTCTTATAAATAAACCAAGTCCAAATGGGGATGGTGATTCCAAAGGTTGTCCCGGACAAGTCAAAATCGGCGGTTCCTGGAAGAGCGTTTGTCGTGATCGCCAAAAACGCAAAGCAACCCAAACGAGGTGATCACGAGTAAGCTAATCATAAACTCTTTAAAGTTTATACCTTATTGAATCTGGGTTCTACCCATTTTTTATCTTTCCGCTTGTGCTCAACGTTTGAACTTGACTCAGGAGAAATTAGACATCGACTTATCTGTTGACACTCAGATTAGAGAAAGCTTTCATTACATCTACTATTTATAAATCTTGCTTGATCCAAGTTGGAACCATCATATTACTGCCGATCTTATTTCATTGAAAATACTTGCATTTGATGTGATTTTAGGGATTGATTGGTTAACCACTCATCATGCTAAAATTGATTATTTTATAAGGTTGTTAGTTTTCATATTCCTAACCAACTGTTATGCAATTCAAGTAACCAAACCACTAAAGTCAATCATTTGTTATATCAAGCCATAAAGCTATTCGTTTATTGAAAAATGAATGTCAAGCTTTCTTAGCCCATGTCACGGACTTGAACAAAAACACGTCAGATTTGAATAATATTTCTGTTGTTAGTGAATTTGCTAACGTATTTCCTGAAGAACTTCTTGGTCTACCCCCAGAACATTAAGTTGAATTATTTATTAACCTTGAACCTGGTACAAAGCCCATTTCTAAAACCCCATATCGAATGGCTCCTATTGAACTTCAGGAGTTAAAGGTCCAACTGCAGGAGTTGTTGGACATCGATTTCATTAGTCCTAGTACATCTCCTTGGGGTGATCCTATTTTATTCGTAAAGAAGAATGACGGGAATATGCAACTTTGTATTGACTACCGAGAATTGAACCATGTCACCATCAAGAATAGGTATCCACTACCTCGCATTGATGACCTGTTTGACCAGTTGCAAGGAGCACAATTCTTTTCAAAGATCGATCTTAGCTTACGGATATCATCAATTTGAAGATTAAAACCGAGGATATTCGAAGAGTGCCTTCTCGAACTTCGATCACGAACATTATGAATGCTTAGTCATGTCTTTTGGATTGACTAATGCTCCCGCTGCTTTCATGGATATGATGAACCGTATGTTCAAGGAATATTTGGATCAATTCGTTGTTGTCTTTATTGATGACATCCTTATCTATTCTAAAAGCCGTGAAGATCATGAGTACCATTTGAAGTTGGTACTTCAAAGGCCTCGTGATAACAAGCTATATGCCAAGCTGAAGAAATGCGAGTTCGGCTTGAGGAAGTAGCATTCTTTGGGCATGTGGTGTCAAAACATGGAGTATCTGTCGACTCGGCAAAGATTAAAGCAATACAAAGTTGGAGCAATCGAAGTCGGTGAATGGAAATGCGTAGCTATCTAGGATTAGTTGGTTACTACTCGGAGATTAAATGGAAGGTTTTCTTGAATCGCTACTCCGATAACTCAATTTGACTCGGAAAGATACAAAATTTGTATGGAGTGTGGAATGCAAGAAGAGTTTCCAAGAGCTCGAGAAGAGACTCATTTTGGCACCTGTTCTGACATTACCATCTGGTTCAGATGGATTTGTTATCTATAGCGATGCTTCAGGCAAAGGGTTAGGATGTGTTCTCATGAAACATGAGAAAGTCATAGCCTATACCTCGCGACAACTCAAAGAATATGAGAGGAATTATCATACTTATGATCTGGAGTTAACAGCAGTCGTTTTCGCGTTGAAGATCTGAAGACACTACCTGTATGGGGAAAAAGTGGAGATCTATACACATCATAAAAGCCTAAAATATTTCCTCACCCAAAAGGAACTTAATATGCGGCAACGACGTTAGCTCGAGCTGTTGAAAGATTACGATCATACAATCCAATATCATCCTGGAAAAGCAAACTTGGTAGCTGACGCATTGAGTAGAAGATCATATGCGGGTACGAGTGCAATGTTGTTAACACAAAGACCCATTTTGTATGATTTGCAAAGGATGGAGATAGAGGTAAAGGCTCCTAGTACCCACGTGATGATATCAAACATACGAGTAGAACCGAATTTAATCGATAAAGTTAAAGCTGCTCAAGCTACAGACCTGGAGCTGATGCGTATGAAGAAGAAAGTGCAAGAAGGTGTTATTCCAGAAGCAAGAATCGACGAAGAAGGAATACTTCGAGTCAACTCCAGACTTTGTGTTCCTAACGATTCTGACTTGAAGCATAGAATCACGATGGAGGCACACAACACACCATTTACAATCCATCGTGGGAGTACCAAAATGTATCATGATCTTAGACATACATTTTGGTGGAGTAATATGAAGAGAAAGATCGCAAAGTTTATCTCGAGGTGTTTAACTTGTCAACGTGTAAAGGCAGAGCATCAAGTGCCAAAGGGTCCATTGCAACCACTTGAGATTATGAAATGGAAGTGGAAACACATTACTATGGATTTCGTTAAGGGTCTTCCCAAGGTTTCTCAAGGCATAGATGCGATTTGTGTTATTATTGATAGATTAACCAATTCTGCCCATTTCTTGCCTATACGGGAGACTTATTCCCTTGAACGTCTTGCTAGTATGTACGTAAATGAGATTGTGAGATTGCATGGCATGCCAGTATCCATAGTTTCGGATCGTGACCCAAGATTCACTTCATGATTTTGGGTTAGCTTGTAGAAAGCTATGGGCACGGATTTATGATTCAGTTCAGCATACAATCCTTAAATGGATGGGCAATCAGAGAGGACTATTCAAACTCTTGAAGATCTATTAAGACTCTGTGTCCTAGATTTCAAAGGGAGTTGGGATAAGTACCTACCATTGGTGGAATTCTCCTACAACAACAGTTATCAGGCAAGTATAGGTGTGGCTCTATTTGAAGCATTGTATGAATGAAAGTGTCGCTCTCTAGTATGCTGGGATGAGGTGGGAGAAGCAACATTGTTGGTACGAATGACTACAGAGAAGATCCAAATCATCCGATAACGTATACAAACGTCACAGGATCGACAACAGAGTTATGCGTATCTTCATCGAAAGGACGTGGAATTTAATATTGGGGATCATGTATTGTTACGTATTGCTCCATGGAAGGGAGTTACAAGATTTGGGAAGAGAGGAAATTTCAATCCAAGATTTGTTGGTCCATTTGAGATTTGTCCGAATAGGAAATGTGGCCTATAGGCTCGCATTACCTCCAAGCATGTCTCGTGTTCATAATGCTTTTCACATATCTATGCTTCGTAAATATATGAAAGACCCGAACCACATTATTGAGTTAGAACCAGATGAGGTATCCAAAGATTTAACGTACGAGGAGGTACCTGTTAAGATCTTAGATAGAAAAGAGCATGTCCTACACACCAAGGTTATTGTAAGACCCCAACTTATTATTAATGAAATTTAATTTTCTCTATATATTATTTTGAAATAGTAAGGGTTGATTTGATTAATGTGGATAGTTAGGGGTTAAATCATAAATATTTCAAAATAAGCAAGTGGTTATAAAATATTCATTGTTGTTGGGAATATTCGTTTGGTCGTGGAATATTCGTGATCGCTGTCGAGGGAATATTAAATGCATTTACTTGATGACGCATATGTGGGCCCCATAACTGGAGCGATTGGATGAAGAAAACGCATAAATATAAGTTGGTTAAAAATAACAGGCGTAGTTATTACTGAAGTTAAGATCGTTGGAATACCCGGTGGTTAAAATACGATGTCTGGCGTTGGTTGCCAGAAGGCACCGGTATTGCGCATGATTATTGAATTATTGATCCTTACGTGAAGAGGCACTACTCGATAATTTTCACGATAGAATTCGCTCAATATTTTATTTTATTGATTCAATAATTCTTGCGTTGATATTTTATATTATTGTTGTTCAATAATTGTCACGCACATTATCTCCATTATCGGATCAATAATTCATATTATTTAAATAATATTATTAGATAGCATTATTGGCAATGTCTAGAAAGTTACATCGAGGAGAGGTTTGGTCACCTAATTGCTGGCGATGAAGGAGAAATCCTTATCGGAAAGCCCCCTCTTCACAGGACTACCGGTTGTCATAATTGTGATTACATAATATTATTTGTGAATAATTAATTATTGATATGATAAGAAAATATTTATAAAAATGATGGATTTATTTATTTTATGTGGTTATAATTGAATGATTTAATGTTGAGGTGTTTTATCGGTAATTTTGTGGCCGGAATGGAGTATTAAAAATCAAATCAATTTTTTACGATGTATTGCGTGAGTTATAATTTTTAATCCGAATCGTTGGATCGTTGTAATTTTTTGGATATGTTATACATACATAAGTTGAGTATATGTCCACAAATTTTGAACTGTTAAAAATGAACGAATGATTTGTTATGAATTTTAAGAGGTGTCTACGATTCGGGAAATTAGGGTTATAATTGATTTTGGTGGAAAATTCTAGAATTGAGTGGGCCCCACTTGTGGTTGGTGAAGAAATGTGCTGAATTTTATTTCAAATGTGGTGGGTGGCAATAGTAGCGAGTAAAGCCATCGTGTGGCAATCGAAATGCTGCCTTGGCGGGCTAACATTTTCCTATAAATAGAGGGCTAAGTTAGAATTGAAAATCACACGAAACAAAGATTTCTCTCTTTCTCTCTATATTATTGAGCGTATTTTGTGAGTATTTAGATACTTTGAGAGTTCTTTGTTCAAGACAAGTTTCATTCAAGATCACTTGGAGCCTTTCCTTCCAAGTACTAATTCTTTGAGGTAAGGGATATTATTTTTTTCGTAATGATATTATTTCTTGATATCATTATCTTTGAAATGTTGATCCAAGTTTTTATCGATTTGGAACTTTTTCATATCGGGGTTACTATTCATGAGTTACTATTCACGAGTTACTATTCATGAGTTACTATTCACGAAGTTCTTATTCACGAGTACTATTCATGAAGCGTGAAGATGTTTTTGTGGAATTTCTATCTTTTGGTGTCGGAGTTCTTATTCACGTATCTAAGACTATTCACGTATCTGACACTATTCAATAAAAAATAAAATTTCTTCTTTTTTGTCCAAACATCTATTCGGATACTAGCTCTTATTGTATCCATGTTTTGATCATTCTTGAATTTTACACCACTTATGATTATATTGAGGTTTTTTTGAACATGGATAAAACAAAGTACGAATCCTTAATCCTTAATCCTTGTCATTTTGTTTCAATTGGATTCGTTTCTTTAAAAATATTTTCATCATCCTCGGTCTTAAATGATGATATTATTGAATATCTTTGGCACAGGTGCAAAGATGAATGATTTCTGAAGAATATCTTTGGCACTGTAGTGCAAAGATGAGCAGTGTTTAGATGAACATGACCAATTGATGAATATCTTTGGCACATGGTGCAAAGATGAATATTTGATTCAGATGTTTATGGATTGTTGTTACGGGGATAAAAGATGAGCGATGAACTTTTAAATTCATACATAGAAGATAGTAGTTTGCATTCTCTACTTAACTCTTCTAATGAATTATTATTTCCGATGCGAATATTGATTTAAAATTTGTTGTCTATTGTATTCTATTAAATTTTTCTGTTTGAAGACTAACGATAATTTGTTGTATATTATCTTAGTCATAATATTCTTTCTTGAGCTAGTTGAGCTCACCCTTTTCCTTTTGTTCCATTCTTCTCGGAGGCGAGAATATAGCGATGCAGTCGGGGTATGGAATGAAGGTTTTAGAAAGGATTGTTTAGTAGTCCTCACCATTTTGTAAAATAATGTATCAATAAATGTGATGAGGATTTATTTGAGTATAGATATTGTCTGAAGATAATATTTGTATTTAAACTCACGTTTTCTTGTTGTAGTAATAAAGTTGTAGTTGTTTACGTACCATGTATTGACAACTTAGAATGGGTGATGTATACCTATTTTGGGGCGTCACGGTTGGTATCGGAAGCTTAGGGATATGATCTCTGGCGGAGATCGGGAATAGAACTAGGAGGAGAGAGGCGAGTAAATCCTTCGCTAGTGTGTTCTACCTAAGCTTATTTGTTAGTTGAGTCAAGATATAGGATATTATGTGATATATTGATTTCCTTAATTAACCCTTGTTTTATGACGATGTTTGAGAATGTCGAACGAAATATTAACAATGGAAATGAGAACGTGGGAGACGCTGTACTCACCAACGAGGAGAGCGTGCAACAATTGGCAATGTTCTTCTGTGAACAACACCATTGAAAGCGATGATGAGCGAGGGGATGTTTAGAAGTTTTTTTGCGATTCATGCAAAATCGGGGATGAGGAGACTTCGTGTTCAAAATACTGAGGAGAAATGATAACAATTCACGCAGGTTGTCACAATGAAAGTTCAAAGAGTTGGGACCACGAATTTAAGGAAAGCCAGATCCGATCATGCGGCGGAAACATGGGTCAAGCAAATTACCAAGATATTCGATGTCTTGGGATGCACGGAGAGAACGAAGGTTCCATTCGCCACCTTTATGTTCCGTGGCGAGGCGGAGACTCTTGGTGGGAGTGCATGAGAAGGCGTACCATCCAAACGCTTTTCGGCATGTCTTGGGAAACATTTCAGAGACTATTTAATGACAAATACTTTCACGAAAGTGTTCGTCGTATGAAGGAAGTGGAGTTCATCAGATTGGAACAAAACAACATGGCGGTGTCTCAAATGTGAGGCAATGTTTGCGAGTTATCGGTTTTGCACCTCATTTGGTGGAGAATGAGGAGCGATGGCGGGATGTTTCTTAGAGGTTTGAAACCCGGCATACGTCGATATCTCATTTCTCATAAATTTTCTCTATTGGATGTTGTAAGCAGGGCTTAATTATTAGAAAGCGAGATAACGAAATACGGTCCAATCGAGGACCACAACCAGAGGATCGTATCGAGAGATAGCGATCAGCGAATAATGATAACTCGGAGAGAGAAAAGCGAATGGACAAAAATGGTAACCACTCTGGTGGTAATCATGGCCATGAAAATAGAAGAAAGCGAGTCGGGAGGAGATTTTAAAAGAGGAGATTTAACAACGACCGTATGTGAAGATGACAAAGTCTTGGCAAAGCCCGGTTCTAAGGGAGGAGAACGACCACCGGTCGTATGCTTCAAATGCGAAAAGAGGGACATATCGGTCAAACGCCCAGCAGTTCAAGGTATGCTATAGTTGTGGAAAGGAAGGACATATCGCTTCGAGATTATGCGATGGCGAAACCTAGTTCAATGAGGGACGGTGACTCAAAAGACTGTCCCGAAAAAATCAAAGTCAACGATTAGGGAAGGCGTTTGTTGTGACTGGTCATAATCACGAGGAACCCAAGCGAGGTGATCACGGGTAAGCTATTTATAAATTCTTGCGAAGTTTACACCTTACTTGATACCGGTGCTACCCATTCATTTATCTCTCTGCGTGTGCTCAACGTTTAAACTTGACTCAGGAGAAATTAGACTTTGACTTTATCTGTGGAAACTCAGTTAGGAGAAACTTTCATCACATCCACTTTTTATAAATCTTGTTTGATTCAAGTTGGCACCATTACCTTACCATTGACCTTATCTCTTTAAAGATACTTACTTTTGATGTGATTTTAGGGATTGATTGGTTAACTACTCATCATGCCAAAATTGATTGTTTTAAATAAGGTTGTTAGTTTTCATATTCCTAACCAACTTTGTTATGCGAATTCAAGCAACTAAACCATTAAAATCAATCACTATCATATCTAATCATAAAAGCTATTCGTTTATTGAAAAAGCGGATGTCAAGCTTTCTTAGCCCATGTTATGGATTTGAATAAAGACACGTCAAATTTGAATAATATTCCTGTTGTTATTGACTTTCTGACGTATTTCTGAAGAACTTCCCGGTCTACCCCCGAGCGTGAAGTTGAATTCTTTATTGATCTTGAACACAGTACAAAGCCCATTTCTAAAACCCCATATCGAATGGCTCTATTGAACTTGAGAGTTAAAGGTCCAACTACGAGAATTGTTGGACATCGGTTTCATTCGTCCTAGTACATCTCCTTGGGGTGCTCTGTTTTATTTGTAAAGAAGAAAGACGGGGTATGCGACTTTAATTATTGACTATCGGGAATTGAACCATGTCACCATCAAGAATAGGTATCCTCTACCTCGTATTGATGACTTGTTTGACCGATTACAAAGGCACAATTCTTTTCAAAAATCGATCTTAGATTACGGATATCATCAATTGAAGATTAAAACTAGGATATTCAAAGGCGCCTTGAAACTTCGGTATGGGCATTATGAATTCTTAGTCATGTCTTTCGGACTAACTAATGCTCTTGCGGCTTTCATGGATATGATGAACCAGTATTCAAGGAATATTTGGATCGGTTCGTTGTTGTCTTTATTGATGACATCCTTATATATTCCAAAAGTCGTGAAGATCATGAGCACCATTTGAAAGCGAGGTACTCGAAAGGTTTCGTGAAAACCAACTATATGCCAAATTGAAGAAATGCGAGAGTTACGGCTTGAAGAAGTAGCATTTCTTGGGCATCGTGGTGTCAAAACATGGAGTATCTGTTGATCCGGCGAAGATTGAAGCAATACTGAAGTTAGAGCAACCGAAGTCGGTGGTCAAGTCGTAGCTTTTGGGCTTAAATTGGTTATTATCGGAGATTCGTGGAAGGGTTTTCTCGAATCACTACTCCATTAACTTCACTAACTTCGGAAGGATACAAAATTCGATTGGAGTGAAGAATGCGAGAAGAGTTTCGAAGAGCTTAAGAGGAGACTTATTTATTTTGTTCTAACAATACCATCTGGTTGGATGGATTTGTTATCTGTAGACGATGCTTCGGCAAAGGGTTAGGATGTGTTCTCATGCAACGTGGGAAAGTCATAGCCTATGCCTCATGACAACTTAAAGAGTATGAGAGGAATTATCCTACTCATGATCTAGAGTTAGCGGCCAATCGTTTTATTTAAAGATATGGAGGCACTATCTATATGGGGAGAAAGTGGAGATATATTCGGACCATAAAAGCCTTAAATATTTCTTCACTCAAAAAACTCAACATGCGGCGTAGCGTTGGCTCGAACTATTGAAGACTACGACCACACTATTGATACCATCTGGAAAGCGAGCGTGGTAGTGACGCGTTGAGTAGAAGATCATATCACGGAGCGCGAGTGCGATGATGTCAAGTATCTGCATAGAGCGACTTTAATAGAAAAAGTTAAGGTTGCTCGAAGCCACCAGACCCGGAGGCGATCGTATGAAGAAGAAAGTATCTGAAGGAGCTATTAGGGCGAGAATTGATGAAGAAGGAATACTTGAGTCCACTCTGAACTTTGTGTTCCTAACGACTACGATTTGAAGAACAAGATTATGATGGAGGCACACAATACACCATTTGCAATCCATCACGGAAGTACTAAAATGTATCGTGATCTTGACGTACATTTGGTGGAACAATATGAAGAGAGAGATTGCAAAGTTTATCTCAATGTGTTTAACTTGTCAACGTGTAAAGGCGGAGCATCTAGTACCTAAGGGTCCGTTGCAACCACTTGAGATTCGGAATGGAAGTGGGAACACATTACCATGGATTTCGTTACGGGTCTTCCTACGGTTTCTCAAGGCATCAATGCTATTTGGGTTATTGTTGATAGATTAACCAAATCGCTCATTTCTTGCCGTCGGAGACTTATTCCTTGAGCGTCTTGCTAGTATATGCGTAAATGAGATTGTGAGGTTGCATGGCATGCACCCAGTATCCATAGTTTGGATCGTGACCCAAGATTCACTTCAAGATTTTGGGTTAGCTTGCAAAAAAGCTATGGGCGCGGATTGCGATTTAGTTGGCATACCATCCCCAAGCGGACGGACAATCGAGAGAGGACTATTCAAACTCTTGAAGATTTATTAAGACTACTGTGTCCTAGACTTCAAGGGCGGTTGGGATAAGTATTTACCATTGGTGGAATTCTCCTACAACAACAGTTATCGAGACAAGTATAGGTGTGGCTCTATTGAAGCATTATATGGGCCGAAAATGTCATTCTCCAATATGTTGGGATGAGGTGGGTGAAGCAACATTGTTGGGACCCGAGTTAAATGCGTATGACTACGAAAAGATCCAAATGATTCGACAAGCGTATACAAGCGACACAAGATCGACAAAAGAGTTATGCGGATCTTCATCGAAAGGGCGTGGAATTTAGTGTAGGGGATCATGTATTATTGCGAGTTGCTCCATGGAAGGAGTTACAAGATTTGGGAAGAGAAAGCTCAATCCACGATTTATTGGTCCATTTCAAATTCTTGGTAGAGTAGGAAATGTAGCCTATAGACTTGCGTTACCTCCAAGTATGTCTACGTGTTCATAATGTGTTTCACATATCTCGTACTTCGTAAATATGTGAAAGACCCAAACCACGTTATAGAGTTAGAAGCAGGACGAGATAATAGAAGACCTAACGTGTGAGGAGAATACTGTCAAGATTTTGGATAGGAAGGAGCATGTCCCTACGCCAAGAAAGGTCATACCACAAGTTAAAGTTTTGTGGAGGAATCATCTTATAGAGAAATGACACAGGAATTGGAAATGGAAATGAAAGCGAGGTATCCTCATCTTTTGAAACACACAGAGTACGTCGTCGATTTCGAGGACGAAATTTCATAAGGAGGGGGAGGTTGTAAGACCCCAACTTATTATTAATGAAATTTAATTTCCTCTATATATTATTTTGAAATAGTAAGGGTTGATTTGATTAATGTGGATAGTTAGGGGTTAAATATCGCAAAAATATTTCAAAATAAGCAAGTGGTTATAAAATATTCATTGTTGTTAGGGGGAATATTCGTTTGGTGGTGGAATATTAAATCTTTCGGGAATATTAAATGCGACGGTAGCGACCGTGTGTGAGCCCATAGCTGTGAGCGATTGGATGAAGAAAACAATGAAATATAAGTTGGTTAAAAATAACGGGCGTAGTTATTCTGAATTAAAGGCTTGTTGGAATACCCGTTGGTTAAAATACGATGTCTGGCGTTGTTGCACGGTAGCACGGTATTGCGTATTATTGAATTATTGATCCTTACGTGAAGGCACTACTCAATAATTTTCACGATAATTCTTATTCGATATTTTATTTTATTGATTCAATAATTCTTTGCGTTGATATTTTATATTATTGTTGTTTCAATAATTGTCATTTGCATTATCTCCATTATCGGATCAATAATTCATATTATTTAAATAATATTATTAGATAGCATTATTGGCAATGTCTAGAAAGTTACATCGAGGAGGTTTGGTCACCTAATTGCGGCATGATGAGAAATCCCTTATTGGAAAGCCCCTCTTTCTCTGAGGCGCACAGGTTGTCATAATTGTGATTACATAATATTATTTGTGAATAATTAATTATTGATATGATAATAAGAAAAATATTTATTTGATATATAAATGATGGATTTATTTATTTTATGTGGTTATAATTGAATGATTTAATGTTGAGGTGTTTTATCGATTAATTTTGTCCGGAATGGAGGTATTAAAAATCAAATCGGTATTTTTCTATGATATATTAAGTGAGTTATAATTTTTAATCCGTAGTTGGATCGTTGTAATTTTTTGGATATGTTATACATACATAAGTTGAGTATATGTCCACAAATTTTGAGCCGTTAAAAATGAGCGAATGATTTGTTATGAATTTTAAGAGGTGTTTGATTAGGAAATTAGGGTTATAATTGATTTTGGTGGAAAATTCTAGAATTGAGTGGGCCCCACTTGTGGTTGGTGAAGAAATGTGCTGAATTTTATTTCAAATGTGGTGGGTGGCAATAGTAGCGGTAAAGCCATCGGTGTGAGTCAAGTCTGCCTTGGTGAATAACATTTTCTATAAATAGAGGGCTAAGTTAGAATTGAAAATCACACGAAAAACAAAGATTTCTCTCTTTCTCTCTATATTATTGAGCGTATTTTGTGAGTATTTAGATACTTTGAGAGTTCTTTGTTGATCTGAAGTTTCATTCGGCATCACTTGAGATCTTTCCTTCCGAAGTACTAATTCTTTGAGGTAAGGGATATTATTTTTTCTCAAATGATATTATTTCTTGATATCATTATCTTTGAAATATTGATTGGAACTTTTTATCAAATTTGGAACTTTTTCATGTCGGGGTTACTATTCATGAGTTACTATTCACGAGTTACTATTCATGAGTTACTATTCACGAGTTCTTATTCACGAATACTATTCATGAAGCGTGAAGATGTTTTTGTGGAATTTCTATCTTTTGGTGTGAGATTCTTATTCACGTATCTGACCTTATTCACGTATCTGACACTATTCATTCGAAAAAATAAAATTTCTTCTTTTGTCCAAAACATCTATTACGGATACTAGCTTTTATTGTATCCATGTTTTGATCATTCTTGAATTTTACACCACTATGATTATTTTGAGGTATTTTTGAACATGGATAAAACAAAGTCTGAATCCTTAATCCTTAATCCTTGTCATTTTGTTTCACTTTGGATTCGTTTCTTTAAAAAATATTTTTCATCATCATCCTCGATGATATTATTGTCTTAAATGATGATATTATTGAATATCTTTGGCACATAATGCAAAGATGAATGATTTCTGAAGAATATCTTTGGCTGTGGTGCAAAGATGAGCAGTGTTTAAATGAACATGACCAATGATGAATATCTTTGGCTTTGTAGTGCAAAGATGAATATTTGATTCGAGATGTTTATGGATTGTTGTTACGGGGATAAAAGATGAGCGATGAACTTTTAAATTCATACATAGAGAGATAGTAGTTTGCATTCTCTACTTAACTCTTCTAATGAATTATTATTTACGATGCGAATATTGATTTAAAATTTGTTGTCTATTGTATTCTATTAAATTTTTCCTGTTGAAGACTAACGATAATTTGTTGTATATTATCTTAGTCATAATATTCTTTCTTGAGCTAGTTGAGCTCACCCTTTTCCTTTTTGTTCCATTCTTCTCGGGGCGAGAATATAAGCGAGTGCAGTCGGGTATGGAATGAAGGTTTTAGAAAGGATTGTTTAGTAGTCCTCACCATTTTGTAAAATAATGTATCGATAAATGTGATGAGGATTTATTTGAGTATAGATATTATCTAGAAGATAATATTTGTATTTAAACTCACGAGTTTCTTGTTGTAGTAATAAAGTTGTAGTTGTTTACATACCATGTATTGACAACTTCGAAATGGGTGATGTATACCTATTTTGGGGGGCGTCACGGTTGGTATCGAGCTTAGGATATGATCTCTGGCGGAGATCGGGGATAGAACTAGGAGGGAGGCAGGCGAGTAAATCCTTAGCTAGTGTGTCTACCTAAGCTTATTTGTTAGTTAGTCGATATATAGGGATATTATGTGATATATTGATTTCCTTAATTAACCCTTGTTTTATGACGATGTTTGAGAATGTCGTTTGAGAATATTAACAATGGAAATGAGAGATGGAGCGCTTACACTCACCACGAGGAGAAGCGTCTACAGCAGTGGCAATGTTCTTCTCCCGTGAACAACACCATTGAAGCGGATGATGAGCGAGGGGATGTTTAGAAGTTTTTTGCGATTCATGCAAAAATCGACGAGGAGAGACTTCGTGTTCAAAATCTGAGAGGAAATGATAGCAATTCACGGGTTATCCACAACCAAAGCGATTCAAAGTTGGGACCACGAAATTTAAGGAAAGCGGATCCGATCATGGCGGAAACATGGGTCAAACAAATTACAAGATATTCGATGTCTTGGGATGCGGAGAGAACGAAGGTTCCATTCGCCACCTTTATGTTAAAATGGCGAAGGCGGACTCTTGGTGGAGTGCATGGCGTACCATCCGGTACTTTTCGGCATGTCTTGGGAAACATTTGAGAGACTATTTAATGACAAATACTTTCTGAAAGTGTTAAATCGTATGAAGGAAGTGGAGTTCATCGATTGGAACAAAACAACATGGCGGTGTCTCGATGCGAGGCAAAGTTTGCGAGTTATCGAGTTTGCACCTCATTTGGTGGAGAATGAGGCATATGTACGCGGATGTTTCTTAGAGGTTTGAAACACGGCATCGTCGGTATCTCATTTCTCGTAAATTTTCTCTCTATTCGGATGTTGTAAGCGAGGGCTCGATTATTAGGCGAGATACTTGAGTGCGGTCAGTGAGGACCACAACGAGGATCGTGCGAGAGATAGCGATCAGCGAATAATGATAACTGCGGAGAAAGAAAGCAGACGGACAAAAATGGTAACCACTCTGGTGGTAATCATGGCCGTGAAAATAGAAGAAGCGAGTCGGGGAGGAGATTTTAAAGAGAGATTTAACAACGACCATGTGTGAAGATGGCGGTCTTGGCGTGACAAGCTGGTTCTAAGGGAGGAGAACGACGACCACCGGTCATATCTTATACAAATCACGGAAAAGAGGACATATCGGTCAAAACGCCCTAGCATTCAAGGTATGCTATAGTTGTGGAAAGGAAGGACATATCGCTCGAGATTATGCAGATGGCGAAACCTAGTTCGGATGAGACGGTGACTCGAAAACATATCCCGAGAAAAATCAAAGTCAGCGATTAGGGAAGGCGTTTGTTGTGGTTGGTCATAATCACGAGGAACCCAAGCGAGGTGATCACGGGTAAAGCTATTTATAAATTCTTGCGAAGTTTATACCTTACTTGATCTGGTGCTACCCATTCATTTATCTCTCTGCATGTGCTCAGCGTTTAAACTTGACTCGGGAGAAATTAGACTTTGACCTGTCTGTGGAAACTCCGTTAGGAGAAACTTTCATCACATCCACTGTTTATAAATCTTGTTTGATTCAAGTTGGCACCATTACCTTACACATTGACCTTATCTCTTTAAAGATACTTGCTTTTGATGTGATTTTAGGGATTGATTGGTTAACTACTCATCGTACCAAAATTGATTGTTTTAAAAGGTTGTTAGTTTTCATATTCTAACTTGACTTTGTTATGCGAATTCAACAACTAAACCATTAAAATCAATCACTATCATATCTAATCATAAAATTTATTCGTTTATTGAAAAAGCGGATGTCAAGCTTTCTTAGCCCATGTTATGGATTTGAATAAAGACACGTCAAATTTGAATAATATTCTGTTGTTATTGACTTTCTGGCGTATTTCTGAAGAACTTCCGGTTACTACCCCGAGCGTGAAGTTGAATTCTTTATTGATCTTGAACACAGTAAAGCCCATTTCTAAAACCCATATCGAATGGCTCTATTGAACTTGAGGAGTTAAAGGTCCAACTACGAGGAATTGTTGGACATCGGTTTCATTAAATCTAGTACATCTCCTTGGGGTGCTCTGTTTTATTTGTAAAGAAGAAAAGGCGGGGTATGCGACTTTGTATTGACTATCGGGAATTGAACCATGTCACCATCGAGAATAGGTATCCTCTACCTCGTATTGATGACTTGTTTGACCCGATTCTGAGGCACAATTCTTTTCAAAAATCGATCTTAGTTACGGATATCATCGGTGAAAGATTAAAACTAAGGATATTCAAAGGCGCCTTGAGAACTTCGGTATGGGCATTATGAATTCTTAGTCATGTCTTTGAGGACTAACTAATGCTCCTGCGGCTTTCATGGATATGATGAGCCAAGTATTCAAGGAATATTTGGATCGATTCGTTGTTGTCTTTATTGATGACATCCTTATATATTCAAAAGTCGTGAAGATCATGAGCACCATTTGAAATTTGGTACTCCAAAGGCTTCGTGAAAACCAACTATATGCCAAATTGAAGAAATCGAGTTACGGCTTGAAGAAGTAGCATTTCTTGGGCATGTGGTGTCGAAACATGGAGTATCTGTTGATCCGTGAAGATTGAAGCAATCTGAAGTTAGAACAATAGAAAGTCGGTGGTGAAATCGTAGCTTTTTGGGCTTAAATTTGGTTATTATCGGAGATTAGTGGAAGGGTTTTCTCGAATCGCTACTCCATTAACTCGGCTAACTTCGGAAGGATACAAAATTTCGTTTGGAGTGAAGAATGCGAGAAGAGTTTCAAGAGCTTAAGAGGAGACTTATTTACGACTGTTCTAACAATACCATCTGGTTCGGATGGATTTGTTATCTGACGATGCTGAGGGCAAAGGGTTAGGATGTGTTCTCATGCAGCGTGGGAAAGTCATAGCTTATGCCTCGCGACAACTTAAAGAGTATGAGAGGAATTATCCTACTCATGATCTAGAGTTAGCGGCCCGATCGTTTTTCTGCGCTAAAGATATGGAGCACTATCTATATGGGGAGAAAGTGGAGATATATTCGGACCATAAAAAGCCTTAAATATTTCTTCACTCAAAAAGAACTCGACATCTGGCTTGGCGGCTGACGTTGGCTCGAACTATTGAAAGACTACGACCACACTATTGATACCATCACGGAAAAGCGAGCGTGGTAGGTGCGCGTTGAGTAGAAGATCATATCTTGAGAGCGAGTGCGATGATGTCAAGTATCGCGTAGAGCCAACTTTAATAGAAAAAGTTAAGGTTGCTCGAGCCCGCAGGCAGGAGGTGATCGCATATGAAGAAGAAAGTCTGAAGGAGCTATTAGGGCGAGAATTGATGAAGAAGGAATACTTGAGTCCACTCTGAACTTTGTGTTCTAACGACTCGATTTGAAGAACAAGATTATGATGGAGGCACACAATACACCATTTGCATCCATCACGGAAGTACTAAAATGTATCGTGATCTTGACATACATTTTGGTGGAACAATATGAAGAGAGAGATTGCAAAGTTTATCTCGATGTGTTTAACTTGTCGGCGTGTAAAGGCGGAGCATCTAGTACCTAAGGTCCGTTGCAACCACTTGAGATTAGGAATGGAAGTGGGAACACATTACCATGGATTTAGTTCTGGGTCTTCCTACGGTTTCTCAAGGCATCAATCTTATTTGGGTTATTGTTGATAGATTAACCAAATCTGCTCATTTCTTGCCGTCACGAGACTTATTCCTTGAGCGTCTTGCTAGTATATACGTAAATGAGATTGTGAGGTTGCATGGCATGCACTGTATCCATAGTTTGGATCGTGACCCAAGATTCACTTCAAGATTTTGGGTTAGCTTGCAAAAAGCTATGAGCACGCAGTTTGCGATTTAGTTGACATACCATCCCCAAGCAGACGGACAATCGAGAGGACTATTCAAACTCTTGAAGATTTATTAAGACTACGTGTCCTGAGACTTCAAGGCGGTTAGGATAAGTATTTACCATTGGTGGAATTCTCCTACAACAACGAGTTATCGAGGCAAGTATAGGTGTGGCTCCATTGAAGCATTATATGGGCCGAAAATGTCATTCTCGATATGTTGGGATGAGGTGGGTGAAACAACATTGTTGGGACCGGAGTTAAAACGTATGACTACTGAAAAGATCCAAATGATTAAACAACGTGTATACAAGCGGCACAAGATCGACAAAAGAGTTATGCGGATCTTCATCGAAAGGGCGTGGAATTTAGTGTAGGGGATCATGTATTATTGCGAGTTGCTCCGTGGAAGGGAGTTACAAGATTTGGGAAGAGAGGAAAGCTCGATCCACGATTTATTGGTCCATTTCAAATTCTTGGCCAGAGTAGGAAATGTAGCCTATAGACTTGCGTTACCTCAAGTATGTCTCGTGTTCATAATGTGTTTCACATATCATACTTAAGTAAATATGTGAAAGACCCAACCACGTTATAGAGTTAGAACCAGGACGAGATAGCCAGAAGACTTAACGTGTGAGGAGGTACTGTCGAGATTTTGGATAGGAAGGAGCATGTCCTACTGCATGAAAGGTCATACCACAAGTTAAAGTTTTGTGGAGGAATCAATGCTATAGAGAAATGACACAGGAATTGGAAAGCGGAAATGAAAGCGAGGTATCCTCATCTTTTGAAACACACCGAATGCGTCACGTCGTCGATTTAGAGGACGAAATTTCATAAGGAGGAGGTTGTAAGACCCCAACTTATTATTAATGAAATTTAATTTTCTCTATATATTATTTTGAAATAGTAAGGGTTGATTTGATTAATGTGGATAGTTAGGGGTTAAATCATGCAAATATTTCAAAATAAGCAGTGGTTATAAAATATTCATTGTTGTTAGGGGAATATTAGTTTGGTGGTGGAATATTAAATCTTTGTCGGGGAATATTAAATGCGACGGTAGCGACCATGTGTGGAGCCCATAACTTGAAAGCGATTGGATGAAGAAAGCGAATATATAGTTGGTTAAAAATAACAGGCGTAGTTATTCTGATTAAAAGCTTTTGGAATACCCGGTGGTTAAAATACTGATGTCTGGCGTTGTTGCGATGCAGCTGCGGTATTGCAGCGATGTTATTGAATTATTGATCCTTACGTGAAGGCCTTTTCGATAATTTTCCACGATGAATTCTTGTTTCGATATTTTATTTTATTGATTCGATAATTCTTTGCGTTGATATTTTATATTATTGTTGTTCGATAATTGTCACTTTACATTATCTCCATTATCGGATCAATAATTCATATTATTTAAATAATATTATTAGATAACATTATTGGCGATGTCTAGAAAGTTACATCGAGGAGAGGTTTGGTCACTAATTGCGGCGCCCGATGAGGAGAAATCCTTATTGGAAGCCCCCTCTTTCTGAGAGCGGCTGGTTGTCATAATTGTGATTACGTAATATTATTTGTGAATAATTAATTATTGATTTATGATAAGAAAATTTATTTGATTATAAAATGATGGATTTATTTATTTTATGTGGTTATAATTGAATGATTTAATGTTGAGGTGTTTTATCGGTAATTTTTAGTCGGAATGGAGTATTAAAAATCAAATCGATATTTTTACGATGTATTGCGTGAGTTATAATTTTTAATCCAAATAGTTGGATCGTTGTAATTTTTGGATATGTTATACATACATAAGTTGAGTATATGTCCACAAATTTTGAGCGAATTAAAAATGAGCGAATGATTTGTTATGAATTTTAAGAGGTGTTTGATTAGGAAATTAGGGTTATAATTGATTTTGGTGGAAAATTCTAGAATTGAGTGGGCCCCACTTGTGGTTGGTGAAGAAATGTGCTTTGAATTTTATTTCAAATGTGGTGGGTGGCAATAGTAGCGAGTAAAAGCCATCGGTTGCTTGAGTCGAAATCTGCTTGGTAGGGCTAACATTTTCTATAAATAGAGGGCTAAGTTAGAATTGAAAATCACACGAAAGAAACAAAGTTTTCTCTCTTTCTCTCTCTATATTATTGGCGTATTTTGTGAGTATTTAGATACTTTGAGAGTTCTTTATTCGATCTGAAGTTTCATTCGACATCACTTGAGCCTTTCCTTAGAAATACTAATTCTTTGAGGTAAGGGATATTATTTTTTCTCAAATGATATTATTTCTTGATATCATTATCTTTGAAATATTGATCTGAAGTTTTTATCAAATTTGGAACTTTTTCATGTCGGGTTACTATTCATGAGTTCTTATTCACGAGTTACTATTCATGAGTTCTTATTCACGATTCTTATTCACGAGTACTATTATTAAGAAGCGTGAAGATGTTTTTTGTGGAATTTCTATCTTTTGGTGTCGATTCTTCTTCGGCCTTTCACGTATCGGCCTTTATTCACGTATCTGACACTATTCATAGAAAAATAAAATTTCTTCTTTTTGTCCAAAACATCTATTACGGATACTAGCTCTTATTGTATCCATGTTTTGATCATTCTTGAATTTTACACCACTATGATTATTTTGAGGTATTTTTTTTGAACATGGATAAAACAAAATCTGAATCCTTAATCCTTAATCCTTGTCATTTTGTTTCCTTTGGATTCGTTTCTTTAAAAATATTTTTCATCATCCTCGGTCTTAAATGATGATATTATTGAATATCTTTGGCACATAGTGCAAGATGAATGATTTCTGAAGAATATCTTTGGCACATGGTGCAAGATGAGCAGTGTTGAAGTGTTTAAATGAACATGACCAGGTGATGAATATCTTTGGCACATGTGCAAAGATGAATATTTGATTCGAGATGTTTATGGATTGTTGTTACGAGGGATAAAAGATGAGCGATGAACTTTTAAATTCATACATGAGAAGATAGTAGTTTGCATTCTCTACTTAACTCTTCTAATGAATTATTATTTCATTGCGAATATTGATTTAAAATTTGTTGTCTATTGTATTCTATTAAATTTTTCCTGTTGAAGACTAACGATAATTTGTTGTATATTATCTTAGTCATAATATTCTTCTTCTTGAGCTAGTTGAGCTCACCCTTTTCCTTTTGTTCCATTCTTCTCGGGGAGGCGAGAATATAGCGAGTGCAGTCGGGGTATGGAATGAAGGTTTTAGAAAAGGATTGTTTAGTAGTCCTCACCATTTTGTAAAATAATGTATCAATAAATGTGATGAGGATTTATTTGAGTATAGATATTATCTAGAAGATAATATTTGTATTTAAACTCACAGTTTCTTGTTGTAATAATAAAGTTGTAGTTGTTTACGTACCATGTATTGACAACTTCGAGAATGGGTGATGTATACTATTTTTTTGGGCGTCGCGGTTGGTATCGAGCTTAGGGATATGATCTCTGGCGGAGATCGGGGAATAGAACTAGGAGGGAGGCAGGTAAATCCTTAGCTAGTGTGTCTACCTAAGCTTATTTGTTAGTTAGTTGAGTATATAGGGATATTATGTGATATATTGATTTCCTTAATTAACCCTTGTTTTATGGCGATGTTTGAGAATGTCGTGAGAATATTAACAATGGAAATGAGGCCGTGTGGAGCGCTGTACTCACCAGCGAGGAGAAGCGTCAGCAGTGGCAATGTTCTCCTGTGAACAACACCATTGAAGCGAGATGATGAGCGAGGGGATGTTTAGAAGTTTTTGCGATTCATACAAAAATCGGGCGAGGAGACTTCGTGTTCAAAATCTGAGGAGGAAATGATAGCAATTCACGGGTTGTCACGACCAAAACGATTCGAAAGTTGGGACCACGAAATTTAAGAAAAGCGGATCCGATCATGGCGGAAACATGGGTCAAACAAATTACAAAGATATTCGATGTCTTGGGATGCGCGAGGAGAACGAAGGTTCCATTACGCCACCTTTATGTTAAAATGGCGAAGCGGACTCTTGGTGGGAGTGCATGAAGCGTACCCATCCGTACTTTTCGGCATGTCTTGGGAAACATTTGAGACTATTTAATGACAAATACTTTCACGAAAGTGTTAAATCGTATGAAGGAAGTGGAGTTCATCATTTGAACAAAACAACATGGCGGTGTCTCGATGCGAGGCAAAGTTTGCGAGTTATCGAGTTTTACACCTCATTTGGTGGAGAATGAGGAGCGTATAATGCGGATGTTTCTTAGAGGTTTGAAACTTTGGCATCGTCGATATCTCATTTCTCATAAATTTTCTCTTTATTGAGATGTTGTATAGCGAGGCTCGATTATTAGGCGAGATAGAAGAGTGCAGTCAATTGAGGGACCCTGACGAGGATCGTATCGAGATAGCGATCAGCGAGAATAATGATAACTGCGGAGAGAAAAGCAGACGGACGAAAATGGTAACCACTCTGGTGGTAATCATAGCCGTGAAAATAGAAGAAGCGAGTCGGGAGGAGATTTTAAAGAGGAGATTTAACAACGACCATGTGAAGATGGCGGTCTTGGGTGACAAGCGGGTTCTAAGGGAGGAAAACGACCACCGGTCATATATTTACAAATCACGGAAAAGAGGACATATCGATCAAGCGCCCTGACAGTTCAAGGTATGCTATAGTTGTGGAAAGGAAGGACATATCGCTTCGAGATTATGCAGTAGCGAAACCTAGTTCAGTGAGGACGGTGACTCAAAATCATCCCGAGAAAAGTCAAAAGTCAGCGATTAGGGAAGGCGTTTGTTGTGGTTTGGTCATAATCGAGGAACCCAAGCGAGGTGATCACGGGTAAGTATTTATAAATTCTTGCGAAGTTTATACCTTACTTGATCTGGGTGCTACCCATTCATTTATCTCTCTGCATGTGTGCTCAGCGTTTAAACTTGACTCGGGAGAAATTAGACTTTGACCTATCATGGAAACTCAGATTTAGGAGAAACTTTCATCACATCCACTTGTTTATAAATCTTGTTTGATTCAAGTTGGCACCATTACCTTACACATTGACCTTATCTCTTTAAAGATACTTGCTTTTGATGTGATTTTAGGGATTGATTGGTTAACTACTCATCATTTTAAAATTGATTGTTTTAAATGGGTTGTTAGTTTTCATATTCTAACTTGACTTTGTTATGCAATTCAAATGACTAAACCATTAAAATCAATCACTATCATATCTAATCATAAAAGCTATTAGTTTATTGAAAAGCGGATGTCGAAGCTTTCTTAGCCCATGTTATGGATTTGAATAAAGACACGTCAAATTTGAATAATATTCTGTTGTTATTGACTTTCTGGCGTATTTCTGAAGAACTTCCGGTCTACCCCGAGCGTGAAGTTGAATTCTTTATTGATCTTGAACACAGTACAAAGCCCATTTCTAAAACCCCATATCGAATGGCTCTATTGAACTTGAGGAGTTAAAGGTCAACTACGAGAATTGTTGGACATCGGTTTCATTAAATCTAGTACATCTCCTTGGGGTGCTCTGTTTTATTTGTAAAGAAGAAAGCGGGAGTATGCGACTTTGTATTGACTATCGGGAATTGAACCATGTCACCATCGAGAATAGGTATCCTCTACCTCGTATTGATGACTTGTTTGACCGATTCTGAAGGGCACAATTCTTTTCAAAAATCGATCTTAGATTACGGATATCATCAATTTGAAGATTAAAACTAAGGATATTCAAAGGCGCCTTGAGAACTTCGGTATGGGCATTATGAATTCTTAGTCATATCTTTGGACTAACTAATGCTCTTGCGGCTTTCATGGATATGATGAACCAAGTATTCAAGGAATATTTGGATCGATTCGTTGTTGTCTTTATTGATGACATCCTTATATATTCCAAAAGTCGTGAAGATCATGAGCACCATTTGAAGCGGTACTCGAAGGTTTCGTGAAAACCAACTATATGCCAAATTGAAGAAATGCGAGTTACGGCTTGAAGAAGTAGCATTTCTTGGGCATGTCAGTGTCAAAACATGGAGTATCTGTTGATCCGTGAAGATTGAAGCAATCTGAAGTTAGAACAGCAAAGTCGATGGTGGTAAATCGTAGCTTTTGGGCTTAAATTTGGTTATTATCGGAGATTAATGGAAGGTTTTCTCGAATCACTACTCCATTAACTTCGATTAACTTCGGAAGGATACAAAATTCGTTTGGAGTGAAGAATCGCGAAGAGTTTCCAAGAGCTTAGAGGAGACTTATTTGGCTTTTGTTCTAACAATATACCATCTGGTTGGGATGGATTTGTTATCTCTGGCGATGCTTGAGCGAAAGGGTTAGGATGTGTTCTCATGCAGCGTGGGAAAGTCATAGCCTTTATGCCTCGCGACAACTTAAAGAGTATGAGAGGAATTATCCTACTCATGATCTAGAGTTAGCGGCCCGTCGTTCAGCGCTAAAGATATGGAGGCACTTATCTATATGGGGAGAAAGTGGAGATATATTCGGACCATAAAAAGCCTTAAATATTTCTTCACTCAAAAAAAAACTCGACATCTGGCGGCGACGTTGGCTCGAACTATTGAAAGACTACGACCACACTATTGATACCATCTGGAAAAGCGAGCGTGGTAGTGGCGGCGTTGAGTAGAAGATCATATCTTGAGGAGCGAGTGCGATGATGTCAAGTATCTGGCGTAGAATGACTTTAATAGAAAAAGTTAAGGTTGCTCGAGCCACCGGCCGGAGGCGATCGTATGAAGAAGAAAGTACAAGAAGGAGCTATTAGGAGCGAGAATTGATGAAGAAGGAATACTTGAGTCCACTCTAGACTTTGTGTTCTAACGACTCGATTTGAAGAACAAGATTATGATGGAGGCACCTGATACACCATTTTGCAATCCATCTGGAAGTACTAAAATGTATCGTGATCTTGACATACATTTTGGTGGAACAATATGAAGAGAGAGATTGCAAAGTTTATCTCGATGTGTTTAACTTGTCAGCGTGTAAAGGCGGAGCATCTAGTACCTAAGGGTCCGTTGCAACCACTTGAGATTAGGAATGGAAGTGGAACACATTACCATGGATTTAATTCACGGGTCTTCCTACGGTTTCTCAAGGCATCAATCTTATTTGGGTTATTGTTGATAGATTAACCAAATCTGCTCATTTCTTGCCGTCTGGAGACTTATTCCTTGAGCGTCTTGCTAGTATATGCGTAAATGAGATTGTGAGGTTGCATGGCATGCACATATCCATAGTTTTGGATCGTGACCCAAGATTCACTTCAAGATTTTGGGTTAGCTTGCAAAAAGCTATGAGCGCAGTTTGCGATTTAGTTGACATACCATCCCCAAAGCAGACGACAATCGAGAGAGGACTATTCAAACTCTTGAAGATTTATTAAGACTACGTGTCCTGAGACTTCAAGGGCGGTTGGGATAAGTATTTACCATTGGTGGAATTCTCCTGACAACAACGATTATCGAGCAAGTATAGGTGTGGCTCCATTGAAGCATTATATGGGCCGAAAATGTCGTTCTCGATATGTTGGGATGAGGTGGGTGAAGCAACATTGTTGGGACCCGAGAGTTAAATGCGATATGACTCTGAAAAGATCCAAATGATTGACAACGTATACAAAGCGGCACAAGATCGACAAAAGAGTTATGCGGATCTTCATCGAAAGGGCGTGGAATTTAGTGTGAGGATCATGTATTATTGCGAGTTGCTCCATGGAAGGAGTTACAAGATTTGGGAAGAGAGAGAAAGCTCGATCCACGATTTATTGGTCCATTTCAAATTCTTGGCCGAAGTAGGAAAAGTAGCCTATAGACTTGCGTTACCTCCAGTATGTCTCTCGTGTTCATAATGTGTTTCACATATCATACTTAAAAATAAATATGTGAAAGACCCAAACCACGTTATAGAGTTAGAACCGGGACGAGATAGCAGAAGACTTAACGTGTGAGGAGGTACTGTCAAGATTTTTGGATAGGAAGGAGCATGTCCCTACAGCGAAAAATTCATACCACAAGTTAAAGTTTTGTGGAGGAATCATGCTTTATAGAAATGACACAGGAATTGAAAGCGGAAATGAAAGCGTGGTATCCTCATCTTTTGAAACACCAGTCACGTCGTCGATTTTGAGGACGAAATTTCATAAGGAGGGAGGTTGTAAGACCCCAACTTATTATTAATGAAATTTAATTTACTCTATATATTATTTTGAAATAGTAAGGGTTGATTTGATTAATGTGGATAGTTAGGGGTTAAATCATAAATATTTCAAAATAAGCAAGTGGTTATAAAATATTCATTGTTGTTAAGGGAATATTCGTTTGGTGCGTGGAATATTAAATCTTTGTCGGGGAATATTAAATGCGGACGGTAGCGACCATGTGTGGGCCCCATGTGAAAGCGATTGGATGAAGAAAGCAGACAAATATAAGTTGGTTAAAAATAACGGCGTAGTTATTCTGAATTAAGGCTTTGTTGGAATACGGTGGTTAAAATACGATGTCTGGCGTTGGTTGCGCGTATGCACGCGTATTACGATATTATTGAATTATTGATCCTTACGTGAAGGCCTTTACTCGATAATTTTCCACGATGAATTCTTTATTCGATATTTTATTTTATTGATTCAATAATTCTTTGCGTTGATATTTTATATTATTGTTGTTCAATAATTGTCCTTTGCATTATCTCCATTATCGGATCAATAATTCATATTATTTAAATAATATTATTAGATAGCATTATTGGCAATGTCTAGAAAGTTACATCGAGGAGAGGTTTGGTCACCTAATTGCGGCGCCGATGAGAGAAATCCTTATCGGAAAGCCCCTCTTTCTGAGGAGCGGCTGGTTGTCATAATTGTGATTACGTAATATTATTTGTGAATAATTAATTATTGATATGATAAGAAAATATATTATAAAATGATGGATTTATTTATTTTATGTGGTTATAATTGAATGATTTAATGTTGAGGTGTTTTATCGATAATTTTGTGTCGGAATGGAGGTATTAAAAATCAAATCGGTATTTTTACGATGTATTGCGTGAGTTATAATTTTTAATCCGTATGTTGGATCGTTGTAATTTTTGGATATATTATACATACATAAGTTGAGTATATGTCCACAAATTTTGAGCCGTTAAAATGAGCGAATGATTTGTTATGAATTTTAAGAGGTGTTTGATTAGGAAATTAGGGTTATAATTGATTTTGGTGGAAAATTCTAGAATTGAGTGGGCCCCACTTGTGGTTGGTGAAGAAATGTGCTGAATTTTATTTCAAATGTGGTGGGTGGCAATAGTAGCGAGTAAAAGCCATCGGTGTTGGTCGAAATGCTGCTTGGTAGGCTAACATTTTCTATAAATAGAAATTAAGTTAGAATTGAAAATCACACGAAACAAAGATTTCTCTCTTTCTCTCTATATTATTGGCGTATTTTGTGAGTATTTAGATACTTTGAGAGTTCTTTATTCGATCTGAAGTTTCATTCGACATCACTTGAGCCTTTCCTTAGAAGTACTAATTCTTTGAGGTAAGGGATATTATTTTTTTCGTAATGATATTATTTCTTGATATCATTATCTTTGAAATATTGATCTGAAGTTTTTATCAAATTTGGAACTTTTTCATATCGGGGTTACTATTCATGAGTTCTTATTCACGAGTTACTATTCATGAGTTCTTATTCACGAGTTCTTATTCACGAGTACTATTAATGAAGCGTGAAGATGTTTTTGTGGAATTTCTATCTTTTGGTGTCCGAGATTCTTATTCACGTATCGGCATATTCACGTATCTGGCACTATTCATAGAAAAATAAAATTTCTTCTTTTTGTCCAAAACATCTATTACGGATACTAGCTCTTGATTGTATCCATGTTTTGATCATTCTTGAATTTTACACCACTATGATTATTTTGAGGTATTTTTGAACATGGATAAAACAAAGTACGAATCCTTAATCCTTAATCATTGTCATTTTGTTTCCTTTGGATTCGTTTCTTTAAAAATATTTTCATCATCCTCGGTCTTAAATGATGATATTATTGAATATCTTTGGCACATAGTGCAAAGATGAATGATTTCTGAAGAATATCTTTGGCACGTAGTGCAAAGATGAGCAGTGTTGAGATGAATGAACATGACCATGACCTTTGGTGATGAATATCTTTGGCTTTAAATGAACACAAAGATGAATATTTGATTCGGATGTTTATGGATTGTTGTTACGAGGGATAAAAGATGAGCGATGAACTTTTAAATTCATACATAGAAGATAGTAGTTTGCATTCTCTACTTAACTCTTCTAATGAATTATTATTTCATCTGAATATTGATTTAAAATTTGTTGTCTATTGTATTCTATTAAATTTTCCTGTTGAAGACTAACGATAATTTGTTGTATATTATCTTAGTCATAATATTCTTCTTTGAGCTAGTTGAGCTCACCCTTTTCCTTTTGTTCCATTCTTCTCGGGGAGGCGAGAATATAAGCGATGCAGTCGGGGTATGGAATGAAGGTTTTAGAAAGGATTGTTTAGTAGTCCTCACCATTTTGTAAAATAATGTATCGATAAATGTGATGAGGATTTATTTGAGTATAGATATTATCTAGAAGATAATATTTGTATTTAAACTCACAGTTCTTGTTGTAGTAATAAAGTTGTAGTTGTTTTGTTGTATTGTACAACTAAATGGGTGATGTATACCTATTTTGGGGGCGTCATTATACCACAAGTTAAGGTTTTGTGGATGAACCATTCTATTGAATGACACGGGAGTTGAATGTATATCCTCACCTTTTCAAAAACACCTACGGATCGTCGCATCAATTTTGAGGGCGAAATTTCATAAGAAGGAAGGTTGTAAGATCCCAAATTTTTATAAATAAAATCAATTTCCTCTATTTGTTATTGTGAATAATAAGGTGTTAATTTGATATAATGCTTTCGGTTATGGGTGAAATGTGAAATTTTGCAAAATAAGCAAATGGTTATAAAATATTCATTGTTGTTATTAGGGAATATTAGTTTGTTAGTGGAATATTCTTGATGTCGAAGAATATTAAATGCAATGGCTTTGACCATTTGTGGGCCCCATAACGAAAAAAGCAGTCGGATGAAGAAAAGCGACAAATTTGAGTTTTTACAATTAACGGTGTAGTTATTCTGTTAACAACATGTTGGAATACCCGTGGTTAAAATACGGTGTATGTCTGGCGTGGTTGCGCGATAGCACGCGGTATTGCAGTGTATTTTTGAATTATTAATTCTTACGTGAAAGGAACTACTCAATAATTATTCTGATAATTATTGTTCAATATTTTATTTTACTAATTCAATAATTGCTACGTTGATATGTTATATTATTGTTGTTTTCAATAATTGGCCTTTGCCTGATAACTCCATTATCGGATCGATAATTCATATTATTTGAATAATATTGTTAGATAGCATTATTGGCAATGTCTAAGGAAGTTATGTCTAGGAAAAGGGTTTGGTCACCTAATTGCGCGCACGATCGGAGAAATCCTTATCGGAAAGCCCCTCTTTCACAGGAGCGACACAGTTGTCATAATTGTGATTACATAATATTATTTGTGAATAATTAATTATTAATTTATATGATAAGGAAATATTTATTTTATGTGGATATAAATGATGGATTTATTTATTTTATTTGGTTATTAATGAAGGAATTAAAGCTGAAGTATTTTATCAGTATTTTGTCGGAATAGAGGTATTAAAAATCATCCGTATGTGGATTTCAGACATTTTCTGTTTAGAATTTGGAAAAACTTAAAGCTAGAAAGTTGTAGAGAATTCAATTTCCTCTGGAATGGACATAAAATTCGTATTTTTTTTGATAAAAGGGCTATTTATTATGAATTATTGAAGTTTCAGAAATAAATGTATTTATTAAAATTATGGGTGTGACCCACTTTTATTTTTTTGAAAACATGTGGGCTGAATTTTTTATCCAAGATGGCATGCTCTACTATTTAAAAGGTGTGGGCGTGGAAGAGGAAAAAAAAATATTATTTTATTAATTTAGTCTGTTTTGGCGTTCTAGCATTTTCCTATAAATAGATGCTTAGGTTAGAATTGAAAATCACACTAGAAACATAAGTTTTCTCTCTCTATATTATCGAGCGTATTTTTTGAGTATTTAGATACTTTGTGAGTTGCTATTCAGTGCAAGTTTCCTTCAGCCTTATACGTGATATTTCTGTCGGAAATACTGTTCTTTTGAGGTAAGAGATGTTATTTTCTTCATAATGATGTTATTCTTTCAATATCATTATACCAAAATATTGGTATGAATTTTATGTTGGAATTTCTACCTTTTTCATGTCGAGGTTACTATTCACGTATACGATACTATTTACGTATACGACACTATTTACGAATACGACACTATTCACAGGAAAAATGAAATTTTCTTTTCTTTGTTCAAGTTGTCTATTTTGGTTATTATCTTTGATTGTATCCATGTTTTGATCTTTATTCTTGATTTTTGCTCCACAATTGATTATTATAAGGTATTTTTGAACTTGGATAAACTAAAGTACGAATCACTAATCTTTGATCTCAGTGGATTCTTTTTCTTTAAGATATTTTTCATCATCCTCAGTCCTAAATGATGATATTACTGAATATCTTTGGCCTGTAGTGCAAAGATGAATGATTAACTAATGAATTTCTTTGGCCCGTAGTGCAAAGATGAACAGGTGTTGAGATGAACATGACCAACTGGTGATATAAATGAATAACTTTGGCCTGTAGTGCAAAGATGAATATTTGATTCAAGATGTATATTGATTGATGTTACATGGATAAAATATTGATGATGGACTTTTAAATCTTAGAAGATATTAGAATTCATTCTCTACTTGACTCTTCTAATGGATTGATGTTTCCATTGCAGTTGTTGATCTAAAACTTGTTATCAATTATATTCTATCAGGTTTTTTCTCTGTTGAAGACTAATGATAATTTGCTGTATATTATCTTAGTCATAATATTCTTTACTGGGCTAGTTGAGCTCACCCTTTTTTTTTGTTCCATTTTTCTTCTCAAGAAGTGAGAATATAGCAGGAATTAGCCGGGGTATGGAGTGATAATTCTAGAAAGTTATTTTAGCAGTCCGCACTATTTTGTAAAATAGTGTATCAATAATTGTAATAAGGACTCCTTTTGATTTTGAATACTGTCTATTAGACAATATTTGTATTTAAACTCATAGTATATGTGTTGTCGTATTTTGCACGATAATTGTATTAATGAAGTTGTATTTGTTTCTGTACCATATATTTGGCGACTCAGAATGGATGATGTATACCTATTTTGGGGGTGTCACAATAAATAAAATAATACTCAACATGCAAATATCATCAACACATAATATAGTGCATCACATATATACCATTCATGTATATACACATACAAAATGATACACAATTATCATTCTCTAAAATAAAGAAAATTCATGACACACCTTTTTGGATAAAATCCAAAAATGCCATCTCTTTAGAAAATTTCTAGGCATCAACATTTGATGTTTTTCCATAATGACTCTTCATCTTCTCCATTTCTTGAATTCCATTTTCTACCATGGTTGTCAAGCGAAAATAATTAGTAAAATATCTCAAAATATAACTAATTATAATAATAATTTTATTGGTGAAATATATAGGAATAAGAAAAATATCATTTATCTTTGAAAATCGTATTGTCTTCCATCTCACCAAAATCATGACTCCAACAAGTGTTATAAAAACCTTAAGATTGTTTGAGCAAGTAACCCGTAAAGTCAAGATATTTGTAGAAGACGTGACACGGGAGATCCCTGTCCTTAAGGTCTTTATCGCCCCCACCACGATTGGTTTGCTAAAGGCTACAAACGATATACCTCCAAGATATATGTCAAGTCTCGGTGAATAATCTGTGATAGAAATTCATAGAAAATTCCAATTGAACACTGCTTTGTAGTAGTTATTTGTTTATAAGAAGAATGGAAAAGATGGAAGAAAAGTTCACTTGTGCAAATCTTCCATGTAACATGTAACTTCTCTATATATCATATGCATATCTCTTATGCATGTATACATATATATATATATATATATATATACACACACACATACACACACATATATAAGTTATATTATTACTTATTCAATTATATATTTAACTACACTTTTTAGTACTAATTATGTAAGTTAGATATTAGTAATAATTAGGAGTTAAATAAATTTGAATAGTCTCATTATTTTCCTTTTGTTCCAAAATAAAATAAACTTCTATTAAATGTAATTAAGGAAAATAGTTTTATCGAACAACTTTCTATCAAAGTTGCTTAGTTTTGGTTTACAAAATTTATCGAGTATAAAATAAGGTTTGATTGATGCTCGTTTAGCTATCGAGTCAAGCACGATCTCGAATCGAGCCCGAGTAATTTAAACTCTTTGAACGAATATGATACGAGTATCAATAGAAAATTGCAATTTGAGGAGGTTCGAATAATTTATCGAACTTTAAAATTTGCTCATATTTGAATCATTTATATTTCGAGTTGAGCTTGAATCAAACTTTTAGTCGATCGAGTACGAATCGAGCCTGAATTATTTGCTCATTTTACAGCCTTAGTGGTGAAAGCATTTTCTTTTCTTTTTCCTCATTATTTCAAGTAGGCTAGTAATTTGTTAGAGACTCTGATACTGATAATCCTCCTTCCTTTTCATTATATAATTTATATATGACATTAAAAAACATAATTATACATACTAAAAAGTTGTATTAATATAAATATTAGGTAATTAATGTTAATTTTTATGTACTAATTAATTACTCATCCTCTCCCCCCCTCTCTCTCATTTACTGAGATTTTTAGGGGCAAAACAAAAAATGATTAGATTTTTTCTCCTAAATATGCGTAAAACATCTTATATTATGGGATAAAAAAAATTCTTCTAAAATGTAATATATAATGGAAAGGAGAGTAAAAGTGTAGTTATTTTTTGGACTTGTAGTAGGCTCTGTTCGACCATAACTTATAAGTTAGTCAAATTAATTTATAAGTCATTTTTTATTGTTTGAATATTTATCTGTGACTTAATTTTTAATTTATAAGTTATTTTAAAAATAACTTATAAGTCATTCTAAATAAGTAAAATTAATCAAATATAATGATCATTCTACCTTCTACATTTTCACAAATTATATTTAGTCATTAGTGTTAGTTCACGGAGGCACAATAGTTATCTAGAAGGGGGGGTTGGATAGATATTTAAAATTTTTTTCAAAAATACTTTGTTAGTTTTGTTAACGATTCAAACACAATGGAATTAATATTTTTTTGATCTTCTTTTTAGATATGGTGAGTTAATGAGAGTAGAGACAGATTATAGCGCTGTTATAGCGAGAATCTGAGAGACACAACAGTTTTAAGTGGTTTAGAGCACTTAAAGCTCTTATCCACTCTTTTACTTCTCGGTAGGAAATCCACTAAGGATATCTTTTACACTTTACGAATCTCACAGATTCCTTCTGAGACCCGTGATCTAGGCACTTCTTAGTTCACTCTTGAATTCTTGAGTCAACAGACTTGGTTCTTCACATTCACTTAGAACTTTTGAGTCCTTGACTTAGAACTTCTTGCTTTACTTGATTGGTAGTTGATGAGTTCTTGTTTGATCTTTACTCGGTTGTCATTAAACACTTGTTGAAAAAAAAATGAGTGAGTGGTGACGCTTTCTCTTTTGAGATTGTAGAGTTGAGCGTTGAGTGTTCTTGACATTTTGTTCAATGCTTTCTTAGTTGAATCATCTGCGGATGTTTTGCATTTATGTGATCCTTAAAATCTATCTATTGAAGACATCCGTCGAAGCATTAAATCGTTTGACATTTTGAACTTTGATGGAGACTTTTACGCACATCTTACGATTGCATTACGGCCCACTAACCTGATAGGCGCTTTCTCACTAACACGAAAAGGTGTTTTCTCGACGAATGGTACTTTCCTTAGCTTCTTCGATCGTTTTTCCTTATTGTATATTAAGGATATCTTTTGTGCCATTGGGACTGGTGAGGACTTCAACGTTTATAACCCATTCCACATTTGTTGGGATTTATCTTTAAGCAAAAGGGTAAGGCTTGATGCTTCTGACACATGCAGATGATACTCTACGATTCAGATCGTGGTGCCTTGCCACCTTGGTGCTTTATCCGATGCTATCAAACGAGAACACCACGATTTCTCTTAAGTACTGGCACACTTCGATCTTCACTTGCTTGTCTTGAAGACTCTACGTTTCTGAGAGCACACTACGATATCTGAGTAGGCTTCGGTAAACGTCTGGACCACTCTACGAATTCCTGAGAGGCCCTTCAAGGCAGACACACTACGATCCATGATGCTCTACGATTCTGCCTTGGCTTATGCAATCTCTTGATCAGCTCGATAGAATACAATTTTTTTGAAGCCTATCTATTACATTTCAAGTCATTGATCAACCTAACATCTTTGATCTCTTTATCTATACATTCAGTTACAGAATGATAAACATTAAAAGCTTAGATCAACCTAACAAATTTGATCTATCACTAAGTCCTTGTACATATATTCCTTGAAGGACTTTACATATAATCATGAGCATTTACTTTAAATATCAAATCAAAATATGCAGTCTCCCAACAATCTCCCCCTATTTGATGTTGACATAACCAAGGAGATTTATGCCATGATTATTAATTTCTAGATGCATTTGCAGGAAAGTAAATATGACTTATTATTTCAGTGAGCAGCTGAAATTTCTAGAGAATAAGCATGAATTTATTGATGTTTGAAGATAGATATTACATTTAAGCTTAGCTACATCAATAAGAATTAAATTTTAACCTATCTCTATTTCTTCGACCTTTTTCCTCGTGGAGGATTGATATACTCCTCAGCTCTTCTTTACCTGCTTACTTCATCTCTCCTGGCTAGATCTTCCAGCTTGCTTTGACTTACTCTTGGATTGTGATCATGCCTATTCATTAATGCAGGATCTCCAATTGGCATTCTTAGGCCTGTGGTGGTCACTTCTTGTGACCTGGGAGTTGGCCCTTGACTCCTTAATGGTTGAGCCATGATAATTGGTTGCTGATCAGATCGTTGAGTTTGATGGCTAGATCATGGAGTCTATTGGTGAGACTGCCGAGGAGGAGGACTCCTTGATGATTGAGCTAAGAATGTGCCTCTGCCCTTGCCTTGATCTCCTTTCCCTTTATTCTCCTTCTTTATGTCAGCATCAAGGGCTCGTATGTCGTCAGATAGGCGAGTAATGCCTTGGACAAGTTTGTTGAGCTGACTTTGGGATTGAGCAATGTTTTCTCGATTCTATTTTATTAGAGCATCAGATCGAGCTTCCCTTCGTTGGAGGATATCCAGGACATTGTCAGTCTGCTTCATTTGGCTCATGAAAAATCCTTAGAATTCTTTCACTGCAGTTTGTAGATTCGTGATGCTATTCATCATAAGATTGTTCTAGGATTCCTGAGTCGTCTGCAAGAGAATAACAACATCCCTGTGTCTCTTAGCAGCTTGAAAGTGAATCTGATCCCGGTCATTTATGCTCTTAAGCATCTCTTTATGATCTCCCTAAGCTTCTTTGTGAGCTCAGAGCTTAGGGTGCATGGGAGAGCATTGGCAGCATTGATCATTTTAGTCAGTCTCATTTGAACGAGTTCAGTGTGAGCTTCAAGACTGTCGTCTATGTCCTTGGTCACCTTCTTGGATGCTTCTGACAACTCAGTTTTGGTGGGAAGATTTAAAAGGAGTTCACAGAGTTATGGATTTTTTGGAAGAGGGGCCCCCGTGTATTGATCTTGCAAGGTGTAGAGAGCAAGATCAAGGTTGAAATATTCATTTGAGAACGAGGAGGGAATATCTGATGGAGGGGCTTGTGTTTGGGCTTCATGAGTAGGTGGCTCTACGATTTGAGCGTGTGACTCTATGATTTGGCTTGAGTCGATGTCGTAGAGATGAGAGGAGATTGTATAAAAATAAAGTTGGGCATATTCGGTTCATCGATTATAGAATGTTGGGATTACATGGCGGGAATTGATTAAGTGGATGAGGATCACTTCTAACCATTTTGGGAATTCATAGAATTGGTGAAGAATGATGGTGGGCGGTGATTAACCACGAAAGAGATTGGGATAGATTGTACCTCGGGCCCATTCTTTGAAGAAGGGCCATTTGTGATCGACTTTACAGCAAAGTTGAGGTTGTCAGAAATCCATGAGCTATGCTTGAGATTCTTTGGATATGCTTTGAAACTACAAAACATGTGATCCTAGGAGGTTAGAATTTGAGCTCTATGGAAGGGCATCATGGGTAGATAGGAGAACAACTGATTGTAGTTAGCTCTCTTATACCCATCACAGCCCACAGCTATAATTTTGACCTCATCATCTTCTTCTTCTTCTTAGTCTTCTTTTGAGGATTCCACTACATTAATTATTTCTTTTTGACTTTCTTGCTCTGGTGCTCTCTCATTCTCTTCAGGATCAGCTCCTTCTGACACAGGGATATCATGGGACTCCCCCTCAATATGATCATCCATCTATATTTCAAATAGCTCCCCCCTCAGCTGGAGCATTCTCTAGAGTGAGAACTTTAGGCAGCTCCCCCTTAGCTTGAGCTATGTCCTTCTGGTTTTCCTTGGACTCCTTCTCAGAAGCTATCTTTTTATCTTCTTCTTTAAGTACTCCTTCATTGACGAGGATGTACTTTTTGAGCAATTTTTTTCTTGGTTTCTAGGCTTATACGACCTTAGGACTCTCTTTAGCTTGATTTCTGAGTGGTCTGTCGGTTTGAGAGTCTGTTCAACAACTTCTTTGGGAGAGGTCGGTCTTGTCTCTCGATCGGTAGAGACTCTATGATCGAAGAAGACAGAGGGCCTCTTGGATTTGTGACTATGTTTATTCTTCTTGGCGGTGTTGAGATGGTAGTTCTATCTTCATACGCCTCGGCTGCTTTATTCTTTCCTTTTCAATCCCTCGAGTTTTGATGTCGAACATTCTTGAGGTACATCGATGGTTGACCCACAGGGTTCCTCTTCCATTTGAGCCTTGACTTTCTTTTTGCCCTTGCTTTTTTACTAAAGAAATGGGTTCTTCTTTGTTGATCTCTTCCTCTTCTTCTTCTTGATCTCCTTGATAATAGACATGTTTTCACTGGAATCCTAATTCCTTTGAATCCCGATCCTTCCACTTGGACTCGAACATCATTCTTACATTCTTTCTTTGGATTCCTTTTCCGGTTCTCGAGCAATTCTTGAGTCGTTCTTACATTCGGATTGATGGACTCTCATTCATCATCCCCAATCTTATCACCCAATTCAGATTGTAGGATGATGCTTATGAATCGTCAGTAGAGTATCTTCCAGGCTCTTTGATTTCTTGAGCTTAGTATCCATTTCCCGATCTAGTCAGTAGTAGGGCTTCATAGTTGAGTTGAATCGCCTGACTTATGGGCATTTGTCAGAGCTTGAAACACTTTGTTTACAAAGTCGTGGTAGGAGCTCTTGCAGCATATGCATTTCCCAACAATGTCTGCCAAAAATTCATACCTCTGGAGGAACTCTTTCTTCTTATACCTTCTGACAGTAGGAAGCTTCTTGTGGTGCATTCTCTTAAGTCCTTCATGGAAATCGATGCCCTCTATGAATGAAAACCTTTTCGATTTGAAACCTAGGGCTAGATTTATGTCCTCAACCTTGAGCTTGATTTCCACGTCCCTGACCCTCATAGTGATGACGTCGTTCTCGAACGCACCATTTCTGTAGAATTCCTTTATCAGCTTAGGGTAGATCCATGTGCTCGTACCCAGAGCCTCTTCAAGACCAACTTTCTTTATCAGAGACATAGTTTTGAGAAATTTGGGGTCAACTGTCTTGAACTCATCGAAATAGAGTGTGTAACCAAAGATGACATTTGAAGATGCCATTTATTTCTTTGCATTGTGTATGATTGTTTGAGCTTTTCTGAAAGTTAGGGTTTCTGCTTATAGAGAGAGAGAGATGAGCTTTTTGAACTTCTGATTTCAAAAAGGTGTTTTCAAACTGTACTTGTAACTTCCCTCTCTCCATTTGCTTAGTGGGGCATATGTCAAATTCTGCTTGGCTCTACGAATTTGACTGATGATGAGTGTATTGATTCGCCTTTAGCTCTTTTTGAGCTAATGTATCCTTTGGGAGGACTACGATCATTGAGGTAGTCCTTATGATCGTCAAGTCTGCACTGAGATTATCGAGTCTACTCTGCATTCGTCGAGTCTGCTATGCATTCGTTGAGTCTGCTCTGCATTTGTTGAGTCTGCTCTACTTTCGTCGAGTCTATACTATGATCGTCGAGTCTTCTCTATAATCGTCGAGTCTGCTCTATATTCGTTAAGTCTGTTCTGCTTTTTTTGAGTCTATACTGCGATCGTCGAGTCTTCCCGAGTCCTTGTGATGAACTTTTGACTTAGCATTCTTCTCGGTATAAGGTAGCTTAAGAAGGGCCAACCTCATAGAATGAATCAAGGGTTAGGTTTGTTCCTGAGGCGTTTATCAAAGAGATTGCTTTGTTTTGTTGAACTTTGTCATCACAGAATGCTCCTTTATTTTGTTGATGGAGCTCTGCCATCATTGAGTAGACACAACAATCTTTGAGTTTCATTTCACTGCAGCTCTACGATCTTGGACTTCCTTTGGTCATGTCTACGATTTCGATCATAGCCTTTATATCTGCATGGTTAGCACAAACTAAAGCATAGATCTCATGGTTGTAAATTAAGCATGCCTAGCTCACATATTAATTTGTTAAACCTAGATTCATCTAGAGGCTTTGTAAAGACATCAACAAGTTGGTTTTCAGTAGGAATATATTGTAAAGATATGGTTCCATTTTGCACATGATCCCTAATGAAATGATACCTTATTTCTATATGCTTAGTCCTAGAATGCATGCGAGATTATGTGTTATTGCTATGGCACTTGTGTTATCACGGTGAACATGTATATATTTGAATTCAAACCCGTAGTCTGCTGGTGATTTTTCATCCATAGGATCTGAAACCGTGGTAATTTTGCCGGCAATGTGTATTTAGCTTCTGGTTGAAGTGAATCTTGAGTTTTGCTTCTTGCTAAACTAGGACACAAGTATGTTTCCTAGCAAGCTGATAGGTGCCATTTGGTACTTTTTGTCTATTTTGCAACTTGTGAAATCGACATCTGTATATCTGTTAGTTCGAATGAGGATTCCTTGGGATACCAAAGCCCCAGTGAGGTGTGCCCTTGAGGTACACGAAAATCCTTTTTACACAATTAAGTGTGATTCCTTAGGATTAGCTTGAAATCTAGCACATATGCATGTTGCAAACATTATATACAGTCTCTTTGGCGATCGGATATAGAAGAGCATATCATACCTCTATATTGAGTTATGTCGATATTTTTACCTTTTTCATCTTTATCGAAGCTTGGTTCTTTGGAGCAATTGGGGTTTTTTCATGGGAGAAAGCGATTCCATGCCATACTTTTTAAGTAAGTCTTTAATGTATTTGGCTTGGTTTATGAAGATTCCTTCATCGATCTTTTTACTTGCGATCGAGGAAGAAGTTCAGCTCACCCATCATGCTCATTTCAAACTTGCTCTGCATAAGCTTAGAAAATCTCTTACATAACTTTTTATCAATAGATCCAAAAATAATGTCATCAACTTATACTTGAACTAATAATACTTTGTCTTTATGCTTTCTAAGAAATAATGTGGTATATACTCTACCTCTAGTGAACCCATTTTCAATAAAAAAAGTTAGTTAGTGTTTCATACCATGCTCTAGGTGCTTGTTTAAGACCATATAAGGCTTTTTCTAATCTATAGACATAATTAGAAAGAGATGGATTGATGAAACCTGGAGGTTGCTCTACATATACTTCTTCTTGAAGTTCACCATTTAGGAATGCACTTTTGACATCCATCTGAAAGACTTTGAAGTTTACATGAGCAACAATGGCAAGGAATATTCTAATGGCTTCTAGTCTGGCAACATATGCAAATGTCTCATCGTAGTCAATGCCTTCTTCTTGAGAGTAACCCTTGGCTACCAGTCTTGCCTTATTCCTTGTTAATACTCCATCTTCATCCATCGTGTTTCTGAAGACCAACTTGGTTCCAATGACAGGATGACTTTTTGGTCTTGGAACCAATCTCCATACTTTTCTTCTTTTAAACTAATTAAGTTCTTCTTGCATGGCTTCTATCCAGCTGGAGTATTCCATAGCATCCTCTATCTTCTTAGGTTCCATTTGTGACAGGAAGCTTAGATAAAAACATTCATTTTGGGTGGCAGCTCTTGTTTTGACTCTTGCTTTTAGGATCTCCAATGATTAAGTCTTGAGTGTGATCTCTTGCCCATCTATTTCTGTTGGGACATACATCACGATGTCTTCTTTTCTAAGATCTTCAAGATCAATTTATGCTTCTTGATATGGGGGTTGATTATCTTGCGTAGGCCTCTCAACGATCTCATTTCCTTGCTCAACCATATTTCTGTCTGGAACTACGATCGTAGTGTGGAGCTCGATGACCTCGTTAAGTAGTGTCGATCATGCGTTTGTAGTGTCTTGAGGCCTTTGTTTTGTCCCAATCTGTTTCATCAAAAGATGATGTGGATCGAGACTTGAACACTCGGTGTCTTTTTGTTGAACACTCTGTAGGCCTTCTTATGCATGGCATACCCGAAAAGATTTCTTCGTCTGACCTTGGTTGGAACTTTGTCAAATATTGATTCCCATTGTTGAGAATGTAGCATGCACAACCGAATACATGAAAATAGCTGACATTTGGCTTTCTTCCTTTCCATAGTTCGTAGGGAGTCTTCTTAATCGTAGAGTGTATCAGTGATACATTACGAGTGTATCGTGCGATGTTGACGACTTACGCTTGAAGTATTGATGCGGATGGGTTCTTTGCTAGTAGAGTTCTTCCAGCATCTATCAACGTTTTGTTCTTTCTTTCAACTACTCCATTTTGTTCAGAAGTTCATGGAGCTAAGAAGTTGTGACTGATGCCATTGTCTGTGCAAAATTGGTCCATTTCAGAGAAGTCGAATTCTGTCATGATCACTCCTTATAGCTTTAATTTTTTCCCCTTTCTCGTTCGTCACTAGTCTGAACATCTTGATCAGTTGGGAGCTTATTTCATCTTTTGAGGTTAGAAAGAACACCCATGTGAATCTGGTGTAGTTGTCGACTATGACCAGTGAGTATCTCTTCCCTCAAGGCTCGTTGTTGGAATTGGCCCAAATAGATCCATGTGGAAGCAAGCTGCGAGGGCTTGTCGATTGAGTTGGCGTTTTGCTCTTGAATGAGCTTCAGATACGCTTTCGAGTGACGGGCATTACATAACTTTTCTTTAACGAAAATTTGAACTTGGGTAAGCTTACAACTAGATCTTTTGAGGCCAAGTTTGGACATGCTCTTGAAGTTGAGATGAGGCAGGTCTTCGATGCCATAACTTGACTTATTTCTTGGATGCTTTAGCCGAAAGCATATTGTCTCGTCTGAGCTTAGTTGACCAAGATTTACAGTGTAGACATTTTCTTCTCTTGTTCCGATCAGCTTTATGGCGGATGTCTTGAATCTGTGACTTGGACATTGATTGTTGAGGAATGTTACTTGATGACCCTTATCGCGAGTTGGCTTATCTTTGAGAAGATTGTGTTGTAGTCCTTCCACATGACCCACTTTCTTGAAGGACCTTTGCACCATTCTCAGCTAAGCTATATCCTCTTGTCTTGCCAGAGCCATTGTCTCCAAAGATGACTGAAGGACCCTCCTTCTCTATGTAGTTAGACATAATGGCTTTGTTCCCAATCATGTACCTTGAGCATCCACTATCCAGATACCAGGTTGTGATCATGGAGCTCTGTTCCTGAGGTAACATTAAACTTTCATTTTGGTACCCATACTTGCATGGGTCCTACTTTGTTAGTACCCTTGGGAACCCAAATCTGCTTGGCTTTGGGTCTCACATGCATAAGATTATAATAGCATATTGCAGCCTTGTGACCACCCTCATTGCACACAAAACATCTAATATGATACATGCTTGTGTGTGTATGAGGATTCTTCCTCCATTTGGACTTTTGTGGGTTCTTAGTCATCTTTCTGTTAAATTGATTCTCCTTCTTCCACATGTCCTTGTGTTTCATGATTTGAGATGAGTGTACCTTTTCTCTATTGTTCCTTCCCGGTTGGTTCGTGGAGTTGATTTTACTCGACTCTACGATCCTTCAAGGTTGGAAAATAGTGGCTGGGTTACTCTTCTCTTTTCTGAAACCCAGGCCAGCATGAGATCCTTTATTCCTTAGAATATGGATTGAATCAGAAGAGCATGGTTGGACTGGTTCTTCCTTTTGTGAGGATTTCACAAATATAATACCTCTACTAAAACTTGAAGCATTACTTGTGCTAATTTCCTTTATCTTTTCCACACATGGCTCTGAGGTGGATTCCCCAAAGCCTAAACCTGTTATGTCAGAGATACTTCTCTGGCTCGAGATCAGGGAGTCCATAGATGAAGATGATTTATTCCATGTAGAGATTGTCTTTTCTAGTTCCTCAATTTTAGAGGTTAGACTTGACTCTCTTTGTGCATTGATCTCATTGAGTGCATTTTAAGAGCTTATTCTCGACTTCTTCAACTTGGAGAGAGAGTCGATACTTAAGAAGGGCTATTTCCAGTTCTTCCTGAACTTTCTCTTTCTCCTTTTGAAGAAGTGAATAATCTTTGGACAAAACTCTGAACCATTTCATGTATTGATGCAGATCAGATGTTATGTCATGCAGTGCAGTTTTAAATCATCAATGTCTACATCAGAAGAGTTAATGTCAAATACCTCATATATACTTACTTCATGAATGTTGGAGTTCTGTTTATCCTTTGCATGCTTGGCCATCAGGCAAATATTTGCCATTTGAGGATCTTCATAATCTCCAGATTCGGGAGTTGAGTCATTGTCTGAGTCACTCCACGATCCTCTAGCTACAAGACCATTTTCTTTCTTCTTGAGGCCTTTTGTTGCCTTTGAATTCCTTCTTTGAATGTGATTTCTTCTTTAGTTCTTCTCTAAGAGGGTTGTTGCAGTTTATAATGAAATGGTCAGGCTTCTTGCAGTTGTAGCATATATCATTTATCTGCTCCTGGCTGCTATAGTTGTTGACTTTCTTTGGTTTGCTGATTCTGCCTTGACACATGAACCTTCTTAGTCTTTTCACCAGCATTGCAAAGTCCTCATCATCATCTTCATCATAGTAAGAGTCATTTTCAGCATTGACTTTGGAGGTGTTGTCAGTTGCTTTGAGAGCAACACCCTTATCTTTCTTTCTTCCTTCAGATAGAGTTTCTACTCGTTGATTCAGCTCCAGTTCGTATGTAAGAAGGTTGCCATATAATTGTTAAACAGTCATTTCATGGAGATTCTCTCACTCTCTAATAGCAGTGGTTTTGGCATCCCACTTGCTTGGTAAGGCTCTCATGAACTTTATGATTAAATCTTTATATGGATAGATCTTTCCATAGGCTCGTGGAGAGTTGAGTAGTACATTGAATCTCTCGTAGGTGGTGTTGCCTCTTTTTTAGTCTTAACAAAAGAGCTCTAACTCATGCAAGCATACATGCGTCAACAAGCAATACAGAGCAAGTAAAGTATCGATCCCACAGAGAAAGTTGTTTAATTCAAATCACTATGAATTAATTAATTCACTATATTTATATGCTCAAACAAATGACTAAGATTGGTTTGTTCTCAAGTTTCAAATATCAATAAAAATAATAATAATGACGGAATAAATGATACTGGAACTAATGGGATCCTAACTTCATTTAATACTTCATTCAATCGCCACTATCATGCATGACTTGTTCACATATCACAGGAAAGTAGCCAAGAGCACTAAAAGAGTATTAGCCATTTTTCAATGCACTAAGACCTACTTACACAGCATCCACAGATGATAGACTTTATGTAATCATCAATATAACCAACATCACTATATGTCTATGTGAAATTGCAACTATATTGACTTTAAGTTCAAGCCCTTATTCTAACTTATACGGTGAAACAATATATATCTATCTAGTTCATGAAATACATAAGCCATATAACACAGCCCTATATACGTATACTATCATAATTACAATCCATTTTTGCATGTTCATTGTCAATTCCATACAAATACTGAAACGAATGGTGATCAAGCATTCTTACATGCAAAACAATCATGATAGACATCCCATATGATATGTAAAACAACCCAGCATTTAAGCATGCAATCAAACTACATATTAAAATCCGTTAGAATCCCATAATGGAGTTTAGTTCATAACTGAACCAAAAGTCATTATGTGATCAAATCTAAACATGATTAATAAACAAACAATGGAAAGATGAAAGATAGAAACAATCAAACCCAATTGCTGAATATAGATCAATATTCAAATCCTCATAAGAATCCAACAAAAACTAATAATAATTCCATCTGGTAGAAAATCCTAAGAAGAGGTAGAAAAGTAGAGTTTTGGCCTCCTTCTACGTTGGAATCTCTCCCCGTGAGTAAACCCTAGTTACGATGTAAAGATACGTGAAAAACTTAATAATTGTCAAGTGATACCCCTGACACCAGTCAGATATCGTTTTAAATCAATTACAACCCTTAAAAATTAGAAATAAAATAAAACAAGTCGGCAGACTTGGGCCTCGCTTTCGTAGCGCGGCTCTCCTCCGACTTGTTATGTTCATGCGGTCATGAAACTTGCGATGAGTTTTTTATGTTGTTGGGTCTCTCAAGAGCGCGCCTCCTAGGCTTGTCCTTCTCATGGTAGAGCAACTTGCGATGGGTTCCTGGTTTGGTGGGTACTTGCGGCGAGCCTTGCCGCCTCTAAGCTCTCTTTCTTGCTGCGCGCTTTGCGGTTGTTGTCTTCTGATCCTGCTCCTGAGCTTGGTTCTGCAATGTTTCTTGTGACGCCCCCAAAATTAGGTATACATCACCCATTATGAGTCGTCAGATACATGGTACAAAATTCAAATATAACTTCATTTATACAACTGTTGAACTGTCGTATAGAATACGACCACAGTTAACTGTGAGTTTTAATACAACTATATGTAACTCTCATGGTGCCTCGACCACAACCTTACAATGGTACTTTACATAAAAATATAGTCAAAAACTGTTTTAGAAATTAAAATCTTTGGGAAGTGCTCAAGGAAACCTTCGTACATGGGAGGCCATGCGTCTAGGTCCTAATAGATATCATATGTCCACAGAATTATCCTTGGTTGACCCAATAGACCCCAAAGAAAAATGAGAAGATTACTATCATCTTCTTTCCAATTGTGAGTCTTCTCTTGACATATAACTATCTCCACTGTCTCCAAGTGAATATTATATTTCAAATAAACTCCAAGATCATATAGGTAGTTCCCGTAGATATAATCAGCAAGTGGATGCGCACAACCCTGTCTTATAATAACACGAGGTTGTATGTCATTAGACATCTTGTATGATAGTGGCAAAACACCCTTCCAAAGTTGGGTTCACCTCACCCTATTTGATTCACCAAATATAACTACTAAATGTTGTATAGAATCTGACACACTTTTCTATACTATTTAGGAGAACCTCCATGACTAGAGACCAATTGTTCTATTCCCTGTTATCCCCGCTCGACAAGCAACACTCTTATGGAAACACTCTTATTACACGAAAGGAATTGTGAAGCGAAAAGGGTGAAACCACAACTAGCCCAAGATAAAGAATATCATGACTAAAGATAATTAAATTATCAATAGCTTTCATCAATAATAAATCGGAGATTTAGAAAATATGGTAGATGATAAAACTTTTCAACCATAGTTACAGCGGAACGAGCAATCCATTAGAAGAGTCAAATTGTAAGACCCCAACTTTTTGAATAAAGATGAATTTTCTATAATTATCATTTTTGAATATTATGGAATAAATTTAATATAATGTTATAGTTGTGGGTAGTATTTATAAATTCTACAAAGTATGCAAGTTGTTATATTATATTCGATTGGTCGGGGAATATTCGTTTTAGTAGGAAATATTAAATAAATGGCTTGATCATTGGTGGACACCACAATGAAATTATTTTCGGATTGAGAAAACGACAAAAATATTTTTATGAAAATAATGGCGGAAGTTTTACTGAATTGATCTTGTTGAACTACTCGGTAGTAAAAAAATACGAGATGTCTGGCGTGGTTGTATAGTAGCACTGCAGTATTGATTATTGATGCTTACGTGAGAAGTCATTCATTTTGTTAAATTATTGCTATAGTAATTGTTGCGTAATATCTCACGTTATTTGATTCAATTATTGTCGATATTTTATATATTGTTAAAATCAATAATTGAGGCGATAAAGTTATTAATATTATTATTTGCAATATTAACGATGTCTAGAAGTTACATCGAAGAGGTTTGGTCACCTAATTGCACGCCAATAGGGAGAAATCCTTATTGAAAGCCCCTCTTTCTCGGGAGCGACACAGTCGATTAATATTGTGAATTGTAATAAAATGATAAATATTGTTAAAATTATTAAGGTGATTTTATGAAGTTTTGCTTATTTTATGGATCCCTATTTACCCATTTTTCAAAATAATCGGTGAAAGTTATTCAGTATATTTATAATGGGACCACTTGTGATTAAGAGATGTTGGGGGGAGGGGGACATGTGGGACGACGTTGAAAGAAAGAAATTGGGTGGGGGAGGGTGAATCTTGAAAATTTATTACGGTTGGGGAAGATGGGAGAAAAGTCAGGAGGGAGTAATTATTATTAGTATTATATATATAAATTTTTATATAAAATGTGTTATATATATATTTATATTATTAAATTTGTTTTATATGAAATAATTCAAATCAGACGTTGGAAGATTTATTTTACACATCTATGATTAAATGAATTGTCGTCTGTCTGTGATTTTTTTCTTAAACAGTACCCCTTCAATTCTCCTATAAATAGGATGCTTAGTTAGAATTGAAAACACACCAGAAAATCAGAGAATTCTCTTCTATAATCTTGAACGTATTTCCTTAAGAGTTTTAAGAATCTTTGAGCGTAGAACATAGTATAAGTTTTCTTCAAGAAAATCCTCACCCTCTCAGTCAAAATATTCTTCTTTTACAGTAAGGGATATTATTCTTTTGTATTCATGAAGAGAACTTCAGTTATTCCATTCCTTATTATTCTATTAAAATAACCTGTATACGCGGAATACCCTATACTTGGTGACATTCTTCTATTATTTTATCTTTATTATTCCGTTGGAACATCCTTGCTCATGCTTTCTGCTGGGACTGGTTTCCGCTCTTTATTATTACTGTCTTTATTATTCATTTGGAATATCACATGCATGTGTTTTACACCGGACTGGTTCCGTCTTTATTATTATTACATTAGAACATCACATGCATGTGTTTTACACGGACACTGGTTCCGTCTTTATTATTACATTGGAACATCACAGCCGATTGCAAATTTTGCACGACTCGGTTCCGTTATTATTATTACATTGGAATAACATGTACATCTGAATCTGCATGCGCATGGTGATTTCTTTTGTTATTCCATTCTTTATTATACTCAGTTGGTTAAAGTTTTGACTTCTATACTCCATGAAATTAGTAGAATATCCTTGATATTTAAGCTTCATCTAATATCTTTTCATGGAAATATTCTTACGATCATTTTGAATTTTACTCTACAAAGCGTTATCATGTTGACAATTTGGACATTATTAGTTCTGGATAAATTAATTCTTGAACTTGTTTTATTGAATTCTTATATCATTGTCATCATTCTCATGTTTATATTATGTTGAAAGTCATATGTGGCTTTTGTAGTGCATAGATGGACTTGGTATGATTATGACCGAGGGATTATTCGGTGTAATCATGGTAGTAATGTTACAAATGATGTGGTAAAAGTTATCATTGGCCCGTAGTGCATTGATGGACGATTTATTGGCATGATCATGACCATTAATGAATACCACGAATGTCCTTGGCTATGGTGCATGGATAATTTGTGGTCGTGATACTAAAGAATATCCTTGGCCGTAGTGCGGGGGTGATTCGATGATGTGGATTATTTATTAAAATTGAGTCCCAAATGATAAAAGTCATGAAAAACCTTTTAAATCATAAAAGATAGTAGATTTTATTCTCTACTTGACTCTTTTAATGGATTGCTTGTTACATTTAGATTAAACTTGATGTTGTTATATTTTATCGGTTTAACAATTGTTGAAGGCTAACAATAATTTATTACGCATTATCTTAGTCATAATATTTCTTCTTTGGGCTAGTTGAGCTCATCCTTTCTTTTCTTTGTTCTCTTGAAATGAGAACATAGCATGGACTAGTCGGGGAGCGAAGTGGCGGTCCGGAGGATAGCATTAGTAGTCCTCACTATTACGTGAGATAGTGTGTTAATAATTGTAATGAGGACTCCTTTTGAGTTTGTATAATCTCTAGCAGACAATAATTGTATTCAAACTCACAATTATGTTTTGTCGTATTGTACACGACAGTTGTATTAGTAAGTTGTATTTAAATTTTGTACCATGTATCTGACGACCCAAGATGGGTGATATATACCTAATTTTGGGGGCGTCACACAAATAGACCATAAGGTCTATTATCTTCTCTATGTTAAAAGTCCACCAATAATGTTTTATCCATGTAAAATAAATCAATAGTTCATGTCCACAATTATATGAATAACTCATAATTATAATTGTGGTTCTAAATTCCTCTTCATGACCGGTAGAAGATAATTTTCATCACCTATCTTCACGAAACATCAAAAATCATGGTTATACCAAATCGTAATTCACCTTTCATAATCATACTAATAAATTCATCTTTGCACTACTGACCAAAGATATTCATTAACAATTCATCTTTGCACTACATGCGAAAGACATACAACTATATTTTAGAAGAGTCAGTAGAGCGTGATATCTACTATCTTCTACGAATTAAAAGTGTATAATAAATATTTTATCATTTGAGACTCACCTTAATAAATAATCCACATCATCGAATCACCCCACACTTTACTGACAAGGATATTCGTTAATATCACATCCATGAATTTATATTTCATCGGCGAGACTCAAATTTGGATAATCAATCCATATCATTTGAATTATTCATGCACTACTGCTAAGGATATTTGTTAACATCACGACCATGAATTATCCATGCACTACTGGCTAAAGATAATCGTGTTTTCATCAACGGTCATGATCATGCCATAAAACAATTCATCTTTGCACCCTTGGTCAAGAGAATCCATATCCATAATCATCTGAAACTCATCCATCAATGTACTACGGACAATGAGGACTTTTTCCACATCATTTGTAACATACGGTCATGATTATCTTAAATAATTCTCATCATAATCATACCAAGTCCATCTATACACTTTTCTGACCAAGATGACTTTCAACATAATATGAGCATGAGGATGATGACAATGATATAAGAATCAATCAAATGAGATAAAGGATAAATATTAAACATTTATAATACAATTTATCCAACGTTCAATAATAACCAAATGTTATCAATCACTTAATAATCTCATAATCTAATATCATTAATATTATAACAATATTTTAATCATTTCTTAAACTTATAAATTATTTATTTCAGATTTGTTTACACTTTATCAAATAATGCATTTAATCATTCAAAAATGCCATACTTATAAAATTTCATCATCAATGGTCAAATCCCTCATCAAAAATCTGCATATACCCTATATAGGATTCCCAAGCCATAAAATCCTATTTTCTAATTTTATTACTTCACATAACATATTTAATTCATTTACTCATAACTAGTTCATTTTCATAAAAAATACCAAATTAGTAAAAAAAATATTTCTTTTCTGGGATTTAGCAGAATATAGTCCCATCTTGAACATATATTTTTCTCAGAATTTTTAAAATTCATTTACTATTTTTCATATGGCTTAAACTCTAATAATATTTAGACATTTATCATAAATTGTACTTTTGTCCAAAAATTCCAAAATTTACAGGGTATACTCCTGTTATATACATGTACTCCCAATAAAAATTTCACCAATTTTGGAGTTAACCGTAAGGAGTTATAAGGGTTTACTTTTAAAATAGTCTTTTCCTATAAAATCTATAACTCTTAATCTATACATCCAAAAATCGCCATTTTTGGACGCAATCTAGAAAATCCATCAAATTATCATTTCAAATTTTTCTAAAATTTTTTAGAGTCAGAAAAATTACGAAACTGCCCCTGGCAGAAACCCCTTTTTAATAAAAATACTATTCGTATGAATACGAATGACCATTTACTATGCATGCGGTAATCCACATAGACAGGTTATTTCAACAGAATAATAAAGAATGGAACCAGGTCATGCGTAAACGCACAGACATGATATTCCAACAGAATAATAAATAATGGAATAACAGAAGAATTCACCAGGCATGCGATAGATCAAGCGCATGCACGGAGTTATTCCAACATAATAATAAATAATGGAACCGAGTCAATGCGAAAGCATAGACAGGATGTTCCAACAAAATAATAAAGAATGGAATAACAGAAGAATTTTACCATGTATGCGGTGCTTACGCCAAACAGTTATTCCAACATTATAATAAATAATGGAACCGGTCCGTAAGAACGCATGCGAACATGATATTACGACGAATAATAAAGAACGGAATATTAGAAGAATTTCACCATGTATGCGGTACTTCGCATAGACAGGTTATTCTAACAGAATAATAAATAATAGAATAACAGAAGTTCTCTTCATGAATAAGAAAGAAAGAATACCCCTTACGAGTACAACAAATAATATCCCTTACGATTACAACAAATAATATCCCCTACCTTAAAAAGAAAAGTATTCCGACTGGTAGGGCGGAAATATACTTGAAGAAAACTTACACTACGCTCAAAGCTTTCTTAAACTCTAAAGAAATACGCTCAAGATTATAGAAGAAGAACTCTCTCTATAGTTTCTCTTTACAGAGTTTCAATTGAATTAAGTAAGAAATAATGAAGGAATGAGCTTCATTTATAGAAGAATGGATTTGCATATAGTAACTAATTCATGAAAGCGGTCAGATTGATTTACTTTTAATCTGGACGGTCCATATTTAAAACAAAATCTTTTAAATAAAATATAATATATTCTATTTATAATCTAATAAAACGAATAACTTTATAAAAGTATTACATTTTATATAAAAAAGATTTTACTATAAAAAACACTATCTGCAAGCACTATGCAATACTATCGCGAACACTATGCAAACACTATGCATAATAAAATATAATATATATTCTAATTATTTTCTAATAAAACAAGTAACTTTATAAAAGTATTACATTTTTATATAAAAAGATTTTACTATTAGCCTAATAAAGCGAATAACTTTATAAAAGTATTACATTTTATATAAAAAAGATTTTCTGCTTTTATTACATTAATAATACTAATAAAACAAAACTTCATCATCATTATTATAATTCACAATATTAATCGACCGAGTCGTTCCTGGAAAGAGGGGATTTCAATAAGGATTTCTCTCATTTAAGCGCATGAATTAGGTGACCAAACCTCTCCTTGATGTAACTTCTAAACATCGTTAATATTGCGAATAATAATATTAATAACTTTGTCATCTCAATTATTGATTATAAAATATTGACAATAATTGAATCAAATAACGTGAGATCTTGTCACGGCAATTCTTTATAATAATTGAACAAAAGCGAGTGACTTCTCACTTAAGCATCAATAATCAATATCGTGTAACTCTTGTGCGTGCAATTCTGGCGTATTATGGTACTTTTAACAATAGGGTGTTTCAGCAGTTAACGGTAAAACTTCTGCCGTTATTTTCATAAAGTATTTTTGTCGTTTTCTCAATCCGACAATAATTCCGTTGTAGGGTCCACCAATGATTGTGTTGTTGTACGAATATTCTTTGTTAAAACGAATATTCCCCGACCAATCGAATATTATATAACAACTTGCATACTTTGCAAAAAAAATTCACATATTACCCTTAACTTTAAACTTTTATCAATTCAATTATTTACCAAAATAGAAAAATTAAATACTTTTATTTCATAAAATTCGGGGTCTCACATTGCTGCTGCTACTGAAATGTCCAATGTTTATCCATGCTTGTCCATCCATGCTCCACTCAATCCTAGCCATACACATCTTATCTTTTGTCTCGTCTCAGGCATCCATTAGCCTCGTGCTCAATAACACCACCAAAATAGGCCGATTCCTGCACTTATTCACCAAAAGGAGTTTTAAGTATGCGAAATGCAAATTAACATGAAATGCAGCTAAAACCTACTAAAATGTACTTGAGATGGGCATAGTTCGCATGAATTGCTACTCCATAAGTAGGTGTAAATCCTACTTATCAAAAACCCCCAAACTTGAACCGTTGCTTGCCCTCAAGTAATGCACACTAATGAACAATGAAAATGCAACTATATGATGATGCAACTAATTCTCACATTGTCCCAACTATCATAGAAATTCAATCCAATTTGCCTCAGCGAATTCTTTTTCTAGATTCAAGAATACAGATTCAAATCAAACTGCAGGCATAATGTCATACACTCAGATAATTCAAAAATGCTATAAAGATGCCGTGTGTGTGTGTGTGTTGTGTTCGCCAAAACTTGATTTAGGCACAGAATACTCATGCTATATTGCTCCAAACAGAAATTTTTAGCTTAAATCAAGACTTATGTATATATATGCAATCAAGATTATTCCAATATCTTAAAATAAACTAAGGTTCAACAATGGGCTTAACTGCTTTATTTCTACTCACGAGGGCGACTTTTGCACTTTCCCGCGGTGTTTATTGCTATTTTTTTTCGTTTTTTTTTTTCACATAACTGTGCAATGTCTTACTCCATTAGGCACACTGCTACCCCTTAGCGAGCTTTCAACCAATAACTCCCAGACCATGAAAGACCTTAGGGCGCTAGGTGTAGAGACAATCCACTCGAGCGTACTTACTCAAGTAGCCAGGGCCCCGAAATAAGACTAGCCACGTTATTGCTATTCTTCTTTTCTTTTTTTTCTTTTTTTTCTTTTTTTTAGAAAGATACCCATGTTTTCCTCAAGTTTAAAAATCAATGTTTTATACAGTCTATACTCACTTTTCACATATTTCCCTTTTTAAAACTACATATTTCTATCGAGCATTGCAACACATGCTTCTTATACCTACAAGCGATAGTGAACAAATTTGTGCAAACCGAAAGCATTTAAACAACATTATGAATTTCATTATGTCAAACATTATATCTCAGCTCGAATTATCCAAAATACTCAAAAATCATTTAACAAATTCACTATCATCATTGACTAGACGAAATTTCTATATGGCGAAGCGGTGAGAAAAATGCAACCTAAACATGAACGTGCAAATATATATGCAAAAATAAACTATATGATGCAACAATTTAAACTAACATGCGAGAACAAAAATTAACTAATCATGCTAAAACTTAGAAATAAAAATAAAAGAAAATTATACTAAACATGCTAAACTACATGCACTACACTACTCCCCAATACCCCCAAACTTAAAATATTCAATGTCTCATTGAATGAAGGTAAATGGTATGAAAACTCCCCTAAGTATTGGTGGTGCCACCCTCCTCGGGTGGTGAATCCGGTGGTGGATATGGTGTTGCGGTTCCGAACTGAGGCCATTCTTGTGTTGTTCCTTGTTGTGCAAACGCTTCGGCTAAGGCCCTTGTGAGTCCCGTCGCAAATGTGCCCAAATTATCGTACATGGCATCGATCTTGCGCTCCAACCTTGAATGAGCGATCGCCATGGGTGGCGCGTCTTGTGCGTGGGCCAGGCGCCTCATCATTATTCTTGGGGCTTGTTGTGACGGCTCTAGAAACATGGGCTGCATGATGAATCCTCGTCCGTGTGGGTGCGGTATACCACCTGCCCAGTCCTCGAATTTTTCGATCATAGCATGAGTAATGTCTTAGCTTGGGTATTGCATTTGCTCATTGCCCCAGTTGCATCCCTGATTAGCACAAAGCATGGCAACCACGGATGCGTGTGGAATGCTCCCAATCGTTCCTCCCCGTAGATAGCGCAAAATATTCTCGTGAATGAGATGACCAATGTCGATGTACTTTTCAATGATTATGCCCAACAGAATACGTGCCCTCTCTGCTGTTATTTCGTGCTGATGGGCGGAAGGCATAAGCTTGGCACATATGAACAAGTTCCATACTTTTGCATAGCGATTTAGAAATTTAGCATTTGGGAATATCTGTGGTACGTGTGTCGTGCCAACTTTATATGTCCATTTCGTACCCGGCACACATAACTCTGCAATAATCAACTCCATGTCGGTCTCTAAATGAGCACCAGTGACCCAATTAGCAGCCCCCACTAGTGGTGCATCAATAATTTTGAAAATTAATCGGATGGCACGGGGTCTATAATCTACCTCGATACCACAAACCAGAGATATCCCGCTCATAGTGACCTTGGCATTGGCATAGAACTCACGGACTATGCTCATAGGAATGGGCATTGGAGTAGCAGTCAATCCACCCCAACCTCTCTCTCGAATCATGGCGCACAACTGGCCATCGTGCCCCTCCGGCTTGAATCCTCGCTCCTTGATGAACGTTTTCGCCACAATACGCTAGTACTCTTGTTGAGCTTCCAAGTTGAGGAACTTGGTGTGATCCACAATATCAGCCTCTTGACTGCCCAAAGAGGATGAAGAAGACGATGCAATAGACCGTGCTCGCTTAGGCCCCATTTGTATTTGATAGAGATTGCACATATTATATGAAGGAGAATGAATAAAAGCTTGAAGAATTTCTACCCCCAATACTCGTTTCTGCAATCCAAAATTGGAACCCTAGCTTTATAGTGCACTTTGGAGAAGTTGAGGAGATATGGACTGTGAATGAGGAAAGAATCATGGCTAAGTAAGTGAGAGATGTACGGCCAAAAACTTATAACTGATAGATAGATAGCGATGTGAGTTATAGAGAGGGAGATAATTTCGTGTCTGTTATTGTTCCAAATGAGAGTCCAAATGGTCCACAACTCTTTTTTTAAACTATTCAGATCTGTCTTAATCCGATTATGCACATTGACACAGCGTTTATCTTGAAATGGGCGCCACCATGAGACTTGCAGAATGTTTTGTTGGCTTTGATTAACTTGGCCATGCGGTAGCGCGAGTTTATTTTCATGGTTCATGCGGCACATGCTGATCTTGATATATGCAATGCCAAATTTCAATTCCACTCTGTCTATCAGTGATACTATCTAATGATGGTTCTTGCATAGACATTAATGCACCTTGTTAAGGCATGACGTAGTGATCACATAATGCTAACATCTTGCAAATATTCGCAAAGCAAGTCTTGCTACACATTTAAGCATGAACATCTAATACCCTATTAAAAATGACTGATATAACTACTGAAATAATCCAAAATGAATAACTAAAAATAAATCAATGGGGATAGAAATAATGGGTTGCCTCCCATCCAGTGCTAAGTTATAGTCAATTAGCTTGACTATCTCTGAGTTTCATGTCACAGATAGAATTGAGTTGCCTTCATTCTTGTCCGCCACACCCCGAAATTTAATGATTTCATCTTTCGTCAATGGCTCTACCTTTAACTCTGAATTTTTACCCGTTGCACATCTCAATGGTCCATAATTCTTCGATTTTTGTACCTCATCCTATAGGCACCAATCCACCCCTTCAACCGGGAATCACTCTTCTTCATCCGTTGGTAAATTGATTTCTTTAAAGACGTTGAAAGTGATCTCTTGATCCTGAACACGCATAGTGAGTTCACCTTTTTGCACATCTATCAACGTTTTACCTGTGGCCAAGAATGGTCTTCCCAGTATTATTGGTATACTTTTGTCCTCCTCGTAGTCTAGAATGATGAAGTCAGATGGAAATATAAACTTGTCCACCTTAAGCAACACATCTTCAACAATTCCCCGTGGATATGTGATGGATCTGTTAGCTAACTGTAATGCAATATTTGTCGGCTTTGGATCTGGAAATCCCAACTGGTTAAACACTGACAAGGGCATCAAATTTATGCTTGCCCCAAGATCACATAAATACTTACTGAAGTTCAACTTTCCAATGGTGTATGGGATTGTGAAGCTGCCTGGATCCTTCAGCTTGGGAGGTAGTTTCTGCTGAAGCACTGCACTGCATTCCTCCGTCAAGGCTACCATTTCAAACTCATCTAGTCTCCTCTTCCTTGACAGTATACCCTTCATAAACTTGGCGTAGCTGGGCATTTGTTCCAATTCCTCGGTGAATGGTATGTTGATATGCAGCTTTTTGAATACCTCTAGGAATTTGCTGAACTGTTTATCTTCCCTTTTTTATTTAATCTCTGCGGATACGGAACTTGAATGTGAATTGGTGGTAATGGACTCTTAAGCATCTCCTCTGAACCTGTTTTCTCAGCCTCTTCCTGCTGAACCTCAGACTTTTCAAGATTTTCATCTTGAGCAACCGATCGCTTTCTGCCTCATGTGGCCACACGTCATCCTCGATGCATTCTCGCTGCGAGGCGCTAAATTGCGATGCTTGACAAATCTTTCCTAGGTCTCAATGTGATCGCTTGACACTGTTCCTTCCATTCTCTTCTTGGATTTGTCTCTGTATTACTTGGAAATGAACCCTGGGGCCTGTTAGTCAGCATATTCGCCATCTGCCCCATTTGAGTTTCCAGATTCTTTATAGCCACTGCTTGGCTCTTGATCATAACTTATGTGTTTGCCATGTATTTCATCTTCATCTCCTCCACTTCTGATTTCTTTTCTTGCTGAGGTGCAGCTGGAGTGTGATGTTGCTTTTGTTGTTGAGAAAATCCCGGCGGAAAAGGTGGTCTAGGATTAAACTGCGGCTGCGCTGTCTACGTCTAAAACTGATTATTTGATGGAAACTGATTCTGCTGATTCCCTTGATTATTTGACCAACTAAAGTTTGGATGATTTCTGTTGTTGGGATGATATGTGTTCTGAAATTGACCTTGGTCTTTTCTATAGTTGCTCACATATTTCACTGATTCGGAGCTGATAGCACATTGATCCGTCGAGTGTGACCCCGCACAAATCTCACATATGAAGGCAACCGTCTTTACTTTTCCTTCTGCCAAAGTATCTATCATCTTTTCCATGGCTGCCATCTGTGCTGACAACTGAGTAATAGCATCAACCTCCAACACACCTGCAACTTTGGTCTGTGGCATTCGAGATGTAGGATTCTGAAAATCATTCAATGCCATTGTCTCGATAAGGTCATAAGCTTCTTCATAGCTTTTTTGCCCATAATGCCCCTCCTGCAGCTGCATCTACAATCGGTCTCGACTGCCATCCCAATCCATTATAAAACGTGTTGATTACCATCCAATCTGGCATACCGTGATGTGGGCACTTTCTCAGCATTTCTTTGTATCTCTCCCATGCTTCATATAAGGACTCTCCCTGTTGTTACTCAAACTGAGAGATAGTTGTCCTCATCTTTGCAGTCTTAGCCATTGGGAAGAGCTTAGCTAAGAACTTCTGTGCTAAATCCTCCCATGTAGTTATAGATCCCGCGGGCAGAGAATGAAGCCAACTTTTCGCTTTATCCCTCAATGAGAATGGGATCAACCTTAGTCTAATAGCATCTTCCGTCACACCGTTGTATCTGAATGTATCACAAATTTCGATGAAACTTAACAGGTGTTCATTCGGATCATCTGTAGCAGCACCCCCAAACTGAACTGTATTCTGCACCATTTGAATAGTGCCAGTTTTTATCTCGAATGTATTGACTGCTATCGCTGGTCTAACTATGCTATACTGTAGTCCATTAATATTGGGCATGAAATATTCCTTCAGAGCCCTATGCTCCTCTTTTTGCTCTTCTCATTGCGCTTCGGCTGCCATGTTAGCTGTCGTGTTTTCCAACTGTGCTTGTAAATTTCTACGCACACCTGCTTTCCAACCTCTCCCATTTATGTTATCACTGAATGTGTCAGTGCAGATTGGATGATGGTATCTTGTATAAAAATTTATCCAGAAACCTGAAACAAAAACAAAAACTGAAATGAGATAAGACTAGAATTGTCTAAGTCATACAATATAGCTTAAACTAATGATAATAATACTAAATTAAACGCCTTTCCCCAGCAACGGCGCCAAAAACTTGTTACCTCTTTTTTAGTCTTAACAAAAGAGCTCTAACTCATCTGAAGCATACATGCGTCAACAAGCAATCTGAGCAAGTAAAGTATCGATCCCACGAGAGAAAGTTGTTTAATTCAAATCACTATGCATTAATTAATTCACTATATTTATATGCTCAAACTAATGACTAAGATTGGTTTGTTCTCAAGTTGCAAATAGCAATAAAAATAATAATAATGATGGAATAAATGATACTGGAACTAATGGGATCCTAACTTCATTTAATACTTCATTCAGTCGCCACTATCATGCATGACTTGTTCACATATCACAAGAAAGTAGCTAAGACCACTAAAAGAGTATTAGCCATTTTTCAATGCACTAAGACCTACTTACACAACATCCACAAATGATAGACTCTATGTAATCATCAATATAACCAATATCACTATATGTCTATGTGAAATTGCAACTATATTGACTTTAAGTTCAAGCCCTTATTCTAACTTATACGGTGAAACAGTATATGGCTATCTGGTTCACGAAATACATAAGCCATATAACACAACCCTATATACGTATACTATCATAATTACAATCCATATTTGCATGTTCATTGTCAATTCCATACAAATACTAAAATGAATGGTGATCAAGCATTCTTACATACAAAACAATCATGATAGACATCCCATATGATATGTAAAACAACCCAAAATTTAAGCATGCAATCAAACAACATATTAAAATCCGTTAGAATCCCATAATGGAGTTTAGTTCATGACTGAACCAAAAGCCATTATGGGATCAAATCTAAACATGATTAATAAATAAACAATAAAAAGATGAAAGATAGAAACAATCAAACCCAATTGTTAGAATATAGATCAATATTCAAATCCTCATAAGAATCCAATAAAAAACTAATAATAATCCCCCTTGGTAGTAAATCCCAAGAAGAGGTAGAAAAGTAGAGTTTTGGCCTCCTTCTATGTTGGAATCTCTCCCGTGAGTAAACCCTAGTTACGATGTAAAGATACGTGAAAAACTTAATAATTGTCAAGTGATACCCCTGACACCAGTCAGATATCATTTTAAATAAATTACAACCCTTAAAAATTAGAAATAAAATAAAACAAATCAATGACTTGAGGCCTCGGCATGGCAAGGCTCTCCTCCAGCTAGTTATGCTCACGGCCGCGAGACTTGCAGTAAGTTTTTATGTTCAGCCGGTCTCTCGCGCGGGCGCGCGCTCCCTAGGCTTGTCCTTCTCATGGCCCACGTAACTTGCGATGGGTTCCACTGGTTTGGTGGGTACTTTCATGGCGGGGCCAGCGCCTCAAGCTCTCTTTTTCTTGCATGCGACTTGCGATTCTTGTCTTGATCCTGCTCTTTGAGCTTGGTTCTATAATGTTGTTGCTGCTATTGAAATGTCCTATGTTTATCCATGCTTGTCCATCCATGCTCCACTCAATCTTAGCCATGCACATCCTATCTTTTGCCTCGTCTCAGGCATCCATTAGCCTCGTGCTCAATAACACCACCAAAATAGGCCGATTCCTGCATTTATTCACCAAAAGGAGTTTTAAGTGTGCGAAATGCAAATTAACATGAAATACAGCTAAAACCTACTAAAATGTACTTGAGATGGGCATAGTTCGTGTGAATTGGTACTCCATAAGTAGGCGTAAATCCTACTTATCAGGTGGCAGTAATGTTTTCTCCTTGAATGTGTACAAACATCTCATATTGCTGAGTCAAGAGAGATTGTTTGTTTTCTCTGACTTCTTCTTTTCCTTCATGCATGATGAGTAATGCTTCCCAAACCTCCTTTGCTATGTTTTGATGTTGACCACATTTTTGAACAAATCATCTTCTAAGGATTGGAATAAAATATTCTTGGCCTTTTTATCGAGTTGAATAGCTCTCTTTTCGTTGTCTTTCCATTCCTCTTTGACCTTGATCTGTATTCTGTTTGGGTCGTCTGTAGTTGGTGCAAGCTTTGTAGGAACGTAGGGCCCATTCTGAACAGTTTCAAATAGATCTTCATCTATTGAATCCATGTATGCTTGCATCCGAACTTTCCAGTTGGAGAATTTATCTTTGTTGCACATAGGTGGCTTGCTGCCTCCTCCAGTCTTTGATTCACTTACTAGATGTGCCATTAGATCTACTTAAGCTTTGTAGGCTATTTGATAGAACCTGCTTTGATACTAATTGTTAGTTCCCGGAGGCACAATAGTTATCTAGAAGGGGGGGGGGGGTTGAATAGATATTTAAAAATTCTTTTCGAAATACTTTATTAGTTTTGTTAACGATTCAAACACAGTAGAATTAAGATTTATTTGATCTCCCTTTTAGATATTGTGAGTTAATGAGAGTGAGGCAGTTATAAAAGTTATAGCAGTTTTAGCAAGAATGCAAGAGACATAGCAGTTTTAAGTGGTTCAGAGCACTTAAAGCTCCCAGTCCACTCTTCTACTCCTCGAGTAGGAAATCCACTAAGGATATCTTTTACACTTTCTGAATCTCACAGATTCCTTCTAGACCAACAGTCTAGGCACTTCTTAGTTCACTCTTAAACTCTTCAAGTCCAACAGACTTGGTTCTTCACAGTTCACTTAGAACTCTTCAAGTCCTTCTGATTTGGAACTTCTTGCTTTACTTGATTGGTAGTTGATGAGTTCTTGTTTGATGCTACTCAGTTGCCGTTAAGCACTTGTTCGAAAGAACTGAGTAGCTGAGCAAGCTTTCTCTTTTTCAGATTATAGAGTTGAGTATTGTTCATCGTTTTTGTTCAATGCTTGCTTAGTTGAATCATCTGCAGATGTTTTGCATATATGTGATCCTTAAAATCTATCCGTTGAAGACATCCGTTGAAGCATTAAATGCATTTGACATTTCTAAACTTTGATGGAGACTTTTCTGCACATCTTCTGAATTGCATTCTGGCCCACTGACACAGCAGACTACTTTCTCACCTAACATCTGAAAAGGTGTTTTCCTCTGACCAATGGTACTTTCATTAGCTTCTTCAATACGTTTCCTTGTTGTATACTAAGGATATCTTTTGTGCCATTGGGACTGGTGAGGACTTCAACATTTATAACTCATTCCACATTTGTTGGGATTTATCTTTAAACAAAAGGGTAAGGCTCGATGCTTCTGACACAGGCAGATGATACTCTATGATTCAGATTGTGGTGTTTTGCCACCTTGGTGCTTAATCCGATGCTAGCATACGAGAACACTACAATTTCTCTTAAGGACTGGCACACTACGATCTTCATTTGCTTGTTTTGTAGACTCTACGTTTCCGAGAGCACACTACGATCTCTGAGTAGGCTTCGGCAAACGTCTAGAACACTCTACGAATTCCTGAGAGGCCTTTCAAGGCAGACACACTACGATCCTTGATGCTCTACAATTCTGCCTTGGCTTCTGTAATCTCTTGATCAACTCGATAGACTACGATTTTGTTGAAGCCTATCTATTACATCTCAAGTCATAGATCAACCTAACATCTTTGATCTCTTCATCTATACATTCAGTTATAAAATGATAAACATTAAAAGCTTAGATCAACTTAACAAATTTGATATATCACTAAGTCCTTGTACATATATTCCTTGAAGGACTTTACATATAATCATGAGCATTTACTTTAAACATCAAATCAAAATATGCAGTCTTTCAACAATCTCCCCCTATTTGATGTTGACATAACCAATGAGATTCGTGCCATGATTATTAATTTCTAGATGCAGTTGTATAAAAGTAAATATGACTTAATATTTCACTGAGAAGCTGAAATTTCTAGAGAATAAACATGAATTTATTTATTTAAAGTTTTTGTTTCTTTTAATTATTATGAGTTTTGCAAGTATTAAAGTGTAATAATAATAATAATAATAAGAGAATAATACTATATAAAAAGGTCTAAAATAATAATAATAATAATTAATAACTAATGGATATTATGTCAAAAAATGAAAAAAAAATGAAAACTCATAAATATTGAAGTTATGTTTTTTTAATGTTTTATTAATGTTGGAATCATGATTCTTATGATCAAGAATCCACGTATTGTTTTTACTAATGTTATTTTTAGTAATATTTATAATAGATTTTAACTTATAATTCATATCAATCAAACACATTTACAACTTGTTTTAATTTAATTTTTAACTTATAAATTAAATTGGTGTTGAACTCTTTTTCTTATTAATAAAAATTGAAAGTCAAATAATAATCTAGAGGGGGGGGGGTGTTGAATAGATTATCACTATTTAAAAAATTATCTTAGGCCTTTTTGAATTTTTAGCAAATCAATATATAGTGTCAAAACTAATATGCAAGATAAGAATAATTCAATCACACAATGCACATCGATTTATCTGGATCACAATATACAGCTCGGGTATATTGTTACGTCCAGTCTCAAGCTCCTCTCCGGGACTTGAGATCATATTACTCTTATTAATAAAAACTCCTTCAATAGGCGGAAAAGCATTTATAAAATTTTAAAGATTAACTTACAACTATTCACAACTAACTATCTCAAACAGCAAACTCCCAGCTCATTCCTTAAGCTTAGTTGTACCTTCTTTTGAGTTCAAAACTATATTATGATCTGGTCTTAAAACAACAATCTCTTTCATATCTCACAAGTACACTACAGACCCAACTCCTAGCTGACCTCTCTAAGACTCTGGTCTTGGTCAAAAAAAATTTGTTTTTCTCACAGATACATAAAATAAACTAACTCCACCCTTTTTCCCTTTTTACAAAAGATTGATTTAACTTTGTTTCTAAAGTAAGCGAATCACGATTTAGTATATATATATATATATATATATATATATATATATATATATATATATATATATATACAGTTTAAATAACTATTATAGTTGATACTTCTCAAATAAGCGGATAAACAATTAAATATCAAATAAAAGTCTAAGACTTTTATGTGAAGTGCTTATGTGTAAGCATATATTTAAATTGATACACTTTTATAAAGATTTTTTTTCTCTAATAAATAATGTGTTTCTATGGTTTAAAAAAATTAGAAAAGATTTTCTTTATAGATAAAAGTGTGTTTCTATGATAAATGATTTAGCTTTGTGTTCGGATATATAATTATAAATAACTTATATATGGTGCAACAAGTATTTTAAGAATGAATAAGATTTGTGTGCAAAATATTTGTGATGACAATTTATCAAATATAACAATTTAATCAATTAAATAATACTTGCTTTAACAAATAAATTTGTTTCACTCAAATATATATATATATATATATATATATATATATATATATTATATTATATTTGTTGTCAAAATTTGGCCACTTAGGATTTTAAAGATCGTTCGGAGAATTTCAGAGAAATAACATCCAAATTATATCGATATCTAAGTACTGACCAAATTGTTTGTTTCACAATATGATAATTATATATATATATATATAAATATTTTTCAATATTTATATAATGTATCTATATCAATAAAAAGCCACTTAGGATTTTAATGACCGTCCGGAGAATTTTAGAGAAATTTCTTTCGAATTATATCGATATCTAAGTCTTGACTTTTATATGATATTTAATAGATGAAGTATATATATATATATATATATATATATATATATATATATATATATATATGTGTGTGTGTGTGTGTGTGTGTGTGTGTGTGTGTGTGTGTGTGTGTAACAATTTTGATAAATTTGTTTCACTCACGTGTATATATTATATTATATTTGATCTACGTTGTGAAATTTGGCCACTTAGAATTTTAAAGACCTTTCGAAGAATTTCAGAGAAATAACATCCGAATTATATTAGTATCTAAGTACTGACCAAATTGTTTTTTTACAATATGATAATTATAAAAATATTTTTCAATATTTATATAATGTATATATATCAATAAAAAGCCACTTAGGATTTTAAAGACCGTTCGAAGAATTTCAGAGAAATTATTTCCGAATTATATCGGTATCTAAGTACTGCCTTTTTATATGATATTTGATAGATTAAATATATATATATATATATATATATAATAACAATTTATCTTTATATATCTATATATATATATGTGTATAACAATTTATTTTATATATCTATATATATATAAGCAGGTAAAGATAATATAAATAAAATAATTTAATAACTTATCTCAACTACTTTGACCAATTTTATATTCTTTCAAGAATTAGAACTTTGAAGTAGAAGATGGAGAAACAATGTAGGTAAGAAGATATAGTTTTTCTTTACTTTGTAAATTGGTAAGTTTAGAATGAAGAAAAAACTTCCTACTTAAAGAATTTTGAAGTTAAGGACAAAATGATCTTTTGAAATTTTGATTTTGAAACAACGGTCCGAATTTCTTTGATATGGAATAAGTGGTTCAGATTTAATATGGAGCACACGGATTTAAACAAAACAAGCTGACTTGATTTTCAAATATAACCCATGTAAAAAGTTCTTCACATAAACTCGCCAACATATTTGGTTAAGGCACAAAGGATAAAAACCTCTATCACATGGTCAATCGCACTAAGGTAGATAGAGCCTTTTATTTTTGGTAAAGGCTTGATAAAAGCTTCACATAAAATTTTAAAGGTCCGGCACATGCACACACAGACGGTTTCACTTTCACTCACACGCACACACATGCACGGTTATATATATATTACATATACATATACACAATCTATATATATATATATATATATATATATATATATATATATATATATAGAATAATTCTTTTTGCCCAAAGAATTTTTGAAAATCATTTTGAAAAGGAATAGGAATCTCCTAGCCTTAGAAAATGTTAATTTTTGAATTAATTTAATTAATACTTGATAATTAATTTATTAAGGTCAAAAAAATAAATTCAATTTTTTAGAAGGAAAAACATTTTTGTCATAATAAAATAGAATATTTAAAATCAATAACATAAAATTCTATAAAGAGGATTCTACCCATTTAATTAATTCTATTTACTAAAGTTTGTTATTATCAAAATAAAACTAATCGATTTAGAGACATGTCAATCTCCTCCTTTTTAATGATGACAATGAGCTAAAAACATTTTTCTATAACTCCTCCCCCTTAGTTTATGCATACTCAAGATAAATTTTAAAATTTTGAGAATTTTTCGAAAAGCATTTATCTTAACATTTTGCAGCACTTTATAGCAGTTAATATGATATATATTGTGTTTTTTCTTCTCCTCCATTGTCATTACAAAAAGTAGGGAAACAGAAAACAGTTCATAACCTGCAAAAACAGTTGGTATTAAAAACATGCTTTATGAAACCTGCAGGAGAACATGTCAAAAAAAATGAACATAAGAAAGATATAACATGCAGTAGTAGTAATTAGTATTTAGATACATTGTGACGCCCCCAAAATAGGTCCATACAATCCATTCTGAGTCGCTAAATACATGGTACATAATTTAAATACAAACTTTGTTTATACAATTAATTATTAACTGCCGTGTAAAATATGACAAAACATAAGCTGTGAATTTTAATACAAATATTATCTCGTAGACAATATCTAAACTCAAATAAAGTTCTCATTACAATTATTATCACACTATTTTTATAGAATAGTGAGGACTACTATAGCAACCATCTTGGACCATCACTCCATTTTTCGACTAGTCCCAACTATATTCTCATTTTTTGAAGATAATAATGAAAGAAAAGGGTGAGCTCAACTAGCCCAATAAAGAATATTATGACTAAGATAATGCAGAATAAATTATCCTTAGTCCTCAACAGTGAAAAATCTGATAGAATACAATAGACAACAAGTTTTAGAAACTGCAGCGGAAATAGCAATCCATTAGAAGAGTCAAGTAGAGCATAATGTCTATTATCTTCTATGATTTAAAAGATCATCATCAATATTTTATCTTTGAAATACCAATCAATAAATATTTCAAATCAACAAATTATCAATGCACTATGAGCCAAGGATATTCGTTTGTATTATCAGTGGTCATGATCATGCCAAACAACTGTCCATCTATGCACCACGTGCCAAAAAGGACTTTCACCACAACATTTGTCTGTAACATTATAGGTCATGATTATAGCAATACACAATTACAGGTCATAATCATACCAATCAATAGTCCATCTATATACTACGGGCCAAAGATGACTTTCACCATAATATAAATATGAGGATGGTGACAATGATATAAAGAATCAATCAAGTGAGATCAATGATAAATATTAGAGATTTATAATTCAATTTATCCAGAGTTCAAGAATGTCCAAATTATCAACATGATAATTAATTGTGGAGTAAAATTTAAGAATGATATTCATGTATCAAAAATAATTTGGACAAAAAAGAAACCAATTTTATGGTGAATAGTACCCCCGTGAATAGTACCCCGAATAAATAGTATCCAGAGTGAATAGTACCCCGTGAATAGTACCCCGGCATGAAAAGATTAAAATTTAATAAAACGTCAAACCAATATTCCAGCAAAATGATATAAGATGAAGTGTAAATTATTAAGGATATTCTACTAATTTCAGAGATTATAGAAGCAATAGTTATCAAAGTAAGTGTAGATTTAGGAATATGAAACGAAATAATATCACTTACATACTATAGAGTATGGAATAAAATAATATTTCTTACGAATATTGAACGAAAATAATATCCCTTACCTTAGTAGGAGACTAAATTTGACTGGTATAGCAGAGATATTCTTGAAAAAAACTTGCACTATTTGCTACACTCAAAGTATCTTTATACTCAAAAGAAATACACACAATATTATAGAAAAAGAATTCTCTGATTCTGGTGTGATTTTCATTTCTTTACTAAGCATCCTATTTATAGGAAAATGGCAAGACACTATTTAAGAAAATAATCACGGGCGCATAGTAAAAGTTTCACAAAAATTTGATTTCACTATTCATCACTGTGCAATAAAATATTCTAATAAAACAAAAACTTTATATATAATATAATATATTCTAATTATAATCTAATAAAACAAATAACTTTATAATATTATAAAAAGTATTCTGTTTTATATAAAAAGTGTTCAGTTTTATTACTATTATAATGTTAATAAAACAAAACTGAGATAACTTTCTACCGGCGATTTTGAAAAATGAGTAAATGGGGGTCCATGTAATAAGACAAACTTACAGCAAATACTTCATGACAAACCCCTCTATTTATATCAAAAATTGAATAAATATTTACCGCAATTCACTTATCTTCAATAAACATATTTTAATCTTTCAACAATTATTCATCATTATTCATTAATATTATAACTCACAATATTGACAACCAGATCATTCTCAGGAAAGAGGGGGCTTTCCGATAATAATTTCTCCTTATTGGCACGCAATTAAATAACCTAACCCATTTCCTCGATAGAACTTTCTAGACATTGTCAATAATGCAAATAATAATATGAATAATTGTGTCATCTCAATTATTAATTTAATAATATAAAAGATTATGTAGATGATACTATGATAATAATTGAATCAATAATATGAGATACTATGCAATAACTACTGTGGCAATTATTAAATGAATTGAGTGACTTCTTACGTAAGCATCAATAATCAGAGATACTATGCAATACCGTGTGCTACTGTGCAACCACGCGTATTAATATTTTTTGATCACCAGTATTTCAACAGTTAACAGTAAAAGTTTAGTCGTTATTTTTATAAGAAGGTTATTTATGTCACTTTCTATATCCGACATTCATTCCGTTGTGGGGTCCACCAATGATTTTGCAGTCGTATGAATATTTTCCGACAAAAAAAATATTCCCCGACCAAACAAATATTTTATGACAACTTTCTTACTTTGCAAAATTTGCACATATCACCCATAACTATAGCATTATATCAAATCACACCTAATTATTCAAAATAATATTTAGAGAAAATTAATTTTTTATTCATAAAAAGTTGGGGTCATACATTTTGTTACTGATGTTGTTTACTTTATAGTACATGAATCTCTTGAGCAGACAAATGTGGAGGATTTGAGGGCTGGAATGGAGCAAAATTCGAATTTGAAGGATGTTCCTAATGAATTTAAACTGTTACCAGTCCACTTGAAGTACACAAGTCCAATTACATAGGATGAAAAGGATGATGTCAAGCCAATAACAATAAACAAGGGTTGCTACTTGGGAGGCAACCCAAGATCTCATATTTGACTTTTCTACCTCTTTACCTATTAGTTTTTTTAGTTGCATGTAGTTTATTTCTTCTTTGCATGATTTTCTTACATTGGGGACAATGTAAGGTTTGAGTGTGGGGGGGTGATTTAATTTTATTTTATTTATTTAGAGAAATTGATCCAATTTTGATGGGAAGCTAAAAAATGATGGAAAGTTAAAAAAAAATACCTTTGAAAAAAATTTGAAGAAAATCTTGGCTTTGGTTCCATGATTTTATTTGACTATGTGTTTAAAGGTTAAAGTTAGAGATTGAAAATTAATGTTAAATTTCAGAATCTGTTTGATGCTTAATTAGTTAATAAATGATGAAAACTAAGCCATGATCCATAGTGATTCATTTGAATTGAATTTGTGATACATGAGTACTTGAATATAAGAAAAATTCTTATTTGGCAAAGTTATTTGTGAAGTTGTCTATGTGCACTGATTTCATAATTTAGAACTGTTTAGCTTGCTTATGTTGTTGCAGAACCATGTGAAAAAGTTAAAAAAAAAATGATGAATAAAAAAAATGAGAAAAAGGGAAAATATGATGATTGAAAAAAATCTGCTTCAATGTCCATTATACGGATTAACTGGGTATCCAAGCCTCAGGAAGCATCGGTATTCACGCTGAAAAGTGTGATGGATAAAAGCAACTTAACTAGTCGACTTGTGGCCTTTTTTACCTAAATAAGTAAGACTTAAGGGTGTCTCTACACCCAACGCCCTAAGACCATCTGGTTTTGGAGTCGTTGGTGGAAAGTTCGCTACATGGGGTAACATTGAAAAACTTAAGAAAAGGAGACATTGCACATATCAAGAAATAAAAGAGAAAATATGCGAAAAGCATGAAAACACATTCATCTGTGCTAAAGAGAAGGTTCTATGAAAAAAATGAAAAATAATAAAGCAAGGAAAATCTGTTCTAGGTTGTGAGTCAGTGTGCATGGTTTTTGTTCCATGATAACTATGTTAAGTAAGTATGTGGACTGTAGGAAAGTTTCTTATGTGGATACAATTTAATTTGATAAAATTCATCGGTGAAATGGTAAGGTTGTTAATTGTGAGTTGATTGATAAGGCATTGATTAGATTTCTGTGAGATTAATATTGATAATCATGATTTGTACCTTGAAATCTTTTGATACTATGGTTGAATAGAATTATTCTAGAAATCAAACTTTTAGTTTACACAAGGACGTGTAAAAGGCTAAGTGTGCGAGAATTTGATATGTACATAATATTCTATGATTATGATTCCTTTATGTTTAGTTTTATTGAATTTTTCATGTATATATAAGCTTGTTAAGGTGTTTAATGATTTCATGAGTAATTAGAGCTGAAACAAGGAAAAATGGGAGATTGCAAGGTTTTTAGCACTACGTTGGATGCATGATCTAGGCTTGGAACTTGAATTTTATTTTATAGTTATTCCTTAGCTTTGGGGAACATCTTGAATCATTTCAATTGAAGTTCATATGAAAAGGTTATGACCTTTTTACTAAACGAACGTTGAAACCTCAAAGTTTGAAAGTTGGAATTTACATAGCAGTCACTTGGAGCATGATTTGAACCTTTATTCAAACTGGATATGTCAATTCTTAAAGAATGAAAGTTGTAGATCTCGTCGAGAGCTTTGATTTGATAGGTATTAAGCCTCGTAACTCTTCCCGGATCAAAAGTTATGCTCATTTTTCCAAAAGATGTTGTAGCAGAAAATGGATTCCCGCCCCGGTGGGTTTACCTTTGGAAAAACCATCCCAGCGCGTTCTAATGCCACCCCAGAGTGCACCTTTCTAATCTAGCCTAATGTGGTGGGTATGGCAAGCACAAAAAGCCCTCCCAACAAGCAAGAGTGGAATTCTATGCAATATTGGATTTTCAGAAGCAGATTTTGGCAGACTTCTACATAGATTTGGATTGATGCTTAAATTAGATTTAGGATTTTGTTAGATGGAGACTTACTTCCCTTTTGGTTTCTAATTTTTATGTAAACTAGTTATGTTTTGTAATTCCTTTTAGGATTTGACATTCTAGTTCTCATAGGATTTAAGGCTTGATCTAGCACTATAAATACATGGTATTGCTTGGAGAATAATTCATTCTATCATCTACAACATTGAAGACAAGAGCTAAGTTCTTATTTTAGTTCTGAAAGGATGTTGAACCTTATTTATAATTAACAGTTTGATCAAGTTCACTTTATTTATTCCTTCTTACGTGAGATTTATTCTGATAATCTACTTTAACTTCTTATATCACTACAAGAAAAAAGGTCTATCATCGTGACGTGTATCGAATGCACCATCGGTTCATCGATATTAGTCACAAATGACCGTAATCTACGTAATCTAGTCGCTAATTCTTTAATCGATCGTAAAGTATAAATTTGCCTCCAAAATTTTGGTACGGAAATGTTGGCGCCAATTTTTTGTCGACCATTGAAATCAATGACCGCGTCACGCGGTCATTGATTAGTCCATGTCATTAAAAAGTCAATGACAGACGCGTGCGATCGCAGAGATAGCCATCATTGATCAAACTAAATGAATTGATTAGAACTATTAACTCGACACGTAACACGGAAGAGAAAAAAAAAAGAAGGTGACCGAAATAGAGAGAAGAGGGAGAAAGGGGGGAGAAGAGAAGAAGGAGAAGCAGTTTTCGTTCATTCTTCTTCAAATTAGAGACTAATTGTAGAGGTAAGAGCTACTTTTAAGTTCTTCTTCATTAATTTTTTTTGTTGTTTGTTATTTTTGTTCGTTCTTCTCCAAATCAGTATGTTTGCTACGAATTTGTGTTTTAAGAGTTAATTTATTGCAAAGAGTTGAATGAATGAATATGGCTATCATGCTTAAATTATATATTTTGGGTAATATGATTATGATTGGTTTATAAGTTTTGATTAGAGTAAAATTTATTTGGGTAATACGCAGCGATTCCTGCAATTTGATTTTGTTAATTTATGTCGGTTTGGGTAACTTGATTAGTGATAGGATGGAGTTAGTATAAAATTTATATTTTGGGTAAATTGATTTGGGTAATAGGATGAATGTATTAGATTGTAGTTAGTATAAAATTTATATTTTGGGATTCTTTTTGTGCAATAGAGGTAGTAATGCTTTGGTTATTATAGGAAGTCATTACATATGATATAGACTCGTGAATCCTATGTTTATGTTTGTAGTTTAACCAATTATATTGGTCATTGGAAAAAATCATTTGTGAGATCGAGAACTTGACATTGACATCATAATGTGAATCAAAACATGAATAATTGCTCCCACGAAAAATGATTGGGTTTCAAAGTTTACAAGTTTGATCCTCACATCTTTGTGGATACCGCAAAACTCTTTTTGTAGTAAATCTCTGAGATTAAAACCGCTTTGCGGATAGTAATTCTTTTTTTATGAGCATAGGGATTCGATAAGTTCATAATTTCCATCCAATTCCTATGGTATCTCATATATGAATTTGTTGGTTTATGTCTTGTGTTCCTAGAAATGACCTTATATACATCGCCGTCGTGCGTGTGGTTAATCCATATTACGTGGGAGACTCGGCGAAATTTTTTTATTGGTCGGGTTATTTGTGAACATTTATACTATTAAGCGAGCCTAATGGTGATCCACTAGAGCCTATTAAAGGGATGTTAGAGCGGATGGGCTTGGGCTTGGGTCAGCGAGGCCACACGAGGCTACGCCAAGCTTAAACCTCAGCTTCAGGGCCAAGCCAAGCTTGGTTGTTAATCATATGCTTACAAGTATGCTCAAGTCATATGGTTACAAGTATGCTTAAGTCATATGCTTAGAAGTATGCTTAAATGTTAATCATATGCATGCTTCTGAGTATGCTCAAGTTATATGGTTATAAGTATGCTCAAGTCATATGTTAACATTTATAATGTTATCGTAGTATAGGTACAGTGGAATCATGGACCTCTATTGCACAAGTAGTTGGATTACACCGAAAAGTCAAGTACCCGATAGGTGCTACAAACAATTTAGAAATTTGGTTGCCAAGTGTTTTTGGAGTATCGATAGTCACCCGTAATGTATGAATGGTAAATCGCAGACATCGATGTCCATGTTTAAAGTGTAAAATGTAAATTATATGACGGAGACATGGTAAACTATCATTTACTTGTTTACGGGTTCATGAGAAATTACTGAAGAATCTTTGGTGGGCACGTAGGCGTAGAAGAGATGGTGGCATCACACAAGTACACAATTCGGGGCATTAGTACTCATCGTATGAATGAAATGGTCCATGATATTGCGGGCCGATTTTTGATTGGGAAGCGAGTAGAGAGCAACCTATGAATTACGATGCCAAAGACTTCTTTAAGTTGTTAGAGCGAGGGTAGCAAGCCATTGTGGCATGGTTGCACCAAACACACTACATTATGCCGCGATGGGCGACATTACTTAACATCAAGGCCGATCACAACATGAGCCATGAGTGTTTTGAGTCGCTCTTGAAGGCAATTAAGAGTATGTTACTGACGGTGAGAAATTACCCAGTAACTATTACTTTTGTAAGAAAATGGTGAAGAAGTTGGGTCTTGGATACCAAAAGATCGATGCATGTCCCAACGACGCATGTTATTTTATAAGGAAAATGACAAGATGATAAGGTGCACGCTTTTGCGTACATGATCGGTTTAGGCCTAATAAAGAGGGTGTGACTACAAAAAAATCAAGTATACCGTTTAAGATTCTAAGGTATTTTCCAATAACACATCGACTAAAAAGATTGTACATGTCTTCAAGATCGGTGAACATATGAGTTGGCATGCGAAATCTCCAAATTAAAGATGGAGAACTAAATCATCCATGCAGATGGGCGGGGCTTGGAAAGATTTCAACTTAGCACATCCCGAATTTGCATTGGAACCTAGAAATGTGAGGCTTGGATTGTCACGATGGTTTCAATCCGTTTGTCCCTTGCTCCGCACTTGTTTGCCTCGTGGATCATACTCATAACTGGCTTCCTGATTGTTACTCCGTCTAACTTGCCTCCTTGGATGTGTATGAAACGGCCCGTACTTATTTCTTTCACTGTGATTCTCCCGGTCCTAAGAGTCTGGAAAGAACTTAGATGTTTACTTGAGACCTCTTATAGACGCGAGTTAAAGGTATTGTGGGAGGATGGAGCATGACTTGGGATGTTACAAGCGAAAACAAATTTCAACCTTAGAGGCGCTGTTATGTGGACTATAAGTGACTTCCCAGCTTATGGTATGTTAGGCTGTATGGAGTACACACGAAGTTGGCTTGTCAAGTATTGTATGGAGCATCTGAAAGTCGTTTAATCTATCAAAAGGTCGAAAGCCTTGTTGGTTTGATCGTAAATCGGTTCTTCTGGGTAGATCACCCGTTTAGAAGAAATAGAGAACACTTCAGAAAGGGAAGTAGATAGATAATGATATACACTGCGCAGCCGATTCTGCGGGAGCGGAGATGCGAGATCGTGTGATGAGATTAGGTTATCCCATTTGGTAAGGTTGATGCTAAAAACATAATCAATGGGTTTGGTGAATCTCATAACCGGGTTCGGAGAAGCATCTTTTGGGAATTGCCTTGATGGTCTACAAATTTGATTCGTCATAATCTAGATGTGATGCATATTGAGAAGAATGTGTTTGACAATGTGTTTAACAACCGTGATGAATGTTACACGGGAAGACAAAAGATAACGATAAAGGCACGTTTGGACATGAAAGATATTTATGGCGTCCCGATTAGAACTTTATGAATCTCCTAATGGTAAGATTGTCAAACCGCATGCAGGGTACACATTGTCCAAAAAGAAAGATGTGATGTGCACATGGGTTAAGTCTCTCGAAACTACCAGATGGATATCGTCCAAACATTGCAAAGGTGTGTTACGGTGGAAATTGCAAGGATGAAGAGTCAGTCATGCCACGTGTTCATTCATGAGACTCATGCCTATAGCATTTAGGGATCTGCTTGATAAACCAATATGGGATGCTTTGACGGATCTTAGTCGTTTCTTCAAAGACTTGTGTTCAAAATCATTGAATGAGAAGGACATGTTTGTACTAGAGAAGAACATCATAGAGATCACGTGTAAATCGGAAAAATATTCCCACTGGTTTTTTCGACTCATGGAGCATTTGCAAATCCATCTTCCCTATGAAGCTCGTGTTGGGGGTCCATTCAATATAGATGGATGTACCCTTTCTTTCGAGAGGGTGATGGGAAACCTTAAGAGGAAGGTGAAGAATAGAGCTTATGTCGAGGGTTCGATATCACGAGGCATACAGATTTGATGAGATATCTACGTTTGTCTCGGACTATTTTCCGGATGAAGTCTTGACAAAGGCCAATCGAGTATCGAGACATGATGATGGAAATGTTGAACTAAATGGTCTGGCTCTCGTATTTGGTCCCCTGGGTAGCGCTTATGGAAAAGGAAGCGCATATTCCTCTCTGAGCAAGAATTACATGCATGGCATACTTACATTCTTCTCAATTGTGAGGAGATTGGCCAATTTGTGAGGTACACATGTAAACTTGATATTTTATCTTTTAAGTTAAAATTTATTCTAATATGTTAATGTTTATAACATGGTATAGATTGTCGATGACGAGTTAAAAGTGAAGCATGCCGAGCATAACCGATAAAGATATTCAAATCAATCGGGATAAAAACTTTGCACTTTGGCTAAAGGACAAAGTAAGTTCAATTTTAAGCACGTAGTAGTGTATATATATATAATATATATACTTCATATATTAACTATGACTTCATTTAATAAGATGGAGTTTTTGTAGGCTTTGACCGAGGGATCAACGATTAAATTTAATGTACAAGTCCTAGCTATGGGACCGCACGAAGGATCAAGTCAACATGATAGTTACAAAATAAATGGTTGTGAATTTCACACAAAGGCATATAGGCGCGGTAAAAGAACAACGAACTCCGGAGTGTGTGTCCAAGGAGATTGTTACAATGAGCTTGGTCGTGCCTTTTATGGGGAGTTGGAGGAAATCGTAGAGTTGTCGTGCAAGAACACGTCTGAGGTCATATTCACTTGTTCAAGTGCTGCGTTGGTTTGATTCGTAAAATGGGATACGTGTTGACGGACATGGAATCGTCGATATTGACCTCCATAGAGTCTGCGTACTCCAACGAACCGCTTGTTTTACCAACTCAAACAAGTGCAAGTATACTACACTCCTAGTCCCGTTAGAAAAAGGATGAAAAGCCTGATTGGCAAGTTGTAATTTATACTCCCGCCAGTAGTCGTGTAGAATTAGTTGATGGGGAGATTTACCAAGAGCGATGCTTCATAGTCGACTATAATAAATGTGGAGGACGACAATGAAGTAATCCAGTTAGATGGTGGAGATGAACCACATGAATTAGATCCCCGAGTCAATACTTGTGTCGGGATGACATCGATCTTGAGGAGGAAGAGTTATTGACCGAATCGACATAAATCCGAAGCGGATGATGGTTATGAATCGGAACACGATACAAGATGATTACGAATCGGACATTGACACTTGAACTCATGCAATGTATGTTTAGCAATACATGTTTTTATATCATTGTCATGTTTATGTACTAAACTATTTAAATGCAACTTTTGTTTATTGTCATTTTATATTCATATATATACATGTTTATATCATTTGCCATGTTTATTGTCATATATACATATAATCAAATATGACTCCTAATAACATCTTGAAATTTGTAATATCTGAGATGGCTTCAAGCGGTAGCGAGAAAAAGCGGCTTGGGTAGGGGCTAATAATGTGCCCAAGGCCCTACTAATCCCGATGATCGGATTCTTATTTAGATTAGCCCTCCTCCGAATAGCCGACGTCGTCCCGCGTATATCATTTATATAAAAGCATTTAAGCATTTAATATATGCTAATTGATGTTGTATATTATAGTGATTTTTGAGGATAATAAGATCGTCGTCAGTGCATATCACAAATTGTGTTTACGTAATTGGCCTACACACTGATTACGTGGGCGAGCACACCTATCGCCCACAAGGATCTTTGTTTGGGCGAATTCGTATATATTTTTTAATTATGATGAATAATATTAATATAATATTCAAAGGATAATTATTTAGTAATGTTATTATTGTTTTTTATTTGCGAGAAAGCGGTATAGATGGGAGGACGCGCCTTGAAAGCGATTGATTGATATTATTACGGCAAAAGTCTTGGTCCGCACTAAGGACAACTTGAATAAAGAATGACAAAAGCCATTCACAATGCCGAGATCAACCATCCGTGCCGTGGAGAGGATTATATGCATGAGCGTAGCCTGGTGGTGCACCCAGTCCATATGGGGTTTGAGATGTGTGCCCAATGGAGAGCCGAGAGTCAGTGAAAAGACAAAAACTAGCCACCAATGTGAGCCTCGGGTGTATCCGATGGCTAAAAGGCTAAAGGAACATACAAGTAGCGGCGGTATTTCCACAGTTAAAGATATCATTTGCCGATGCGTGATTTACAAGTTTTAATATGTTTACAATCATGAATTGTAGAAAATATCCCATTTTACTTAGTAATATTATGCTTTGTTTTGTATAGAGTCTCAGCCTCAAGGTCACCTTATCCATTGGTCGGATGTGTGTACGTACACCCGTGATGAGTGCACTGAGGCTATCCGGATAGCGGTAATAAGTTTTAACAACTTTGATCTTGTTTATTAATACTTACAAAATATTATTTTTAACTATTTAAGTGTTAACATGATGACAGGATACTTATAAGCGTTTATTGAATGAAGCGCTATCTGAAGGCACTCCACGTCCGCCTATCGATCAAGAGTTGTGGGAGAGGCGTACATTGTGAAGAAGAACTACATTAAAGGTCAAGGACAACGACGACGCCCATCCTTCATGGCTCAGGGCTGACTCTGCTACCCGATCTTCCAGATCGTCAAGTCATCCAGGTTGTTCATACTCAAACCGACGTGTGTGAGAGCTATATGTCAAGATCGAAATCTTACAAGATATTTGGCGGGCACCGGGGCTCTTGATCCCGAGGAGTTAGTCAAGAAGCGATGGCGGCGGCAGCAGCAAGACGTGGGGGATGGCGACGAGTATAAAAATCAATTTGTTGTATGTATTGTCGTAATATATACCAATGATCAACATATTTATTATATTTGTAACTTGTTTTATTATTTTGTTAATTACGAAGTGCATGATCGAGGAGGGATGACGCTTGACATAACCTTGTACTTGTATATTCATTATTTGGATGTTTGTATATATGTTACTTAAACAAGTTTTGAAATGTTATTATATTTATTCAAATCATATTGGTTTTAAAGGTTTATATACTAGTTTGGTGTATGTGTTGGTGGACGATGGATGTTTATATTGTTTTGTATGTTGTTTATCTTGGTGTGTATGTGTGTTGGGATAAAGCGGTAGAAAACAGTATGAGTTTTTGAAATTACGCAAAACAAGAAAAATCATTTCATAATGTTTTCATATCGGATAGCGTGACGCTATCATGATAACGTTATTAGCGTGACGATGATTGATCAGCGTCTATCAAGACGCCGACGTTAAATAATCCGAGTTTCGTGACCGGCATCACGACGTTTGTTTATTGGACACGACCACGCATCTTTGGCCTGGACCATTCTCTATTTATTCATCATTTCATTAAGCTCATAATGCGGATCGCATATAGCGATCGCTAATATTGATGCATCCCAACATCAGATCTGACGATATCGTCTATTACATTTGATAGTCGATCAACTTTTTGTTGTAGTGTATGTTAGTCAATCTACTAATTTGGTTTCTGAAAGATTAAATTAGTGAATTGATATCATCTGCTAGATTATGATGGATATTACGTGTAATTGATATATGTCTTCATCACAAGTAGTACTTAGTAATATTTGATTGTGGACAAGTTTTTGAGTATTGCTATGATTATTAGAAGACAAGTTAAATAATCCGAGTTTATGTGTTTGTTTATTGGATTAGCTTAATTCTCTATTTCTTAATGCTTCTGTCATATTAAATCTAGAGAGCTTATTCTAAGTTATATTATATTTAGAATCTGGTGAAGAGCTTGTTTACTCCATAATTATGAAAGCTATGTTATCTAGGGCAGATAGTTTCTTTGAAGGATAAATACTGTAAAACTTTATTACTCCATAATTATGAAAATGTGATACTGAACTGAAGAACTGATGCTTTTTAATTCTTATTAGTTTATTCTTGTTAATTTAGTTAATCAATTTAAAATCCCTTTTTCATTAGAAATCATAGAATAAATATAAAATAAATCAGTCTCTATGGGATCGATCCTTACTTACTACAGTGCTAATTGTTTGAATTTGCAAAGTGAAAGTGAGGTTAATTTAGGAGTGTAAACGACAACTCCTAATAACTTACAACTCTGATATCAACTTGTGACGCGCCCAAATATGAGTATTCACTACTCCAGACCTGGTGCATCACTGTTCAACTATATATATATATATATATATATATATATGGGTTCCATCCATAATGTAATTCTTTGTGGAGCAACCCTTTTTTTATTCGTGATTTTTTTTTTTGCTCCAAATTAAAAATTTCACGAGGCCAAAAAGGGTGCTTCCACAACAACCAGTTGATATGGATGGAACCCCATATATATATATATATACACTAGGTTCTACTATTAGCTAAATTATGTAATACATTATTTATACACATATATACCCAGGTCTCACAAGTACAATACAAACTAATACTTTAAATCTAAATTATTACATCATTAATTAAATAATAAATTACTAATAATTATCTAATCTTCCTCGTTAGCTTTACCCTTTCCTTTATCTTTATTGTTTGAACCTTCAGAACCTTCTCCTTTAACTGCAAATATAATTTGCAAGGGTGATCAACTATTTTGCTCAGCAAGTGTAAAACAATTCAATGAAAGATATATCATAAATAAAATGGATAATATCAAAGAGCTTTAACAACTTGATCATTAGAAATATATGAACATCATGAATAATTAGAAAATAAAAGAATTCTATTAATATCAAGCATAGTGAGCGGTCGAAGGGACAATGAACTCTACACAATGTTCAGCAGTTATAAACTATGAACTCTACAAAGTATTTAACAATCACATAGACTAAAATAATTTACACAAGTACTCTAGGGGATTAGACTATCGTACCCTATGTTATGCATAACATTTCTAGTATGCTTATAGCATCAAGTCAGTTACCCGACATAAGTATCCCCCTTTTCAAGGTTATTCATACTCAGTGTTAGTCTCGGAATCCCCACCAAAGCAAACTGGATTTGATTAAAATTATCTTCAAAGGATCACAATAGTTCAATAAATTAATAGGAATATAACAATCAAATTTAACCAAACAAATGGTATAAACTTCTTTTATATTCGGTCCAAGAAGCTTTTCAAAATAATTCATAATATTTAATAATGGGTGCAATTCAAGTGTACAAGAGTACAAAAATTTACAATAACAAGCATCTATGATAGATCATGAAAATTTCACAGTGGAAGAAAATCTAGCATAAGCTAAGGAACTTGTACAAACACAAATTTGCACAGGGTAGAGAACTTACCTGTTGTGGCGTACTTTCCTTGTGGCGTACTCTTTATGCCAAATCGCTCACCTACACCATTCATAATTAAATATTTTGTTATTTTTAATAGACTGTCAGTAACTGTACATAATTTCGCTACTATAATTCCAGGTATTATAATTCGTTCTTGCACACTAACTTAATTTTCATTTTACTGTTTAACTCTTAAAATTACTGTTTTCCCCTCACTTATATTTTCATGTATTATTTAACATGTTTTTATCGATACATTACGTTTTATGTTTTATCGACAATTTAAACTATTTTTCTTTTTTTTTTCTTCTTGATTTCCACTTTTTTCAATAAACCATTCTTAACTACTTTATTATTATTTTTCCTTCTGGCCATATTTAAGTAACATCATTTTGGATCCTTTATTATTTTTCTAGATTTTTCTAATTATTTTTTGTATTTATTTCGGTTTATTTTCTTCCCGAAGCTTAACATTTAAATTTTTTGGATCTTATATCTAAAAAATCAGAAATTTTAAGACAACCTAATATGTAGCTATGTCAGATTACTTGCAAAATTTCAGCCCATTCTGAGTTACGGAACTTCAGTTATTGCAGTTTTCGTTTAAAATTTCTTGTTTTTGTTATGGCCATAACTCCTTCGTTTTAAGTAAGACTTTGCTCATCTTTGGACATGACCTTCCCTATACCTATAGTTTTCATATGCTAAAGGCCGGGAGTTTTTCAGGTAAGTTAAGTTACCAAAATAGTCCACACAAAAATATGGACAACATGCTCAGTAGTCCGTCCTGTTTTGGTAGAAATTCCACCAAAAATAATGTACATGGAATTTATGCCTCAAGCCAGTGCGAAAAACTTCCATATATATAACAAAAAATTTGATTCACCAAAAAATTCAAAGTATTTTAGGAGTTATGATCGTTGCAATTTAATGTCAGATTTTACCCGTTTTTACCTAAACTAATTTAGTTCCTTTCTTTGTTTCCTTGCTTTCCTTAGCAATTTTTCCATCAACTAAGCTATCTACCATCATGATTCAACATATATGGATGCTTATGATTATAATCCATATTTACTAACATATCTTTAATTATCTTACATAAAAATTGAATACAAGGAGAGATTAGGGTTTATACATTCCTCTCTTAACTTTTTCTTCTTCTTAGTTATGTGATTTCTTCCTAACTTGGTAGCTTGAGCTCCTCTCCCTTTCTTCCTATGGTTGTTGCCCCTCTCCTTCTCTCTCTCTCTCTCTCTCTCTCTCTCTCTCTAACTTTTGATCTTTAATTTAGTAAAGTATTGAATGAATCAATGGTTAGGGTATTTATAGACAAAGTTTGACAAATATATATTCCTTTGCTCCTACTATGTTTTCTTTAGTTATTAGCCAAGCCACTTAACTTTCCATCTTTTTAATCTTTCCCTAACTTATTTAAGACTAATCTTGTTAATTTACAAGTTAATGTCTTGATTAAGGTTAATTGGAGAATTAGAGCTTAAGTAGGGATTGATTGGTTAACAAGGTGCCACTTTGCACCACTTAAATTTTTCAACACTAAAGGAAGCATTAAATGCATCACATGGCCTCTTTGAACCTTTATCCCTCTCTATGGCCGAATATATATATTGTAAGACCCCAACTTTTATGAATAAAGATTAATTTTTTCCTCGAAATATATTATTGAATAATATAGTGTGGATTTGATATAATGTTATAGTTGTGGGCAATATTTATAAATTTTACAAAGTAAGCAAGTTGTTATAAAATATTCGATTGGTCGCGGAATATTCGTTTTAACAAGGAATATTCGTACGATGGCACAATCATTGGTGGACCCCACAACGGAAGTATTGTCATAGTTAGAAAATGACAGAAATATCTTTTTATAAAAATAACGGCGAAAGTATTACCGTTAAACTATTGAAATACCCGGTGGTAAAAGTACAGTAATACACGTGGTTGCATAGTAGCACACGGTATTGTACAGTATCTTTAATTATTGATGCTTACGTGAGAAGTCACTCAGTTATACTCAATTATTGCCACAGTAATTACTGCATAATATCTCATATTATTGATTCAATTATTGTCACAGTATCATCTGCATAATATTTTATATTATTAAATTAATAATTGAGATGACAAAGTTATTCATATTAGTATTTTCAATATTGACGATGTCTAGAAAGTTCTGTTGAGGAAATGGGTTTGGTCAACTAATTGCGCGCCAGTACGGAGAAATTCTTCTTATCGGAAAGCCCCCTCTTTCTTGGGAATGATCTGGTTGTTAATTATTGTGAGTTATAATATTAATGATGAATTAGTTCGTGTTGATTAAAGATAAAATTGTTGATAAAAATATATCCATTGTGTTGGGATTATTTATGTTAGTGGAAATCGATATTTATTTCGATAATAATTGATTTTTGGATGTTAAATTGACCAATCGGGTAATTAATCGGATAAATGAGAAATTAATTGCTATTAGTTCACATGCATATAACTATTTGCTCACATGAATGGAACTATTGGTTCACATGCATTACTATTAGGGGAGGTAGTGCAAGATTGATAATACTTGCAGGACTAAATTAAAAATGGAGGAAAAGATGAAGGTACTATACTGTAATAATTCGAGCCCCAAAACGTGCAATTATCAAAACTATGTTTTCCTATAAATAGAAGTTTATTCTTCTTTCATTCTCACCAATTCACTAAGACTCACAAGAGCAATTATAGAGAGAGAAGCTATAGAGAGGAAGAAGAAGAGTATTCTGCTCATTTACTATTCTAGTATCCAATCTTCTTCTAAGGTAAGGGATGTTATTTATTTCTTATTCGTAAGCAATATTAATTTTGTTCAGTATTCATAAGAAATAATATTTTCTTCCATACTCTGTAGTATGTGAGTAATATTATTTCGTCTCGTATTCTTGATTATTCCCTTATTCTGTTAAAGTATTGCTTCTATACTCCGTGAAATTAGTAGAATATCCTTGATATTTGCGCTTCATCCAATATCTTTTCATGGAAATATTATTCTGAGCATTCTTGATAATTATTGATCTTTTCATGTCGGGGTACTATTCACGGGTTACTATTCACTCGAATATTATTCACTCGAATATTATTCACTCGGGTATTCGTGGTACTTTTTATGCCGGGATACTATTCCCGAAGTACTATTCACTCAGGTACTATTCACGACAAAAAAATGAATTCTTTTCTGTCAAACATTATTTTTGATACATGAATATTATTATTGAATTTTACTCCACAAAGCAGTATCATGTTGACAATTTAGATATTTTTAAACTCTGGATAAATTTAAAGTCTTTAATATTTATCATTGATTTCGTTTGATTAATGCTTATATCATTGTCATCATCCTCATGCTTATATTGTGATGAAAATTATCTTCGGCCAAGGGTGCAAAGATGAACTGTTGATTGGTATGATTATGACCAGAGATCATTCGGTATAATCATGACCCGTAATATTACAAATGATGTGGTAAAAGTCCTCATTGACCCGTAGTGCATTGATAGACAGTTGTTGGTATGATTATGACCATGGATTATTCGGTATAATCATGACCATTTGTGAAAACACGAATATCCTTGGCCCGTAGTGTATGAATAATTCGTGGTCATGATACTAATGAATATCCTTAGCCGTAGTGCAAGGATGATTCGTTGATGTGGATTATTTATTAAGTTGAGTCTCAGTGATAAAATTGATGATAAACTTTTTGAATCATAGAAGATAATAGATATCATGCTCTACTTGGCTCTTTTAATGGATTGCTTGTTCTGCTGCAGTTAAACTTGATGTTTATTATATTTTATCAGTTTAACACTGTTGAAGGCTAATGATAATTTATTCTTCATTATCTTAGTCATAATATTTCTTACTAGGCTAGTTGAGCTCACCCTTTTCTTTCATTGTTCTCTTCAGGAAATGAGAATATAGCTGGGACGAGTCATGGAATGGAGTGATGGTCCAGGATAAGTGGCTATTTAAAGAAGGAGTTTGGACTGGACATTGGTGTTACACAAGATTGGAATCCATGGTGCAATGAAATGGAACAATGGTTGCTCAAGGATTGGCCAACCACCCAAGTACTCAGCCATCATCACCTAAGGCTAGCCTTTTGGAAAAATACGTGTTCTAGCTTAAGCTACTATTCATGTACTTGTGACACTCATTTTGGGACAATAATGAAAAATTTCAGCAACAAGCTTAACTCAATCCCATTCAGTTACTTTGTTATCCAAAAATAGTTTTAATGTCCAAGTGTCACTATATTAGAAGAATTTAGGGTTATTTATATACTCACATCATATAGTCCATGTACATTAAATACACGTACTAAAATAATGCAGTCAGGTATTATTGTCCGGATAGTTCCATATTATCTCTACTAATCACATAACCACATTATATCCTTATTATATTAATAACTTACTTATTTATGTCAAATAAATAAACTATTCCTTTCCTTGATTAATTACCACCAATATAAATTAATCCATTCTTCCTTGATTAATGTATTTATGGATCTCCATAACCATTAATTATCTATATAATTCTTATTATATTTATAGATATATTGTAAATAATAATAATCACATATTATTAATTAATTACCAAGTAATCAATATTCTACCACAATCAATTAATATTAATTAATGGCTTACTTAATAATTCATTCGTTAAATATAATGTAATTTATTTCATGGTTTATCAATGTCACACATATCTCATAATTGTTCCATTTAATTTCTAAAGTAGAAAGTGAACTTTTCTCCAAATGACTACTAACGATTCTCTGCTGCCAATTTATCTTCTTTGGGATGGCGCAATGCAATTGCACCTCGACAAACGGTGCAAGATCTGGTTTAAATTCAAGCCAGTGTCAACTTTCATCACTAAACTCGTTTTATACGACATGAATTAATGTCCACATGAGTGATATTACCAGTCTAAGAGCGTACTCATTAACTACATGAAATCACATGATCAACACGATTACTCTTCCTAATTCCCGTTTTAACTCGCTTAGTGAATTTCCTCGTTTCACATTATGCCACCCAAGGCATTTCACAATTCTCATTGTCAAATCCACACTTCTCAATACACATTAATCTAGTGCAACTCAGTTGAATTAACCAACTTACAAAACATGAACACTTATATTCACATAAATATTATTTCCATTAATATATTAATTTAATAATACGTGGAAATTATCGGGTATTACATCCTCCCCCTTATAAAAATTCTGTCCCAAAATTTCTACAAGGTTACACAAATAGATGGGGATAATCCCTCATCATCCTATCTTCTAACTCCCACATAGCCTCCTCGACATCGTGGTTACGCCAAAGTACTTTTACAGAGGAAATAACTTTATTTCTCAAGGTTTGCTCTTTCCTATCAAGAATTTGGACAGGAATTTCTTCGTACGCTAAATTCTTCTCCACCTGAATGGGTTCATAAGAAATCACGTGCTTGTAGTCAGGCTTATACAGACGCAACATGGATATGTGAAACACGTTATGGATGTGCTACAACTCAGGTGGTAGTGCAATTGTGTATGCTACTTCGCCCACTCGCTTTAGTATCTCAAACGGTCCTATGAATCTTGGACTCAGTTTTCCTTTCTTGTCAAAATGGATCTTTCCCTTCCATGGAGATACCTTTAGGAATACAAAACTGCTGACTTCAAAATCTCGGTCTTGCCGATGCAAATCTGCATACTTTTTCTGGTGATCTTGAGCTGCCACTAGTTTAGCCCTTAATACTGTCACCACATCCGCGGTTTATTGTACTAACTCTGGTCCGAGTATTCGTCGTTCTCCGACTTCGTACGGTGGCATGCCGATACTCGCATGGTAAATATTATTATATGCAAATTCGATTAAGGGTAAGTGGTCATCCCAATTTCCTTTGAAGTCCATCACGTAAGTTCTAAGCATGTCCTCTAGCATTTATATTGTTCGCTCACTTTGTCCGTCTATCTGAGGATGATAACCAGTACTTAACCTTAACTGTGTTCTCATCCTCTCTTGTAAGCTTTTCCAGAATTTTGACGTGAAACGCAGGTCTCGGTCAGAAATAATCAATACCGACACTCCATGTCGTGAAACAATTTCCTATATGTACAGACTCGCTAACTGATTCAAACTGTAGCGGATCTTGATCGGTAGAAAATGTGCGGTCTTAGAAAATCGATCCACGATAACCTAAATGGCATCCAAACCTTTCTGCGTGACTGGAAGTCTTACCACGAAATCCATCGTAATATGATCCCATTTCCACTCTGGTATTTTTAACGGTTGTAACAACCCACTCGGACACTGATGCTCTGCTTTTACGCATTGACAAGTTAAACATCTACTAACGCACTCTGCGACTTCCCGTTTCAAATTGGGCCACCAAAAATGTTGCCTCAAGTCTCGGTACATCTTAGTGCCTCCCGGATGAATGGAATATATCTTATTTTGTGCCTCATGTAAAATCTCTTCTCTTAACTTGGTTACCGTCGGTACCCACAATCTCCCTTTGAATCTTAAGATACCGTCTTTATCTATTCAAAATTTTTCTTCCCCATTTTCCGTGATCCTCTTCCTGATTTTCTCACATTCTTCATCTTTCTCCTGTGCTTCCTTTACTCTATCCAACAATGTCGGACAAGCTTCCATTATAAATAATTTCTCTTCAGACCTCTCGGGTCGCTTCACTTCTATTTCCAACTTCTCCATATCTCTTATTAACTACTCCTGAGTTGTCAGTAGAAGCAATTTCTCCCTTTCTTTCCTGTTCAGAGCGTCGGCAACTACGTTTGCCTTCCCCGGGTGTTAAAGAATATCACAGTCATAATCTTTGATCAATTCTAACCACCTTCTCTAACGCATATTCAACTCCTTCTGCGTGAAGATAAATTTTTGACTTTTGTGGTCCGTGTATATCTCACATTTCTCTCCGTACAAATAATGTCTCCATATTTTTAACGTAAAAACTACTGCCGCTAACTCTAAGTCATGAGTAGGGTATCATTTTTCGTAATCCTTCAATTGTCATGATGCATACGCAATGACTTTGCCATGTTGCATCAGCACATAGCCCAGTCCTCTATGTGATGCATCACTATACACCACAAACCCTCCCGTATCATTTGTTAATGATAATACAGGCGTCTCGCTTAATCTCTTCTTCAACTCTTGAAAACTCTCTTCGCTTTTATCGGTCCATACAAATTTCACCATCTTCCTCGTCAGATTAGTCAACGGGGTCGCTATCTTAGAAAAATCCTGGATAAATCTTCGATAGTACCCAGCTAACCCTAAGAAACTTCTCACCTCCGTCGATGTTCTCGGTTGTTCCCAACTACTTACTGTTTTGACCTTTTCGGGGTCTACCGAGATTCCATTCTCATCCACCACGTGGCCTAAGAATTGAAACTTCTTCATCCAAAATTCATATTTTGAAAACTTCGCATACATCTTCTCCTTTCGTAGTGCCTCCAAAATAATCTTTAGATGTTCGGCATGTTCTTCCTCTATCTTCGAGTAGATCAAAATGTCTTCGATGAAAACTACTATGAATTTATCCAAGTATGGCTTGAAAACTCGATTCATCAAGTCCATGAATGCTGCCGGAGCATTAGTCAAACCAAATGACATTACCAAAAACTCATAATGTCCATAAGGTTCGAAATGCAGTCTTTGGTATGTCCTCATCCCGCACTTTCATTTGGTGATATCATGTCCGTAGGTCGACCTTCGAGAAATATTTCTCTCCCTTCAGTTGATCAAATAAGTCGTCTATCCTCGGTAGTGGATTTTGTTCTTGATCGTTACTCCTGTTTAATTCTCGATAATCGATAAAGAGCCTCATCGATCCGTCCTTTTTCTTCACGAATAAAACTGGTGCTCCCCAAGGAGACACACTTGGTCGAATGTAACCCTTATCCAATAACTCTTGAAGTTGTATCATCAATTCCTCCTTCATTTCTACCGACGTAATATGATATGGAGCTTTCAAAATTGGTGTTGTTCCCGGTGCTAAGTCTATTACGAATTTGATTTCTCTGTCTGGCAGAAGTCCAGGCAGATCGTCCAGAAACACATCTTGAAATTCATTCACTACGGGTATATCTTTAATCTCTACTCCCTTTTTTTTGAGTATCTACGATGTAAGCTAAATAACCTACACATCATTTCCTTAACACTTTCTTGGCCTGCATCATCGTAACATAACACGATTGCTTAAGCGATGAGCTACCATGAAACACTACCTTAGACTTACTCGGAGTTTGAAGGTTCACACATTTGTTTTGACATTCAATTACTGCCACATGGTTATATAACCAATCCATTCCTAGTATTACATCAAATTCTCCCAGTCTAATAGGAATCAAGTCTACGCTCACTTCATGTTCTCTAATGTTTACGTGACAATTTCGATAAACGTATTCTACAGTGATTATTTCTTTATTCGCAACTTCTACGTTCATGGAATCTTCTAAACGTTCTCGGGTGTACTAAGTTTACTAGCAAATTCTTCAGATACAAAAGAATAGGTGGCACCCAAATCAAATAATACATAATCATTATATTATTGATTGGGATTATACCTGACACCACATCCTTCGTAACCACTGCGTCCTGGATGGTCATGTTAAAGGTTCGGGCGGTTGATCGGTTGGGTTGTGCAGGTCCACCAATCATTAACTTGCTTCCTCCTCCTTGGCCTCTGCCAGCTCCATTACTTCCTTTCTTCGGGTAATCCTTTATCTGGTGCTCTGTCGATCCACAAGTAAAAAATCCTCTGATCTTCTTTGGCTTTGGGCTATTTGGCGAGATGTGCCCGTCTTGACCGCAATTATAGCAAGTGCTCTTTCCCTTCCAGCACTCCCCCTGATGACTTCTTCCACACTTGTTACAAGCTTCGGTCCTTTCTTGAAGTTTCCCTGGTGACTTCCACCTTGGTGATTGTTTCTGTTGTTGTTGTTGTTGTATTTTTCCCATTTCCTCTTTCCAGAATTACTCCCTCCGTTGTTGCTTCCTCCACGTTGCTCACTACCAGTGTTCTTGTTCTTTTTCTCCTTATGATATAGACTTAAGGCCTCACTACCACCTTCCGCAATGACTGCCTTCTCTAACAAGGTCGTAAATGAATTAATCTGGAAGACTGATACCTTATTATACAACCACGGCTTCAACCATTGCTCGAAGCGTCTCGCCTTCCTTTCCTCATCCCCAACTTGGTGCTTCGCAAATCGCGCTAGTTCATTAAACTTAGCTGTGTATTGTGCCACCGTCATATCACCTTGTTTTAACTCTAGGAACTTCACTTCCATTCGACTCTTCATACTCTTCGGGAAATAGTTCTCGAAAAATAGCGTTGTAAACCTCTCCCATGTTATCGTCCCTTCCCCACTCTCTGCTGATTAGTTTCCCACCAATAGTTCGCTTCGCCCCTCATCTTGTATGTAAGATCCCGAATTTTATGAAATGATAGTATTCAATTTTTCTATAATTATTATTCTATTTAGTAAATGGTTATATTGATAAAAGGTAAAAGTTAAGGGTGATGTGTGAAAAAATTTCAAAGTAAGCAAGTTGTCATAAAATAATCGGTGATAAAAGTACAGTAATACGCGTGGTTTCATAGTAGCATACGGTATTGATTATTGATGCTTACGAGAGAAGTCACTCAGTTATACTCAATTATTACTACAGTAATTGCTGTATAATATCTCTTATATTATTGATTCAATTATTGTCACAATATCATCTGCATAATATTTATATTATTAAATCAATAATTGAGACGACAAAGTTGTTCATATTATTATTTGTAATATTGATGATGTTTAGAAAGTTCTGTCGAGAAAATGGGTTTGGTCACCTAATTGCGCGCCAATAGGGAGAAATCCTTATCGGAAAGCCCTCTCTTTCCTGGGAATGATCTGGTTGTTAAATATTGTGAGTTATAATATTAATGATGAATAAGTCCGTGTTGATTAAAGATGAAATTGATATTTCCATTGTGTTGGGATTATTAGTGTTAGTGGAAATCGACATCTATTCCGATAATAATTGATTTCTGGAGGTTATATTGACCATTCGAAAAATTAATCGGATAAATGAGCAATTAATTGCTATTAATTCACATGCTTATAATTATTTGTTCACATGTGTGTACTATTGATTCACATGCATGTACTATTAGGGAGGTGGTGTAAGATTGATAATATTTGCATGACTAAATTAAAAATGGAGGTATAGATGAAGGTACTATATTATAATTATTTTTTTCACATGTATAGAACTATTGAGTCACATGATTGTACTATTGATTCACATAATATACTATTAGGGGAGGTGGTGCAAGTTTGATAATACTTGTAGGACTAAATTAAAAAAAGAAGGAAAAGATGAAGGTATTATACTGTAATATTTCGAGCCCCAAAACGTGCAATTATCGAAACTATATTTTCCTATAAATAGAAACTCATTCTTCTTTCATTCTCACCAATTCACTAAGACTCACAAGAGCAATTATAGAGAGAATCTATAGAGAGAGAAGCTATAGAGAGAAAGAAGAAGAGAAGTCTGCTACTTCACTATTCCAATATCCGGTCTTCTTCTGAGGTAATGGATATTATTTGTTGTATTCGTAAGGGATATTATTTGTTGTATTTGTAAGGGGTATTATTTATTTCATATTCTGAAGAGAAATTATTTTTCGTATTCATATAAATATTATTTTCGTTAAATATTCGTAAGGGGTATTATTTCTTTCGTATTAATAAGGGATATTGTTTTTGTTCAATATTCGTATGAAATATTATTTTCTTCCATACTCTGTAGTATGTAAGTAATATTATTTTGTTTCGTATCCCTAGTTCTACACTCATTTTGTTGAAGTATTGCTTCTATATTCCATGAAATTAGTAGAATATCCTTGATATTTGCGCTTCATCCAGTATCTTTTCATGGAAATATTATTCTGAGCTTTCTTGATAATTATTGATCTTTTCATGTGGAATACTATTCATGAGTTACTATTCATGGGTTACTATTTATCCAATTACTATTCACTCGGGTATTCGGGGCACTTTTTGTGCCGAAATACTATTCACCCGGTTACTATTCACTCAAATATTACTCACTCGGGTATTTTGGGCACTTTTTATGTCGGGGGTACTATTCACGAGGTACTATTTTCGAAGTACTATTCACGGGGTACTATTCACCCAGAATATATATTTCTTTTCTGTCCAAATTATTTTTGATACATGAATATTATTCATGAATTTTACTCCACAAAGCAGTATCATGTTGACAATTTGGATATTTTTAAACTCTAGATAAATTTAAAGTCTTTAATATTTATCCTTGATTTCGTTTGATTAATGCTTATATCATTGTCATCATCCTCATGCTTATATTTGTGATGAAAGTCATCTTTGACTTACGTTCATGAACAAAACTGTTGGTTATTGGTTTTACGATACCAGGTGTTTTTGGCCGTAGTCTGAAGAAGAACAGTTGATTGATATCTTTGGTCGTAGTGCAAAGATGAATTGTTGATTGATAGCTTTGGCCTGTAGTGCAAAGATGGACAAGTGTATGACATGATCATGACCACTGGTGATACTAACTAATATCCTTGGCCGTAGTGCATGGATAATTTGATGATGAGGTTGGCAGGATCATGACCATTAGTTAACAGTTGAATGTCTTTGGCCGTAGTGCATTGACAGGCAATTGATTGGTAGGATCATGACCATTGGTTTTATAGTTGAACATCTTTGGCTCATAGTGCAAAGATAGACAACTGATTGGTATGATCATTGTTATTACATTTGAATATCTTTAGCCTTTGGGGTAAGGATATTGAGTGAACGTTCTATTAAGCCTTTGTGGCAATGAATTATTGTTGATTCATATTGTTATAAACATGAATTGTGAATTTAACTAAAACCTTTGGTGGTTCAGGTGATGACAGGTGATGAAAGTTATCTTTATCTTGGGTATAATAAAGAATTGTTAATGGGTATTACAGCAATAATATTTATGATAAACTTTTTAAATCATAGAAGATAGTAGATATCATGCTCTACTTGACTCTTTTAATGGATTGCTTGTTCCGCTGTAGTCAAACTTGATGTTTATTATATTTTATCAGTTTAACACTGTTAAAGGCTAACGATAATTTATTCTGCATTATCTTAGTCATAATATTTCTTACTGGGCTAGTTGAGCTCACCCTTTGTTTTCATTGTTCTCTTCAAGAAATTAGAATATAGCTGGGACTAGTCGGGGAACGGAGTGACGATCTAGATGTTTGCATTAGTAGTCCTCACTATTCAGTGAAATAGTGTGATAATAAATATATTGAGGACTCTATTTGAGTTTGAATACTGTCTAGAAGACAATATTCGTACTAAAACTCTCAGGTTATGTTTTGTCGTATTTTACACGACAATTGTATAATTAAGTTGTATTTGAATTTTGTACCATGTATTTGGCGACTCAGAATGGGTGATGTATACCTATTTTGGGGGCGTCACATTGTATGTGGCAAATACTGTCTTATGGTCTTCACCCACACGAGCTATAGTGAAGGCCTTCTCGATCTCCTTGATCAAGGTTTGTACAACTATCGGGTCAGTAGTTCCCACGAACTCTGGGGGTCCTACACTCTTAAAATCTTTGAAGGTTATTACTGGGACAGCTTGGGAAACGGCTGGTACAGGTTCGTTTCTTCCCCTCAGAGCTTCTCCCAATAAATCTACCAGTCTCTGTATCGGATCTACTAGTCCTCTCTCATCATTAACTGACTCTTCTAGGACCGTTATTCTACGTTTGGGCGGCATTTTCTGCATCACAAAATTTGTCATCTTATTATCTAATTATCATATTTAGACATTTCTCAAATGAAAAGAACTAAAAGTTTATAACACGTTTCTGAAATACGATCATTTATATTCATATGCCAAATGGTTACAACACGTGTTCTTTTCTAGCATACTACTATAAATGATAACACATATCCCCTAATATCACAAAAGACGGGGACAACACTAGCTTACTACCCCTCTAACATTTTCAAAAGTTGGAGTTACCATCATCTTCACATCTTACACAAAGATTGAGATTACAACAACATATTAACAACACATAAATAAAAAATACTACACTAATGAGCTTTTCCCTCTAGACTCAATCTAACATCCCACGCACCACGGTGCTCTGATATTCCTTCTGAGTAATGTGCACCACCATATCCCGACTTATGGTATGCCGGGTCTGTCCTTGCTCTGCCGGGTAGTGATTTACCCCATCGATCAATCTCTCCATGGACGTGCGTAGAGCATAGCCCATCCTGTTCATCTTCCTCCTCTTGCACCGTACCTCATCTTCTAGATCATCTACCCTGTCATTGGTTTCCTCCCACTTCTCCTCGAAGTGAATCCTATCCATCACCTCCATCTCTAACTGAGTTCAGAGAGCCTTCTTCTCCGTCCACTCACTCAAAACCTTCTGCTCCATTTCTTCCAGTTTCTCTGCCAACTCAACGTTCCTTGTTACCGATTGGTGAAACAAGGTCCCCATCTGGATCCCTGCCTCCTTACGGTGAGCAATTTCCACCTCCATCTCCTGCATCACTAGTTGCCTCTCAAGAGTCTCAGTCTCTAGCTCCTCAACTCTACATCCTAATTCCAAAATTTGTTCTTCATACTCTCTTAACATCCGATCCTCAAAAGTAGACACGTCGGAGTCCTCCATAGGCTCGAGCTCCTCCTCCATAGGCTCCTCCTCCGGATCAGACTCCTCCGGTAGAGGCTCCATCTCCTCCTCCTCATCATCATCATCATCATCAATAAGGGCCACTAATGATATGGGTTCTTCTATCAATGGTGCCTCATAAACCACGTGGATATCACGCGGCTCCTCCTCTACTACTCGGCTAGGTCCTCCCATGTCAGTCATCCTACAATCACCAACATAAGACAATACAAACAACAACTCCATCAGAATGTTAAATAAACATAAATTCATCGTATAGAATGAAGTTACATTTTATAACACACTAAGTCTATTAAGGAAAACTCTACAGGAGTTTTATCCCCTTCCTAACTTCTAAGTTTTCCTAAGTTAAAATCTAAGGACTCTCGTTCCTAAGGTTTATAACTAAAGCTTTGATACCAACCTGTGACGCCCCCAAATTCGGACCACCACTTGGTCACTCGAATTCGGTTTCATCACGTGCTCAAAGTATTACCATAATAACTAAAATCACACATTCACAACGAAAGATCTAATTTAGAATAATATACAATGTTTTATTATAATTATTCCCCCAAGTCTCGCAACCTACAGTGCTTAATAGATTACATAATAATATCGAATAAAAACTTATTACATAATCTTACATAAGCTTAAACATAGTCTGAAAATAGTCTTAATACAACATAATAAACTTTAAACATAAAGGGACAAGCTAGTCGGTAGCCTTGCCCTTGCCCTTGTCTTTTCCAGAGACACTTCCCTGCTCCGCCTTAACTGAAAGGTTTTAAATAAGTAAGAATGAGCACAAATTGCCCAACAAGTAATATACAACAAGGGTAAAGAGTTTTATAACACGAGTGTGAAATATCGAAGTATCATCTCTAAGATAGTTCAGAGTTTCAGAATAATATCATGAACAATGAATATCAACAATTCGTGGAATAAGAACGATAATTTAATATAAATCAACAGATATATATATGAATTCAAAGACTATCAAGGTATCCAACTGGATAACAATTTATACTGAGCAGTCACTAAGGACTATTGAACATCTACTAGAATTACCAATATTAAATTGATAACCCAAAAGAATCAAGTACTATAGATGATCAGTCTACAATACTCTAAGTTATGCATAACACAACAGTAATAATCTACTCATGTGTTAGGGTTTCCAACAACATACATTCCCCTTACCTTAAGGGTTGTTCAACTCAGTTCTTAAGATTTCCCTACCAATCAATTAGTTTGGACAATTTTATAAACATGCATATAGTCTAGCCGAATCAAATGGCATAGACACTTTCACAATATTCAAAAATAATACCAAGTTCACATGAATAATGGTTTTCTCAAGAGTTTAACATACTAGCTCAATTGAACGAATACGTAGGATAACTTGCATTCAATGAGATATAAGCTTACGATATTCGTTGAATAAAGTAATGCAAGAGTTAGAATACTTTCACAATATAAAGTAGGGTTCGGATACTTACCTTAAGCGTAGTTTATCCACGTTAAGAAATCAACACTTTCGAATCCTGTTTATAGCGTATTATATGTTCAAGATGTTCATTAGCTAACACAGTCTTTAATCAAGTTTGACATGATTCAAGTATGCACATATGGTACAAAATTAGTTTAGACGTCATCACAAGTTCAACCCACGTATCATTGTTTGATATTATGCAAACATTCTTTTGGACTTATCATTCAAATGTCATGATTAACCTTTATCTCTATCACCTAGTCTGCCTATTAACACATTACATAGCATATTAGTCATATATTACAAGTTAAAGTAATCATATAGGCATGCTTCAAACATCAGTTCAAAAATAGAAGCCATTCAAGATCGCAAGACGACGGCAGCAAATGCGCCTGTCTGAAGCTTAGGGGAATACGCAATTGCGTTGTCCCCTGGCCAGACCAAGGTTGAGCTTTGCACTTTCTGTTTCTATCCAATTCCTACACATCTATGTACTAATACTCTATCATATCTACATGTTAGAGGTGCTCACATAATTACATAACCGTTCTTGAGTTCATTTGTACAAGTTTAAACTTACAACTTACATGGCATTAAAGCAAAACAATATCAAACGGTTACCATGTCTCATTACTTGGCTATATGTCCACATAGAGATTTTAAAATCTGTTAATACATATACTTGTAGCATTCATATTGCTTGTTCACAACTATCATTGTCTAATACTTCTAGTCATGCGTTAAACTCATGTTTAGTTTTGAAACCATCATGTTCAATACATATAAATCATATCTAGGGATATTATAGACATAACATGACATCTTAACCCCTTAGAATCTAGATATCCATGTGATGCAACTAGATTTTGAAAATATGTTCAAGTTTGCTTTTAAAACCATTTTAGACTTGAACTATGTGATCTAAAATATACAAGACAACTTCAACGTTCTAAACATAGGTAGTCAAGTCATGTTAACATGTTCGCAAGATCAGAATGTATATCATGTGGTAGTCATGCATGTTAGCTTACTAAGCTTTTTTTTGAAAACATTTCTAACACAAAGCCTAATAGGGCGGTCATGAACAAAGGAACTATATACAATATAGCATGCTCATTTATGTGTAAAATCAGTCATGCATAGATTACTAGGCTCACAATTTGCAGAACATGATCTCTATCATAGTTTGTTTTCAAAGCTTAAAGTCCTAATTTCCATCTAAATCATATGCTTTTGTTAATCATGCTAATCTAGTAAAACACGCCCAACTTAGATTAATATACTTATACATACACATTACACATGATTACATGCTAGTTTAAGCCATAATGATCACCTAACACTAATCTGATTTGAAAGCGTAAAGCCCAATCAACTCAGAGTCAGGCCAATTTGCTACTGCGCCTCGCTTTTAATTCTAGTAGCAGCTCATACATGTCCTCTGTTCGAGCTAGAATAACGATGCGTGTCGTCGAAAACTAGCCCAAACACAGAAATTACTCATGAATTCGTTTCTAAACACTCATGTATTAGTTTAAACATGCTTATATAGTCATATAACAACTATATAGACATTACCCAACCTCATCATCATCTTATTCCACATAATCAAAATTTTGAATTTCAAAACTCAAGAACTTAATTTTTTTATAGAGAATAAAATGGAAATCAAGGAAAAGGAATTATACCTCTGAAATGTGAAAGGAACTTGCTCCTAATGAACTCTCAAGCTCTTAGAACACTTGTATGCTCTCAACCTCCTACTTAGCAAATATCAGACAACTCCAAGCAACACCACTGAGAATTTTGTCTGCTATTTAAAGAAGGAGTTTGGACTGGACATTGGTGTTACACAAGATTGGAATCCATGGTGCAATGAAATGGAACAATGGTTGCTCAAGGGTTGGCCAACCACCCAAGTACTCAGCCATCATCACCTAAGGCTAGCCTTTTGGAAAAATACATGTTCTAGCTTGAGCTACTATTCATGTACTTGTGACACTCATTTTGGGACAATAATGAAAAATCTCAGCAACAAGCTTAGCTCAATCCCATTTAGTTACTTTGTTATCCAAAAATGGTTTTAATGTCCAAGTGTCACTATATTAGGAGAATTTAGGGTTATTTATATACTCACATCATATAATCCATGTACATTAAATACACGCACTAAAATAATGCAGTCAGGTATTATTATCCGGGTAGTTCCATAATTATCTCTACTACTCACATAACTACATTATATCCTTATTATATTAATAACTTACTTATTTATGTCAAATAAATAAATTATTCCCTTCCTTGATTAATTACCACCAATATAAATTAATCCATTCTTCATTGATTAATGTATTTATGGATCTCCATAACCATTAATTATCTATATAATTCTTATTATATTTATAGATATATTGCAAATAGTAATAATCACATATTATTAATTAATTACCAAGTAATCAATATTCTACCACAATCAATTAATATTAATTAATGACTTACTTAATAATTCCTTCGTCAAACATAATGTACTTTATTTCATGGTTTATCAATGTCACACATATCACATAATTGTTCCATTTAATTTCTAAAGTAGAAAGTGAACTTTTCTCCAATCGACTCTTTGGGCAAATGCGCTTGATTTATCTTTGGACGACCAGCAATTTACTGCATTCTCGATAGTGCCAAGACTGGTTTAGCTTCAAGCCAGTGTCAACTTTCATCACTAAACTCATTTTATACGACATGAATTAATGTCCACATGAGTGATATCACCATTCTAAGAGCGTACTCATTAACTATATGAAATCACATGATCAACACGATTACTCTTCCTAATTCCCGTTTTAACTCGCTTAGTGAATTTCCTCATTTCACATTATGCCACACAAGGCATTTCATAATTCTCATTGTCAAATCCACACTTCTCAATACACATTAATCTAATGTAACTCAGTTGAATTAACCAACTTACAAAACATGAACACTTATATTCACATAAATATTATTTCCATTAATATATTCATTTAATAATACGTGGAAATTCTCGGGTATTACAATATTAGTCCTCACTATTCTATGAAATAGTGTGATAATAATTGTAATGAGGACTCTATTGTGTGTGGATATTGTCTAGAAGACAATATTCGTGTAAAAACTCTCAGCTACGTTTTTGTCGTATTGTATAAGGAAGTTTGTATTTGAGTTATGTACCATGTATTTGGCAACTCAGAATGGGTGATGTATACCTATTTTGGGGGCGTCATAGTTGGTATCAAAGCTTAGGGATATGATCCCTGGCTGAGATGTGAGACTAGAACTACAAGGGGAGAGTCGGATAATTCCTTCGCTAGTATGACCTACCTAAGTTTATTTGTTATTTAATTGGTTGGTCAGAGTATAGAGATAATATGTGATATGTCAATTAATACTTGTTTTGTGGCAGTATTTCAAAATGGCATCTGAAAATGTTGAGATAAGCAATGAAGCACATGAGACCATTGAGTCACCAACGATCAATACGAGGATAATGTGTGTTAGGAAGGCAATAATCCTCATGTAAACAACAACACCGATCAAATGACGAACGATGGTATGTTTATGAACTTTTTAGAATTTATGCAAAACCAAACGAGAGAGACTCATGTTTATAATGCAGGTGGAAACACTGGCAACTCACGGCTGGTCACCGCTAAGAAGCTCAAAGAGCTGGGACCACCGGAGTTTTTGGGAAAGCCAGAACCACTTAAGGCGGAGAAATGTATAAAGCAGATCACCATGATATTTGATGTCTTGGAATGCTCAGAGGAGCAAAAGGTTCCCTTTGCCACCTTTATGTTACGTGAAGAAGCATATTACTGGTGGGAATTTATAAAACGTATTCAACCTTTCGTACTAAAGATGTCTTGGGAGAAGTTTCAAGAATTATTCAACGACAAGTACTTTCCCGAAAGTATTCGTCACATGAAGGAGGTGAAATTCATCAAGCTAGAGCAAAACAATATGACCGTATCATAATACGAGGCTAAATTTACCGAGTTGTATCAGTTTGTATCCCATTTGGTCGATAATGAGAAGCAAATGACGTGAATGTTTCTAAGAGGTTTCAAACCCAAAATACGTCAATACCTCATTTCTCACAAACTTTATTTATATTCAGATGTTGTGAATAGGGCTCAGTTATTGGAGCACAATAATGAGATAGCCCAGCCAAAAGGTAATGACCAACAACACGATAATAATCATACAGGTGGCAACGACCATCAGAACAATGATAATCATCGTGGAGGAAATTATCAGGCAAGAAATAATAATCATTTCGGTGGTAATCATGGCCAAGATAATAAGAAAGGTGAACAAAGTGGGAACAACTTTAAGAAGAGAAGATTCAACAATGACGGAAAGACGTCGGCAGCAGCACCAACACCCGATTCAAAGGAAGAAGAATGACCAACTGTTGTACATTTCAAATGCGGACATGAGGGACACATCCGTCCAAACTGTACGCAACAACCCAAAGCGTGTTTCAATTGCCGAAGAGAAGGTCACCTAGCTCGATTTTGTCGTGTAGTAAAGTCAAGTCCAGCTAGGATGGTGACGCCAAAGGATGTCCCAGACAAGTCAAAATCTGTAGTTTAAGAGAGAGTGTTTTTCGTGATGAGGAACACGAACGAAGTTATCACGGGTAAGTTAATCATAAACTCGTACGAAGTCTATACCTTAGTCAATATCGGTTCTACCAACTCTTTTGTTTCTCCTACTTGCGCTCAACGTTTAAATTTAACTCTAGAGAAATTTGACTTTGACTTATCGGTTGAAACTCCGTTAGGAGAAACCTTCGTTACCTCCACTATTTATAAATCTAATTTGATTCAAATAGGTACCCTCACGTTACCTGTCGATCTTATCTCTTTGAAAATACTTACCTTTGATGTGATTTTAGGAATCGACTAGTTAACTATTCTTCATGCTAAAATTGATTGTTTTCATAAGGTTATTAGTTTTCATATTCCTAATCAACCTATTATGCGAATTCAAGCAACCCAACCACTAAAGTCAATCACTGTCATATTAAGCCATAAAGAGCCCCGAGCCTTTCGCTGGTGACTTCCTTGTGTAGGATGCACTGAAGCCAGACTCTCCATAGGGGACGCCGTGAATAACGGTGACAAGTTGATAGGTATCATTCTGAGGTGATATCCAAGTCTTGGATGAGAGCCACAGTTTTGAATGATATTTCTATCGTTAATAAATTTCCTGACGTATTCCTTGAAGACTTCCTGGCCTACCCCCAGAGTGTGAAATCGAATTTTGTATTGACCCCAGTACAAAACCCATTTCTAAAACCCTTAAATATTTCTATACCCAAAACAAACGTATCATGCACCAAAGACGTTGGCTCGAGCTGTTGAAAGGTTATGGCCATACCATTCAATACCATCTTGGAAAAATGAACGTGGTAGCTGACGCGTTGAGTAAAAGATCGTATGCGGCTACGAGTGTGATGTTTTTAACACAAAGACCCATTTCGTATGACTTACAAAAGATGGAGATAGAGTTAAAGAATCCAAGAACCTACGTGAAGATAGCAAATATACGATTAGAACCGACTTTAATCAATAAATTTAAAGTCGCTCAAGCTATAGGACTCAGAGCCGATGAATGTGAAGAAGAAGGTGCAAGAAGGCGTTATTCTAGAAGCAAGAATCGACAAAGAGAGGAAATCTTAACCCTCGATTTTATTGTTCTATTTGAAATCCTCGAGTAGGAACTGTGGCCTATAGACTCGCCTTACCGCTAAGTATGTCACGTGTTTATAACGTTTTTTACGTATCGATGTTACATAAATATTTGGACGACCCAAACCACATTATTGAATTAAAACTATACGAGATAACAGAAGATTTAACGTATGAAGAAATGCATGTTAAAATCTTGGATAAGAATGATCATATTCTACGCTCCAAGGTTATACTTCAAGTCAAAGTTTTGTGGAGAAACCACGATGTTGAGGAAATGACCTGGGAGTTAGAATCTGAAATGAAGTCAAGGTATCCTCACCTCTTCGACATACCAGGTACGTACCCCAATTTCAAGGACGAAATTTCATAAGAATGGGAGGTTGTAAGACCCCAACTTTTATGAATAAAGATTAACTTTTTCCTCGAAATATATTTTTGAATAATATGGTGTGGATTTTATATAATGTTATAGTTGTGGGTAATATTTACAAATTTTGAAAAGTAAGCAAGTTGTTATAAAATATTCGATTGGTCGGGGAATATTCGTTTTAATAGGGAATATTCGTACGATGGCACAATCATTGGTGGACCCCACAACAGAAGTATTATCGTAGTTAGAAAATGACAGAAATATCTTTTTATAAAAATAACGGCGAAAGTGTTACCGTTAAACTGTTGAAATACCCGGTAGTAAAAGTACAATAATACGCGTGGTTGCATAGTAGCACATGGTATTGTATAGTATCTTTGATTATTGATGCTTACGTGAGAAGTCACTCAGTTATACTCAATTATTGCTCTAGTAATTGATGCATAGTATCTCATATTATTGATTCAATTATTGTCACAGTATCATCTTTATAATATTTTATATTATTAAATCAATAATTGAGACAACAAATGTTATTCATATTATTATTTGTAATATTGACGATGTCTAGAAAGTTCTGTCGAGGAAAGGGGTTTGGTTACTTAATTGCGCGCCAGTAGGGAGAAATCCTTATCGGAAAGCCCCCTCTTTCCTGGGAATGATCTGGTTGTTAAATATTGTGAATTATAATATTAATGATGAATAAGTTCGTGTTGATTAAAGATGAAATTGTTGATATAAATATTTCCATTGTGTTGGGATTATTTGTGTTAGTGGAAATCGACATTTATTTTGTTAATAATTGATTTCTGGATGTTAAATTGACCAATCGGGTAATTAATCGGATAAATAAGCAATTAATTGTTATTAGTTCACATGCATATGACTATTTGCTCACATGAATGGAACTATTGGTTCACATGCATTACTATTAGGGGAGGTGGTGCAAGATTGATAATACTTGCAGGACTAAATTAAAAATAGAGGAAAATATGAAGGTACTATACTATAATAATTCGAGCCCCAAAACGTGCAATTATCGAAACTATGTTTTCTTATAAATAGAAGTTTATTCTTCTTTCATTCTCACCAATTCACTAAGACTCACAAGAGAAATTATAGAGAGAGAAGCTATAGAGATGATGAAGAAGAATATTCTGCTACTTCACAATTCTAGTATCTAGTCTTCTTCTAAAGTAAGGGATGTTATTTATTTCTTATTTATAAGGGATATTTTTTTTTTCAGTATTCATAAGAAATAATATTTTCTTCCATACTCTATAGTATGTGAGTAATATTATTTCGTCTCGTATTCCTGATTATACTCTCATTCTGTTAAAGTATTGCTTCTATACTCCGTGAAATTAGTAGAATATCCTTGATATTTGCGCTTCATCCAGTATCTTTTCATGGAAATATTATTCTGATTATTCTTGATAATTATTGATCTTTTCATACCGGAGAACTATTCACGAGTTACTATTTACGGGTTACTATTCACTCGAATATTATTCACTCGGGTATTCGGGGCACTTTTCATGCTGGGGTACTATTCACGGGGTACTATTCCCGAAGTACTATTTACTCGGGTACTATTCATGATAAAAAATAATTTCTTTTCTGTTAAACATTATTTTTTATACATGAATATTATTATTGAATTTTACTCCACAAAGTAGTATCATGTTGACAATTTGGATATTTTTAAACTCTGGATAAATTTAAATTCTTTAATATTTATCCTTGATTTCATTTGATTAATGCTTATATCATTGTCATCATCCTCATGCTTATATTGTGATGAAAGTTATCTTCGGCCAAGGGTGCAAAAATGAACTGTTGATTGGTATGATTATGACTAGGGATCATTTGGTATAATCATGACCCATAATGTTACAAATGATGTGTTAAAAGTCCTCATTGGCCCGTAGTGCATTGATGGACAGTTGTTGGTATGATTATGACCAGGGATTATTCGGTATAATCATGACTATTGGTGAAAACACGAATATGCTTGGCCCGTAGTGGATGGATAATTCGTGGTCGTAATACTAATGAATATCCTTAGCCATAGTGCAAGGATGATTCGATGATGTGGATTATTTATTAAGTTGAGTCTCAGCGATAAAATTGATGATAAACTTTTTAAATCATAGAAGATAGTAGATATCATGCTCTACTTGACTCTTCTAATGGATTGCTTGTTCCGCTGCAGTTAAACTTGATGTTTATTATATTTTATCAGTTTAACACTGTTGAAGGCTAATGATAATTTATTCTTCAGTATCTTAGTCATAATATTTCTTACTGGGCTAGTTGAGCTCATCCTTTTCTTTCATTGTTCTCTTCAGGAAATGAGAATATAGATGGGACGAGTCGGAGAATGGAGTGATGGTCCAGGATAAGTGGCTCTAGTAATCCTCACTATTCTATGAAATAGTGTGATAATAATTGTAATGAGGACTCCATTGAGTGTGGATATTGTCTAGATAACAATATTCGTGTAAAAACTCTCAGCTACGTTTTTGTCGTATTGTATAAGGAAGTTTGTATTTGAGTTATGTACCATGTATTTGACGACTCAGAATGAGTGATGTATACCTTTTTTGGGGGCGTCACATATATGGCATTATCCTTTTTTTTTCTTACAATGTTTATCCCATGTGCACAAATGGACTTGGATTTGGGCTTGAATTCCAAGTATCTTGTATGGTATTTATTGGCCCAAGGCTTGCTTTGGTTCATGAAATTTAGATAGCCCAAATGACTTTTATTTTCCTTGGTTTACTTAGCCTATTTCTTTTCCATTGATTTTAATTCAAATTTAGAAAATAAAATCTTTGTTTTATTTCATATAATGCTTTCTGATTAATTATCATATATTTTTTATTTGTATAAATTTAACTCATGCGTAATTGTAAATCACATATAAAAATTGAAATTTAGTTATAACACTCACCACCTCTCTAGTGTTTCAAGTAATAATCAGCATCCATTTAGTCTACAATATGTAACATTCACTACCCCTAGTGTGGTTGACCAACTAATAACCAAATATATTTTTAATATAATATATAATACACCCTTCAAGTTATAATGTTTAATTTATCCACTAAATAGAAATTTATGTACTATAATTTGTACTTAACTTAATCTAATTAATTAAATTATTAACTTGTTTAATAAATAACATAAATGTCAAAAAATAATAAATATTCCTTTTATCATGAAAATAATGTCATACAATATTTGCTAATTAAATTTTTCGAAGATTAAAATTTAGATGATATATATTCAAATATATTTTATTATAATTAAAAAGTAAACTTTAATATTCATAAAAAGTATAAATTAACGCAATAAAATTAAAATTATTTTTTTAAAATATTAAAATTTACATAAAACAAATCATTATTACAGAATTTAATCTTATTATTCATATAAAAAAGTATTAAATATTATATTAAATTTTTTCTCATATATTAAACTAAACACAAGTCACACTTAAGCATAATTATTTAAATTAAAAATGACAAATGTTATTACTCAAAAAAGAAAAATATATTAAAAGAAACATCTTTTTACAAGATATAGAGGTAGTAATAAGTATTATTATATTTTCTTTTATTCAACATTGCACAAAAAATAATGTCAATCAGATACTAAAATATTGTAATAAAAATCATAAGCATCCCAAATTTTGACATATACTCAAGAAAATTTAACATATAAAAATCATAATATGAAACTAAGAATTCAAATAATAATTTTGTTATTAAACACCAAAACTAAACTATCAACATACTCAAATCACTCTAATTAGAATAACTCCATTAATAATTTAATTTAAATTTATTAATATTTGTATCACTTATCCAAAATGTGTGTTAATTAAACTATTTTTTATAAGTTATCAACAATTTAAATGAGATAGTCTTAATTACAAATAAAACTATAATTAAAATATGTTGTATTAAAAATGATAATTTAACATATATATATATATTATCTAAGTAAAATTTGATAACATACAAGGATAAATATATAAATTTATCTATTTAGTCAACCCTAAAAATTTATAGGAATACTAATTGTTACAAAATTAGAAGGCAAGTGAGTGTTATTATGATTATCTAGAAAGAGTGTCACTGTATTTTATTCTAATAAATAAATTTCATACATTTATATCATGCTGTACTAGTTCTCGGTTTATGTGACACCCCAAATCTGGGTACTCCATTCCCATAGAATTTGGTGTTCACTAACCAAAACAATTTATATCTAACTACCCATAAACAAGATAAAGACATAACATAAATAATTTAAACAATAATCTTTCCCCACTAAATGGTTACATCAACTTTAAACATTCCCGGATTAGGTTTGTAATATTCATTCACGCAATCAAATTGCATAAATTAATATTATGCTAATAATGTTATAGTAAAATCGTAGTTTAAAAAATTTTACAAACCATATACCCGATCACCCTTTATGCATAATTATTAATTAAACGAAAAAAATACTTTATGATAAAGAATAAAAACACACGTCATACCCTCAAGATCGAAGCTTCCTCGTGTACAAGTTCACCTCCAAATCCTTTCGCTCAACTTGAATCCACCGGTGTTTGTTCCTTCCTTTCGCTCAACTTGATCAACGCTAGCCACCCAAATGTTTGGCCTCTGAGGTGATCCACCAAGGAAGAATAAAATTCAAGAAGATGGGTGGTTGGCTAAACCCTAGTTTTTCTATCTCTATAGAAAAGGTGTACTCTCCCAACAATTGAATTATGTCGTATGTTGTAAAAGTCAACAACCCCCATACACCCATAATAAGACTCTCTTATTTATAGATGTGGGCAACCCACCTTAACAATTAAGGAATTGGGTTTTATTTAATTAATTAAATTCTTTTAATTAATTAAGCTCCCTAATCTTATTAGGGATAATTAATTAAACTCTTTTAACTAATTTTCCTCCCTAATCCAATTAGGAATAAATGAGAGTACTTATATTAAATTAATTCCTAAACTCTTTTAGAAATTAAAATAATAATAATTGTAATAATATTAATAAGACTCTCTTATTAATTTATATTTAATATTTCTAAAATATTAAATAATAATATTAAGCTATTTAATTTATTCTATCACCATAGATTAAATTAAATATACTTAACATATTATTACGATTATGCCATTAACTTCTTAAATAATTATTCTTCCTTTTATGGTGTGACCCTTTAGGTTCTCCATATTAAACCTATTGTGAATAAATCAATTAGAATAATTTAATCTTATTTAAATAAATAAATTAAACAATTAATTTATTTAAATAAATAATATTTATTCTACAATAGGATAAGCCTCCCAATGATCAACGACTTTCCGTATAATATAGATTTCAACATTAATCATTAAAGAACCTTTCGAGTAAATAGTTACCGTATAATTCAATCCTTCCACCATACAATGTCCCAATTAAATATAAGACATATGGAATTATCACAAGTCTTATTTTATTTAATTATATGTATTTCGATCCTTAAATGCACAACTCCAAATAATGCAAATTAGAAACTCCTTTCTAATTTCATTCTCGCCTTGCCAAGGACTACCGGGTTGTCATTTATCGAATCACATAGACATTTCTCTTCTTTTTATTAGAAGTGGTAGATTCTTTATCGATCATACATTATCTCCATGTACAACTTATTATACCCAAGCATACCCTTTGATATACCCTAAGGGTCTTAAGGAATAAGTCAAAGTATAACTCATCATACACAAGATACTATGATGATCTCAAGTCCAAGGATCACTTGACTACTATCACTACAGAATTCCTATCGACAGCAAATAAAACTCCATTAGGTATTCCTTATGAGCCAATGCTCAAAGGAACTTATTCTCTAATAAGCACCTACATACTTGCTTTTAGTGTTCCACACAAATGATCATGAGATCAATCATCCTCATCCAACGAAAGCAAGCAACGATGTACTCAATCTATCCTGGATTCACTAATCCCCAATTTAGTAATCCAACGATTGGGAACTATTTTAGTTTTAAGCTTTCTAAGAATTTAGATCTCATTAGAATGATCATCATCATTATTCTAAAAGCATTGCTTAAAACTACGGGTTTATCACATATTATAAAACAAAGATCACGTAGATAATTAAAAGCCTTTAATAAATTAATACTTTTTATTAATAAATGAATAAGATTGTTACAAAGTATACGCTTTATCATCAAACATGATCGGGCTTGTGTGCATACTACTTTCAATCTCCCACTTGCACTAAAGCCAATCGCCATGGTATCTTATACTCTTCTTCTCTAAGTGACGATTATCCCATTGTTGGATAAGCTTTAGTTAATGGATATGTAATGTTGTTCTTGAGAGTCCACTATCTCTATAGTGATTTCCCATCTTTCAATGATTCTAATAATCAAATGAAAGTGCCACAACACATGTTTAGATCCAAGATGAGACTTAGGAACTATTCCTAGTTCTCAGAATGAACTTTTAATCCAAACAATCAACTTGGCAAGCTTCATTTATAGCTATATACTTTGTCTTTATCACTAAACCAAAGAACTCTTTGTTGCTTTGAACCTTTCCAATTCATCGCACCACTGCTCAAGGTAACACTTTACCTTAAAGTGGATTTTCTGTCATTCTTGTCTCTGTCTCGAAAAACTTGAGTCTGTTAAGCCCTCTAGTTTTAATTTAGACCCACCATGAATATGATCACATCCTTAGTGCCTGGCTAAGCACTTTAAGATGTTTTTCACCGACTCATAGTGAACTTCTCCATAATACGACCGATCAACATCGTCTCGTATATTTCATCAGATACATGATTGTCACTCATGCGACCTCTCTTTTCGTGAGAGTCTGTGGGGACTATTAAGAGAGATACACCCATAGCTCATCGACACGAGACATCTCTTGAGTTTGCCATGCTAAACGACTTTAGCATCAAATGAATATACGCTCCTCGGGTTAAGTCGAGCATCCTTTAAATCTATCTATATAGATTTTATCCCCAATTAAGATACTCTTCCCAAATCATTCATGGAGGAATGTTTAGACAACTTTATCATTACCGATTGTAGCATTGGTATGTCATTCCTCATCCGTAGTATATCAACATATAATATTAGAATGTCACGACGCCCCACCGCCCCTTTTAGACACACTAGAAGTCTTACCTCATCGATGTAACTCTCGATCATCATCTTCTATGATGTGCACTCATCATCATCATCCATGATGAATCCATACCTCCTAGGTATCTTCAAGACTATTCCGCATTTACGATTCGGGCAGGGGTACAATAGGTCTATCTACATGTGTTCCTCTTATTCGACTTATATTATTTTTGTGGTTCTTGAACTCTTCAAGATCTATTATCCTCCCACTAGCCCCTTTAATGATAAACACCTTTATCTTAGAAGGCGCCGTGTTTTCAGAATAAACACCTTTTGCTAAGTAGATTATAGAACATATACCCTAAACTTACTTTAGGATGTCCCACAAATCAGATATGTCAAATTTTGTCCCAAGCTTATCCTTTGAAACCTTTTCACATAAGTTGACAACCCTTTATCTTAACATACTTAAGATTAGAATCCTCCCCGTCCATAACTTTTATGGAGTCTTGGGGCTGGATTTGAGGTTACCATTTTCGTAGATATGCACCCATTTCTAGGACATTATCCTGTAAGATACCGGAATGTCAGTAAAATCATTATGGACCGCACTATGTCCAACAAGGTACGATTTTTCATTCGATACATCAATCAATTATCACATATCGACGATGTGTCCATTATGAGAAAACCATTTGAGATGATCTAGAAAACTTATCAGACAAGTATTTATTCCTCGATCTAATCAAAGAATCTTAATACATTGCCAATTTGTTTCACTTCAATTCTTTTGAACCTTTCAAATAATTCACACTTGTATTTCAACAAATACATACATTCAACTCTTTGAATGATCATCTCCTTTTCTTATACTAGTTTGTTCAATTTACAAAATTATTTTCATGTAAGTCAAGTATACAAAATTTATTAAGTAATATTCCATTTATATAAAAAATTATTATTATAAATAGAACAACAATTGTTCTTAATTATAATACCAAAGATTTCATCATCCAACAATAAAATGGAAATAATATTTCTAACAAGAATCGAATACAATAACAACTTATCGACTTAATAGATTTGCCCAGAGTAATTGCTAAACTATAAGTTTCTATAGCTAATGCAAAGAACCTTTTGCTTCATTTTCCACACATAGATTACTTATATTTGTTTAGCTTTCTACTTCTTTGGTCCCTTCATAAATCTATATTTATGATAACCAAAGTCAGATCCAATACCCAAGTAGAACCTCGACTTAAAGAAAATTTATTTCAATCATGAACAAAATCAGATTGTAAATCAAACTTCACTAAGCTTCTTTGGTTAGCCTCTCAAGATGCTTCTCGCAGCTTTCTTTCCAAAGGTCCAAAGCTTATTGCAAAGGGAAGCAAACTCCTTTGCTATCCGTATCGCTTTTTGTTCTTATTATCCTTTGTTTATGCCTTTCTATTTACCTTCTTTGAATCGCTCTTCTTTCGTAAGATCCTTTGGCCCCTACCAAGAAGACTTGGTCTTTCTTGGTTGAAAGTGACTCAAACATTTTTCAATATATTAAGCAAATCAAATGAGGTCGATATCTAGCTTGTTCATATGAAAAATTCACAACAATTGTGAAAGGAGTCCGGGAGTGAGTGCAAGATCAAATCTCGCTCAACTCTCCATCCATGACAAAACTCAATGTCCTAATCGATCAATCAAATTGATAATGTTAAGAACTTTTATCTCGCATCATAGTGTCATCGGGCATTCTAGATCTAAGAGCTCCTTAGATATCTCGATATCTATCACCCCTACTTTCACCACCATCAACTACTTGATGTGCAGTGAATATAGTAGAAGCATCCATAGTTTCATGCCGACGCCAAGCTCATACTCATGGATGCGAGCATGATGCATCGAGCCAATCAGTGCATCATCTCTCGCCACTTTCTAAAAGTAGCAATGTCTTCCTCGAGGCATTGTCTCGCAACTATTGCAGTGATAGGCGATATGACATAAGATAGCTTTTCAAATTATGAGAACTATTCTCAAATTCCTTAACCAATCCATTTAATTCTATTCCAAGTTAATTTAGCATCTAATATGCTTCAAAGTTGATAGTAATTTTAGACATTGTAAAATTTCAGAAATGAATTTGTAATTAACAACATTTTAACATACATTCTTTTATTAATTACCAAAATAAATTAGGTCTTGTTTTAAATTGGTATCTCCCACTATTTTCTTCAAACTATATTACCTCACTTATATAGTTCGCAAAATCTAATTAAAGATTTGCTAGTGAGAATAAGGATCCCATTTCAAATGTATATAGCCTTGTGGTGACACAACAAACTATATATAAATAAATAGGTAGACAACTTTTGTCAATTACATCAACTATGCAACTCCTCAGATTTTGCCTCTTAGATTATTTTGATCAAGTGGTGGCACATCCAAATCAAAATTATCCAAGTTAAGTCCGACCTAGCACTCCATATATTCAAAAAGAAAATATCATCCTTGTGGTGACACAACAAAACAATATTGTTCAATTTTCTTTATAAGCATCAAATGTGATAAATTAACATCTTAAATACTTAATACTCATTTTCAGGTGACACAACAAACTCATATTAAATATTTAATACTCTATTAATTTTATCATGCTAGAAGGCTTACGCTCGATATTCCAAATATCTTTGAACGCTAGACTTAATATAAAAAAATCGAGGGGTTTGTTATTAATTTGTCTCATCTTGTTTAATATATTGCATTTATATATATATATAAAATACGCTATTATATTAATTAACATGCTAAGCATGTTTGCATAATATATAATATATATATATATATAAGCATGCACATATAGAATACTATATTCTACCCGGATTGATTATGGACTTTTATTCTAGTTTGTTCACTAGAGCCACCAAGTGAACCAAAAGGTCAAACCCTAGGGGTGCAAGAAATAATATTTAAATATAACTATTACATTTAAACCCTGCTCCATTACAAACGGGTCTTCAAGCGCCTTGCTTCCTTGATCTCCAATTTTTCAAAATTAATTCTAAACTATTCCTATTACAAAACTATTTAAAATAAATAGAAACCTCGATCAAAGCAATAAGGGAAGTATATGAGGAGATAGAATTTACATTAAGAAAAAATAGAGAGAAGACGAGGCACGCAGATCTCCCATTTAATAAAACCCATACATTCATGCATCCAACTAAAATAAAATCCAATCATATCGGTCAATAGTCCATAATCAATCCCATTTATTATCATACACATCACCATACGATCAATAAATAACATTCATCTCATGAATAATAAACATTTAATATATATATCGATATCATTTAATGGGCAAATTTAGTTAGTATAAAATCTATTTTTGAATCAAAATAAACTCCTTTATTTTAATCCAAATTTAAATCAAAATAAAACTATTTTATTTTAATTTATCCATTTTGAATAAAATAAACTATTTTATTTTAATCAAAATTTTAATCAAAATAAACTCCTTTATTTTAATTAATTATGGAATCCAATTCCATGTAAAAAAAAAAATTTTAATTAAAATAAACTCTTTATTTTAATTAATTATGGAATCCAATTCCATGTTAAAAAAAAAAAATTTATTAAAGGAAACACTTGATATTCTTTCTATTCATTCATAAAAACTCCTTTATTTTGAATAATATGAAATCTTATTTCATATTTAAATAAACTCCTTTATTTAAGGAAATACTGGATTTTCTTTCCTATTCACAAATAAACTCTTTTATTTTGAATAATATGAAATCTTATTTCATATCTAAATAAACTCTTTTTATTTAAGGAAATTAGATTCTCTTTCCTATTCACAAATAAACTCTTTTATTTTTGAATAATATGAAATCTAATTTCATATCTAAACAAACTCCTTTATTTAAGGAAAGATGGATTTATTTCCTATTCACAAATAAACTTTTATTTTAGGAAAATAAAATCCAATTTCAACTCCAATTAGTTATTATGGAATCCAATTCCAACTCTAATTAGTTAAAGATGAAATTTAATTTTAAAATTAAAATAAATCTTTTTTATTTTAATATTAAAATAAACCTTTATATTTTAAAATTAAAATAAACCTTTTATTTTAATTATAAAATTATTAAAATTAAAATAAAACTTTATATTTTAATATTAAATAAATATTTTATTTTAAAATTAAAATAAACTTTTATTTTAATATATATATATAAGAATAATATATATATAACTATTATATATATATATATATATAATATATATTATAAAATTCCATATTATGCTATATATTCTTTATTTTCTTGAAATCATGAAGCATATTTTTTTTTTTTTTTTTCGTGGACTCTCTCGATTTCCTTGCATTGCAGATTTATATTTAATCGTCATTGATAAAAAAATTAAAACCATATATATATTAAAAACAAACAAGCTCTCGCTTTAAAAAAAAAATATTTGGCCTCTTTTTTTTTACCTTAATACAAGTGATCACTTGCATTAAAAAAAATTCTACTAAAAAAAACTTTAGAACGCGGCGTCCTTCAAAAAAAAAATTTTTTTTTTTTTTTTTTTTTTTTTTTTTTTTTATTAAATTTTATACAATAAAAATATGCCCAATTAAATTGTTCTAAACACATATCAATATACATATCAAATTAAAACAATTAATAATTCGTATAAAGGTTTGGCTCGATGCCACCGTTAGGTTTGTAATATTCAAGAACGCAATCAAATTGCAAAAATAATGCTAAACGTGGAAAAATCGTAGTTTAAAAAATTTACAAACCATATACCCTGATCACCCTTTATGCATAATTATTAATTAAACGAAAAGATAAAGAATAAAATCATACCTCAAGATCGAAGCTTCTCGTGTACAAGTTCACCTCCAAATCTTTTCGCTCAACTCAATCCACCGGTTTGGTTCCTTCCTTTCGATCAACGTTAGCCACCCACCCAAATGTTTGGCCTCTAGAGGTGATCCACCAAGGAAGAATAAAATTCAAGAAGATGGTGGTTGGCTAAACCCTAGTTTTCTATCTCTATAGTAAAAGGTGTACTCTCCAACAATTGAAATTATTACGATGTTGAAAAAGTCAACAACCCCCCCCACACCCATAATAAGACTCTCTTATTTATAGATGTGGGCAACCCACCTTAACAATTAAGGAATTGGGTTTTATTTAATTAATTAAATTCTTTTAATTAATTAAGCTCCCTAATCTTATTAGGGATAATTAATTAAACTCTTTTAACTAATTTTCCTCCTAATCCAATTAGGAATAAATGAGAGTACTTATATTAAATTAATTCCTAAACTCTTTTAGAAATTAAAATAATAATAATTGTAATAATATTAATAAGACTCTCTTATTAATTTATATTTAATATTTCTAAAATATTAAATAATAATATTAAGCTATTTAATTTATTCTATCACCATAGATTAAATTAAATATACTTAACATATTATTACGATTATGCCATTAACTTCTTAAATAATTATTCTTCCTTTTATGGTGTGACCCTTTAGGTTCTCCATATTAAACCTATTGTGAATAAATCAATTAGAATAATTCTAATCTTATTTAAATAAATAAATTAAACAATTAATTTATTTAAATAAATAATATTTATTCTACAATAGTGATAAGCCTCCCTAAATGATCAACGACTTTCCGTATAATATAGATTTCAACATTAATCATTAAAGAACCTTTCGAGTAAATAGTTACCAGATAATTCAATCCTTCCACCATACAATGTCCCAATTAAATATAAGATATGGAATTACCACAAGTCTTATTTTATTTAATTATATGATTTCGATCCTTAAATGCACAACTCCAAATAATGCAAATTAGAAACTCCTTTCTAATTTCATTCTCGCCGCCAAGGACTACCGGGTTGTCATTTATCGAATCACATAGACATTTCTCTTTTTATTAGAAGTGGTAGATTCTTTATCGATCATACATTATCTCCATGTACAACTTATTATACCCAAGCATACCCTTTGATATACCCTAAGGGTCTTAAGGAATAAGTCAAAGTATAACTCATCATACACAAGATACTATGATGATCTCAAGTCCAAGGATCACTTGTAGACTACTATCACTACAGAATTCCTATCGACAGCAAATAAAACTCCATTAGGTATTCCTTAGCGAGCCAATGCTCAAAGAACTTATTCTCTAATAAGCACCTACATACTTGCTTTTAGTGTCTCCACACAAATGATCACGAGATCAATCATCCTCATCCAACGAAAGCAAGAAACGATGTACCAATCTATCCGGATTCACTAATCCCCAATTTAGTAATCCAATGATTGGGAACTATTTTAGTTTTAAGCTTTCTAAGAATTTAGATCTCATTAGAATGATCATCATCATTATTCTAAAAGCATTGCTTAAAACTATGGGTTTATCACATATTATAAAACAAAGATCATGTAGATAATTAAAAGCCTTTAATAAATTAATACTTTTTATTAATAAATGAATAAGATTGTTACAAAGTATATGCTTTATCATCAAACATGATCGGCTTGTGTGTAACTACTTTCAAGATTTAATTATTGCTGTAGTCACCAGCTTTGTTCAATTATTGCTATAGTAATTGTTGTGAATTTTGGTGTATTTTATGGACCCCCATTTACTGCTTTTTTAAATAATCTACTTATTTTGTTATTCCATTTCTTATTATTCATTGGAATAACTCAGTATCACGCTGGTCTACCCTATACTTGGTGACATTCTTCTATTATTCCGCCTTTATTATTCTCATTGCAATATCCTGTCATGCATGCTTTTCTGCCGCGAGACTTGATTCCGCTTTATTATTATTTGGAATATCATGTATGCATGCTTTTACGCCTCTACGGACCGGTTCCGCCTTTATTATTATCTTTGTTGAAATATCCTCACATGCGTTTTCTGTGGACTGATTCCGCCTTTTTATTAGTATTCTATTGAATAACTCGTCATGAGAAGTACCGCATATAAGGTGATTTATGTTGTTATTCCATTCTTTATTATTCTATTGGAACATCCTGCTTTGCAAGTAATTTTACCGACTCAGTTCCGTTATTTAGTATTCTCGTTGAATAACCTCGTCTATCGCTAAGTACCGCATGCATGGGGATTTCTTTTGTTATTCCATTCTTTATTATACTCAACCAAGTTAAAGTTTTGACTACTATACTCCATGAAATTAGTGGAATATCCTTGATATTTGTGCTTCATCCAAGATCTTTTATGAAAATATTGTTCGAGCATTCTTGAATTTTACTCTACAAAGCAAGATCATGTTGACAATTTGTGACACCCCAAAATTAGGTATACGCCACCCATCTTGGTCGCTCGCCACTTACATGGTACATAAATTCAAATACAACTTACTAACCTAACTCGTCGTGGTATAATACGACATAAACCGTGAGTTTGAATACAAATATTGTCTACTAGATATTATACAAACTCAAAAGGAGTCCTCGTTACATTTATTGTAACACTATTTCACGTAATAGTGAGGACTACTAATGCTATCCTCTCGACCATTACTCTGCTCCCGACTCGTCCCAAATATGTTCTCATTTCAAGAGAACAAAGAAAGAAAGGGTGAGCTCAACTAGCCCAAGAAGAAATATTATGACTAAGATAATGCGTAATAAATTATCATTAGCCTTCAACAATGTTAAACCGATAAAATACAATAGACAACCAGCTTTAATCAGAGCTTTAATATGCAATCCATTAAAAGAGTCAAGTAGAGAATAAAATCTACTATCTTTTAGGTTTTAAAAGGTTTTCATCAATTTTTTTATCACGAGACTCACTTTTAATAAATAAACCACCACATCTAATCATTCTTGTACCACGGCCAAGGATTTTCATCAAATTATCAATGGTCATGACTATACCGAATCACCCCGGGTCATAATCATACCAAAACTATCCATCAACGCATTACAAACCCAACGAGGACTTTTATCACATCATTTATAACAAGCCATGATTATACTCGAATGATCCTCGGTCATAATCATACTAAGTTCATCTATGCACGTAAGCCAAAGATAACATAATATATCATGAGGATGATGACAATGACATAATAATTCAATAAAACAAGTTCAAGAATTATTTTATCCGGGAATTAATAACGCATAAATTGTCAACAAGATACTTTGCTCACAGAGTAAAATTCAAGAATGATCGTAAGAATATTTCCATGAAAAGATATCGGATGAAACGCAAATATCAAGGATATTCTACTAATTTCATGGAGTATAAAGTCAAAGTTTTAACCAACCGGGTATAATAAAGAATGGAATAACAAAAGAAATCACCATGCATGCGGATTGATGTATGCAGTTTATTCCAATGTATAATAATAATAATCTTAACCAGTCGTGAAATTCACAATCAAGCAGTGATGATCCAATGTAATAATAAATGTTTGAATAATAAACAATGGAACCAGTCCGTAAAACACACGATGATCCAACGTAATAATAAATGCGAATAATAAACAATGGAACCAGTCCTGTAAAACACACGCATGTGATATTCCAATGTAATAATAAATGCGAATAATAAATAATGGAACTGTGTCCTGTAAAACACACGCATGTGGATATTCCAATGTAATAATAAAGAATGGAATAACAGAAGAAGATCACCAAGTATAGGGGATTCACAGATACAAAGTTATTCCAATGTAATAAATAAGAATGGAATAACATAAGGATTTCACCAAGTATAGGTATCCGCATATATCAAGTTATGTATAGGTATACCACTTTTACAAAGTTATTCCAATGTAATAATAATGAATGGAATAATGTAAGTTCTCTTCATGAATAAGAAAGAATAACACCCTTTACTTGTACAACAAATAATAATACCCCTTACCGTAAAAGACACTTGGATATCAAAGTAGTGAAGTACCGAATACTCTTCTTCTTTTCTCTATAGATTTTCTCTATATAGCTTCTCTCTATAATTTCTCTCTCTAGAGTTTCAAAGAATTCGTAAGAAAATAATGAAGGAATGAGCTTCTATTTATAGGAAAATAGAATGCATAGTAATTAATCCATGAAACGGTCCAGTTTGATTTACTTTTAATCTGACGGTCCATATTTAAAGCAAAATCTTTTAAATAAAATATAATATATTCTATTTATATAAAAACATTTTACTATGCAAACACTATGCAACACTATGCAAAACACTATGCAAAACACTATGCAACACTATGCATAATAAAATATAATATATTCTATTTATGTAATAACTTTAATAAAGTATTCTGCTTTATATAAAAGATGTTTCGCTTTTATTACGTTAATAATACTTAATAAAACAAAACGCCATTATCGCTATAATAATTCATATTATTAATCGACAATAATGGAATCAAATCGAGTGACTTCTCACATAAGCATCAATAATCAATACCGCAGCTACTACTATGCAACCACACGACATCGTACTTTTTACTACCGAGTAGTTCAACAAGATCAACCAGTAAAAACTTCCGTCGTTATTTCAATAAAATATTTTTGTCGCTTTCAATCCGACAATAATTTCATTAGGGGGTCCACCAATGATTGAGCCAGTGTATTTAATATTCCCGCTAAAACCGAATATTCCCCACCAATCGAATATAATATAACCACTTGCATACTTTGCAAAATTTATAAATACTACCCACAACTATAATATTTATCTCAAATTCACACCATAATATTAAAAATTATTTCGACAAAATTTAAATCTTTATTGATAAAATTTGGGGTCTCACAATTTGGACATTATTAGTTCCTGGATAAATTAATTCTTGAACTTGTTTTATTGAATTCTTATATCATTGTCATCATCCTCATATTTATATTTTTTGAAAGTCATCTCGTGGCTGTAGTATGTAGATGGACTTGGTATGATTATGACCAAGGATTATTCAAAGGTAATCATGACCGTAATGTTACAAATGATATGGTAAAAGTCCTCATTGGCCTGTAGTGCATTGATGGACAAGTTGTTGGCATGATCATGACCATTAATGAATACACAAATATTCTTGACTCGTAGTGCATGGATAATTGTGGTCGTGATACTAAAGAATATCTTCGTCAGTAGTGCAGGGTGATTTGATGATGTGGAATATTTATTGTCGAGTCTCAAATGATAATGTTGATGAAAAACCTTTAAATCATAAAAGATAGTAGATTTTATTTTCTACTTGACTCTTTTAATGGATTGCTTGTTCATTGTAGTTAAACTTGATGTCTATTATAATTTATCGCTTTAACATTGTTGAGACTAATGATAATTTATTCTCGCATTATCTTAGTCATAATATTTCTTCTTGGGCTAGTTGAGCTCACCCTTTCTTTCACCGCTTCTTCTTGAAATGAGAATATAGTTGGGACGAGTTGGGGAACGGAGTGATGGTCCAGAGGATAGCATTAGTAGTCCTCACTATTCTGTGAAATAGTGTGATAATAATTGTAATGAGGACTCCTTTTGAGTTTGTATAATCTCTAGTAGACAATATTTATATTCAAACTCACAGTTTATGTTTTGTCGTATTGTACACGACAGTTGTATTAGTAAGTTGTATTTGAATTATGTACCATGTATCTGGCGACCCAAGATGGGTGATGTATACCTAATTTTGGGGCGTCACAGTTGGTATCAAAGCTTAGGGATATGATCCTTGGCTAAGATGTGAGACTAGAACTAGGAGGGGAGAGACGGGGAATTCCTTCGCTAGTATGACCTACTTAAATTTATTTTGTATTTAAATTGGTTGGTCAGAGTTTAGAGATATTATGTTACATGTCAATTAACCTTTATTTTGTGGCAGTATCTGAAAATGACATCCGAGAATGTTGAGAATAACAATGGAGCACAAGAGACCGTTGAGTCTCCACATATCAATAATCAGGAGAATGTGCATCAGGAAGGCGACAATCCTCATGCAAACAACAACACTGACCAAATGATGAATGATGGATTGTTTAGAGGCTTTATGCAATTAATGCAACATCAGGCGAGAGCGGCTCCTATCCAAAATGTAGGTGGAAACACTGGAAACTCTCGGACGGTCACCGTTAAACAGTTCAAGGAGCTCGGACCTCCGGAGTTTATTGGAGAGCCAAAACCACTTAAAGCGAAAGCATGGATAAAGCAAATCACCAAGATATTTGATGTCTTGGGATGCTCGAGAGAGCAAAGGTTCCTTCACACCACCTTCATGTTGCGTGAAGAGGCGACATCGGTGGGAATCAGATAACGACATCAACTGACGACGACTCAAGATGTCTTGGGAAAAGTTCTAAGAGCTATTCAACGACAAGTACTTTCCCGAGAGTATTCGTCACATGAAAGAAGTGAAGTTTATCAAATTGGAACAAAATAATATGACCGTGTCGCAATACGAGGCTAAATTTGCGGAGTTATCCCAGTTTGCATCCTATTTGGTCGATAATGAGGAACGAATGATGCGAATATTTTTAAGAGGTTTGAAACCGGAGATACGTCAATATCTTATTTATCATAAACTGTGTTTGTACTCAGATATTGTAAATAGGGCTCAATTATTGGAGCGTGGTAACGAGTCAATGCAACTAAGAGAAAGCAGCCGGCAGCATGAAAATACCAGTGGTATCAGTCATCGAAAAGGCGACAACAAATGTGGAGGGAATCAACATGCCAGAAATGGTAACCACTTCGGTGGTAATCATGGCCAAGACAGTAAAAATGGACATTTCAAGAAGAGGAGATTCAACAATGATGGAAAGACGTCAGCACCAGCACCCATTGTTAAGGAAGGAGAACGACCACCTATCATATGCTTCAAATACGGAGGAGAGGGACACATTAGTCCAAACTGCGCGATGCCGTCTAAAGCATGTTATAATTATGGAAGAGAAGGTCACCTAGCCCAATTTTGTCGTTCACCGAAGACAAGTTCAGCTAGGATGGAGGCACCAAAGGTCGTCCCAGAAAATTCAAAGCCAGTAGTGCAAGGGAGAGCGTTTGTAGTGACCTCCCAGAAAGCAAGGAACCCGAATAAGGTCATCACGGGTAAGCTTATCATAAACTCTAGCAAAGTATATACCTTATTTGATACCGATTCTACCCATTCTTTTATTTCTCCTACTTGCGCTCAATGATTAAATTTGACTCTAGAGAAATTAGACTTTGACTTATCTGTGGAAACTCCGTTGGGAGAAACCTTCATTACATCCACGGTTTATAAGTCTTATTTGGTTCAAGTTGGTACCCACACATTACCTGTCGATCTTATTGCATTAAAAATACTTGCATTTGATGTAATTCTAGGGATTGATTGGTTAAATACTCATCATGCAAAAATTGATTGTTTTCGTAAGGTTGTTAGCTTTCATATTCCTAATCGACCTATTATGCAAATTCAAGCAACCAAACCATTAAAATCAATCACTGTCATCTCAAGCCATAAAGCTATTCGTTTATTGAAAAATGAATGTCAAGCTTTCTTAGCTCATGTCACGATCTAAACAAAAATACGCCGCTTTTGAATAATATTTCTATTGTTAATGAATTTCCTAACGTATTCATCAAGAACTTCCTGCCTACCCCAGAAGCGTGAAATTGAATTTTGTATCGACCATGAACCCTGTAGACAAAAATCCATTTCTAAAGCCCCATATCAAATGGCTCTATTGAACTTCGTGAGTTAAAGACTCAACCGTAGGAATTGTTAGACATCGGCTTTATTCGTCCTAGTACTTCTCCTTGGGGTGCTCCTGCTCTATTCGTGAAGAAAAAAAGATGGGAGTATGCGACTTTGTATTGATTATCTGAGTCAATCATGTCACCATCAAAAATAGGTACCCATTGCCACGTATTAATGACTTGTTTGACCAATTAAGAAGGAGCCAAATTCTTTTCAAAGATTGATCTTCATTCCGGATATCACCAATTGAAGATTAGAACCGATGACATTCCAAAGACGGCTTTCGGAACTTCGAGACGGGCATTATGAATTCCTAGTCATGTCCTTTGATCGACTAATGCTCCCGCCGCTTCAATGGATATGATGAACCGAGTATTCAAGGAATATTTGGATCACTTTGTGGTCGTCTTTATTGATGACATCCTCATATATTCCAAAACCCGTGAAGATCGTGAGCAACACTTGAGGCTGATACTCCAAAAGCTTCGTGAATATAAGCTTTATGCCAAGTTGAAGAAATGCGAGTTCTGGCTTGAGGAAGTAGCATTCCTTGGGAACGTGGTATCAAGTCATGGAATATCTGTTGACCCAAAGAAAGATTGAAGCTATTCAAAGTCGGGAACAACCTAAATCAAGGATCAAGTACGTAGCTTTCTCGGCTTAGCTGGTTATTATCGGAGATTCATAGAAGGGTTTTCTCAAATCGCTACTCCACTAACTCAGCTGACTCGGAAAGATATAAAGTTCGGTTGGATCGAGGATTGTGAGAAGAGTTTTCAAGAACTCAAGAGGAGACTCATTTCAAAGACCTGCTCGACAATACCATCCGGTTCTCGAGGATTTGTCATCTACAAGGATGCTTTGGGCAAAGGGTTAGGATGTGTTCTCATGCAACATGGGAAAGTCATAGCCTATGCCTCACGACAACTCAAAGAATATGAGAGGAATTATCCTACTCATGATCTAGAGTTGGTAGCTATTGTCTTCGCACTAAAGATTTGGAGGCATTACTTGTATGGGGAGAAAGTGGAGATCTTTACGGATCATAAAAGCCTCAAATATTTCTTCACTCAAAAGGAACTCAACATGCGACACAACGACGATGGCTTGAACTCATTGAAAGATTATGATCATACCATCCAATACCATCCTGGAAAAACGAACGTGGTAGCTGACGCATTGAGTAGAAGATCATATGCGGGTACGAGTGCAATATTGTCAATGCAAAGGCCCATTTTGTATGACTTGCAAAGGATGGAGATAGAGATAAAGACTCCAAAGACCCACGTGATGATGCTGAATATACGAGTAGAACCGACTTTAATTGATAAAATTAAAGTTGCTCAAGTTATAGATCCGTAGCTGATGCATATGAGGAAGAAAGTGCAAGAAGGTACGATGCCGGAAGCAAGAATCGATGAAGAAGGAATACTTCGAGTCAACTCCAGACTTTGTGTTCCTAACGACCCTAATTTAAAGTATAAAATCATGATGGAGGCGCACAACACACCGCTTTCAAATCCATCTCGGGAGTACCAAAATGTATCATGATCTTCGACATACATTTTGGTGGGGCAATATGAAGAGAGAGATAGCTACTGCTTATCTCAAGGTGTCTAACGTGTCAACGAGTCAAGGTGAAGAGCATCAAGTACCAAAAGGTCCATTACAACCACTTGAAATTCCGTAATGGAAGTGGGAGCACATTACCATGGATTTCAATTCATCGGTCTTCCCAAAGTTTCTCAAGGCATAGATACGATTTGGGTCATTGTTGATAGATCGACCAAGTCCGCTCATTTCTTACCGATGCGTAGAAACTTATACACTTGAACGCCTTGCTCAGTATGTACATAAACGAGGTTGTAAGATTGCATGGTTTGCCAATCCATTGTTTCGATCGAGACCCAAGATTCACTTCACGATTTTGGGTTAGTTTGCAAAAAGCTATGGGCACAGATTTACGATTTATGTTTCTAAGATATCATCCTCGAGGATTTAAGGACAATCGGAGAGGACTATTCAAACTCTTGAAGATCTATTAAGACTCGTGTCCTTGATTTCAAGGGAAGTTGGGACAAGTTCTTACCATCGTGGAGTTTTCCTACAACAACAGCTTATCAAGCAAGTATCGGCATGGCTCCATTCAAGCGTTGTATGGAAGAAAATGTCGCTCTCCAAAGATCTTTGGGATGAGGTGGGTGAAACAACGTTGTTGGGACCGGAGTTGGTACGTATGATCACGAAAAAAAGATTCAAACGATCCCAAGAACGTATAAAAACCTCACAAGATCGACAAAAGAGTTATGTTGATCTTCATCGAAAGGACGTGGAATTCGATATAGGAGATCATGTGTTCTTACGTGTTGCTCCATGGAAAGAAGTTACGAGATTTGGAAAGAGAGGAAAGCTCAATACTCGATTCATCGGCCCATTTTTAATCCTTGATCGAGTAGGAACTGTGGCCTATAGACTCGCTTTACCGCCAAGTATGTCTCGTGTTCATAACGTTTTTCACATATCCATGTTACGTAAATATGTGGAAGACCCGAACCACATTATTGAGTTAGAATCGAACAAAATAGCGGAAGATTTGACATATGAAGAGGTTCCTATTCAAATATTGGATAAGAAGGAACATATTCTACGCACCAAGGTTATACCTCAAGTCAAAGTTTTGTGGAGAAACCACGATGTTTGAGGAAATGACTTGGGAGTTAGAATCTGAAATGAAATCAAGGTATCCTTATCTCTTCGACATACCAGGTACGTACCCTAATTTCGAGGGCGAAATTTCATAAGAAGGGGAGATTGTAAAACCCCAACTTTTTGAATAAAGATGAATTTTCTATAAATATTATTTTTGAATATTATGGAGTGAAATTGATATAATGTTATAGTTGTGGATAATATTTATAAATTTTGCAAAAGTACGCATGTTGTTATATAATATTCGATTGGTAGGGAATATTCGCTTTAACAGGAATATTCAGTATAACTAAGACAATCATTAGTGGACCCCACAAACGAAATTATTGCCGGATTGAGAAAACGACAAAAAATACTTTATGAAAATAATGGCGGAAGTTTTACCGTTAACTGTTGAAACACCCGGTGTTAAAAGTATAGTAATACGCGTGGTTGCATAGTAGCACACGGTATTAATTATTGATGCTTAGTCACTCAGTTTTGTTTAATTATTGCTATAGTAATTGTTGTGAATTTTGGCATATTTTATGGACCCCCCATTTACCCGTTTTTTTAAATAATCGATAGAAAGTTATTTTATATATAATAAATGGTGGGGGCCCATGAGTGGGACCCATGCATGGTAAAGTCTTGAGTGGAAGACATGTTGTCGAGTGGGTTTTTGGTGGGAGAAAAAAACAAAAGAAAAAAAAATCAGGAGGGAGTTATCATCATTATTATTACATATATATATGTTTATATTTTATATGTTATATGTTATATTATATATATATATATATATATATATATATATATATATATATATACATCACTTGTTGATGAGTTGAGGCAAGAAGGAAATGGACCGTGGAAAATTTTAGCACACGCTATATATATATATTTTAATATATATAGTATATATTTAATATATATAATATAAATATTATATTTTATTTAAAAGATTTTGCTTTAAATATGGACCGTCAGATTAAAGTAAATCAATCTGACCGCTCATAAGTTTGTTATTATACGTACCCATTTTTCTATAAATAAAGCTCATTCCTTCATTATTTTCTTACGAATTCACCAAACTCTAGAGAGAGAAAATTATAGAGAAAGAAGAAAAGATTTACGCTACTTAACTACTCTTATATTCAGCCTTTTTTACTGTGGGGGTGTTATTCTTTCTTATTCATGAAGAGAAACTGTTGTTATTCCATTTCTTATTATTCTCATTGAATAACTCAGATATGCTGGCTCTACCCTATACTTGGTGATATTCTTCTATTATTCCATCTTTATTATTCTATTGAATATCCTGCTCATAATGCTTTTACTGCCGGACTGATTCCGCTTTATTATTATTCTCGCCGAATATCCTGTTTATGTTTTTTTACGTCTTAACTTAGTTCCGCCTTTTTATTATTATTCTCGCTGGAATATCCTCGTCATGCGCTTTTACGCCTAACCGATTCCGCCTTTATTAGTATTCTCATTGGAATAATCATGTCATCATGCTAAGTACCACATACAAGGTGATTTCATTGTTATTCCATTTTTATTATTCTATTGAACATCCTCGTTTGGTGCGAATATCGCCTAACCCGGGTTCCTTTATTTAGTATTCATTGAATAACTTTGCCATGCCAAGCACCGCATGCATGGTGATTTCTTTTGTTATTCCATTCTTTATTATACTCAAATTGGTTAATGTTTTGACTACTATACTCCATGAAATTAGTGGAATATCCTCGATATTTGTGCTTCATCCAAAGATCTTTTCATGGAAATATTGTTCGAGCATTCTTGAATTTTACTCTACAAAGCAAAGATCATGTTGACAATTTGGACATTATTAGTTCTGGATAAATTAATTCTTGAACTTGTTTTATTGAATTCTTATATCATTGTCATCATCCTCATATTTATATTTTTTGAAAGTCATCCGTGGCCCAGAGTAGTGCATAGATGGACTTGGTATGATTATGACCAAGGATTATTCTTGTAATCATGACCGTAATGTTACAAATGATGTGGTAAAAGTCCTCATTGGCCCGTAGTGCATTGATGGACGATTGTTGGCATGACCATGACCATTAATGAATACACAAATATTCTTGACCGTAAGGCATGGATAATTGTGGTCGTGATACTAAAGAATATCCTCGGCAGTAGTCATGGGTGATTCGATGATGTGGAATATTTATTAAGCTTAGTCTCGCCGATAATGAGTGATAAAAACCTTTTAAATCATAAAAGATAGTATATTTTATTTTCTACTCGACTCTTTTAATGGATTGCTTGTTCCGCTGCAGTTAAACTTGATGTCTATTATATTTTATCAGTTTAACATTGTTGGAGACTAATGATAATTTATTCTGCATTATCTTAGTCATAATATTTCTTACTGGGCTAGTTGAGCTCACCCTTTCTTTCACTGTTCTCTTCAGGAAATGAGAATATAGTTGGAATGAGTCGGGGAACGGAGTGATGGTCCAGAGGATAGCATTAGTAGTCCTCACTATTCTGTGAAATAGTGTGATAATAATTGTAATGAGGACTCCTTTTGAGTTTGTATAATCTCTAGTAGACAATATTTGTATTCAAACTCACAGTTTATGTTTTGTTGTATTGTACACGATAGTTGTATTAGTAAGTTGTATTTGAATTCTGTACCATGTATCTGGCGACCCAAGATGGGTGATGTATACCTAATTTTGGGGGCGTCACATTAACCTTATTTCTGACGGAATATTCGGTCGAAAATTCGGTCGTATATAAGCAGGTCAAAATTAAGTCTGTCGATCTTTCGGTCGGGGATACTTAACATCAGCGGACTTATCCTCAACTGAATATTCAGTCGGGGTTAATATATGTCTGACTGAAAACCTTCTGTCGAGGATATTCGATCGATGATACGCATGACACGTGGCAGCGTGACAAAAATAATAGATTCCTTAAACTCGACAGAATTTCGTCGAGCGTATCACTATTCCGTCAAGAATAGATGTGACACGTGTCACATGACCAAAATGGGAAGGACTTATGTCCGACGAAAATCCATCGAGAATAGTATTTTTTTTAATATTTTATTTGTTTTGGCAATATCCAGGGATTTAACCCACATCTTGTACCTGTACCTATATTCCCAACATCACATACACATACACAAGCTAACAATATGACCAATAACATGAATTACAATTACCAAGGCCGACAATATGTCAAAAACAAACTAAATGAGAAGTAAAAAGGTCAAAAATATCCCATTAATCTAAACTAAACTATATCAAACATCTCATTAAGCTAAATTAAACTAAATGTCAAGCCGCAATAAAACCAAAGTAATGACAAGGTTTAAACTACAATACATCAAAAGTAATGTAAACTATAAAATAATGTAACTCAAAATGTAAACTAAGTCAAAAATAATGTAAACTACAAACGAATGTAAACTAAGTAAAACTAGTAGAGCCCCCGGTATGAGGAGGATCATCGAGTGCAAAGCGTCGTACGCTTCCGAGTATGAAAATCGCCATCATCGCTATCCCGCTCAATCGGTCAAACAAATCACCTGTTGATACAATATAATGTAACTCATTAGTCCATATATATGATTCAGTTAAAGATAACTAAATGAAAATTAAATTACATTCAAAATATATATTTGAATTTAAAATGAATAGTATACCTGAGCAGTTGAGCACTGACTCAACATCGGCCCAAACGCGTCCTCGACTAAGGTAACCACCATCCGAACAATCTCGTCGTGTATCGCAGACCACTGCTCCGGAGGGATACCCGTACTCTCGACGGTGGCACCAATTGCAAACGCCTCATGTAAGTCGATGGAGGTGAGAAATCACCAAGGTGTCCCGACGATGGAACAGCGGATCGGTCTCAAACCTTTCCGACACCGTAACCATAACACGTTGGAACAAAGCATTGTCTAAGCCAGCGCCCGTATGTGATGGTCCCACGGGGATTCTCGGACGCAGACGCTGGCTAGAGCCTACAAAAATAAATATAACATGAATAATATTATAAATTTACTTTATTCATAAACAAGAAATAAACTAAATATATTATACCTCCTGGCAGTGTATAGGTTGGTATCCTTGGTAAGCCTAGCACTCGATACCAGCCGCTAGTACTAGTGGGAGTATCCTAAGACGCGACCCAAAGAGTCGTCTCCTCGTCCTGAGATAAACTAATCTCGGGCAGAGGGACGGTGAATCTAACGTCTCAAGATCGCTTCTTAGCAAATATGCAACTCCGCTTATATATTGGTCATGGATCTTCTCAAACCGCTCTTGTAATTTGATATATGTACATGTGAGTTATCTTGGTATCATCATATAAATTATGTAATATTATCCTAAATAATATTTATTATAGTAAATGTATTACCAGATATAGCTAGTCTTTCTTTGGAGACATCGTCGTCCACAAGTAGAGCCCTTCTTGACGTATGGACTCTATCCCGAACTCCATCATAGTAGGAGGTCATTTAGCTACTCGCATGGCCTAAATCATATACATTAAATAATATCACCTTAATTTACTATAGTTGCGCTTTAATATTAAACTAAACTAAAGGGAAATACATACCACTTAACCTCCCTAAACGATCATGAGCCGTATATGTACCACTCATGACTTGCCTCGATTCTTCTTCATCTGCTCCGACTTGGTCTTGAACACAACATCATCCCTGTATGCACACATCACAGCCCATGCTACATCTGATACTGCCGGCGGCTAATACTCTCGCAAAGTAGTCCCGAACGATTCTTCTACCGCCCGGACTGCCTCTATCGTACCTCGTACAGCCAGCTGGCATAATTCTTCGAGATGTGGGCAATGATAACAGCGTCACCATCCACCTCAGTGATGTCGGTCTCGTATTTATAGTATCTCTATCAAACAGACATAACATACGTATAATTAATTATTTAAATAATATGTAAATAACATGGACCTTGATTTAATATATGTAATTCGACTTACGTGAAACTCCTGCAACACTGTCACCATAAAGCAGGTATCGTAACGCGAGTACTGGCTAAATTGCATGCAGCCAGTAGGGAGATGCACCAGGCAGATGGCGTGTACGGTCGCCTTAGCGAAAGGATCCATAATACTATAATACAAAATTTATTAAGAACATTTTAATTTATTAATCACATAATAATATCATCGCAATTGAACATAAGTGATAGTTGAAACCTACACAGACGAGTTGACATCAACTGGAATGACGTCAGGCACTACCGACGGATGACCTAATCGACCGAGGTTAGACCTCACGACAATCGACACGCGCCAGCATCTCGATGTTTAATATAGTTATGACATTGTCAATGAATGTATAATATAGTTATGAAAAAATGTTACTGAGCCAAAAAAAGAAATCAACTCACTAGCATCTGAAGACGACCCTCCCTGGGAGCCGTCACCCGATCCGGAACTGCCGCCACCACGGCCACCTCCACCGCTATGTCGAGGCGTAGTTGTACTACTGAAATAACAGACATAGATACAATGACATTAATTAAATTTCATTTCAATTATTATATATAATTTTGTTGTATAATATTTACAAAACACCAATTATTGAAGTAGTACGTCGTCAAACCCGTCAGAATCAAAATCATTTTCATCTTCTAATTTTGATTATGTCTCTTCCTCTTCTGTATCAATTTCTTCCTCAGTATCATCTTCTACCATCACATACGGATTGACAACCACATCTTCATCCACTTCATCAACATCGAGTACGTCAACGACATCATCAACCAACACATCGTCATCATATAGCACAACGTGGCTGGGATTGCTAACTTGTTCTTGTTCTTGCAACGGGTCATCCGTTCTAGACAGATTAGTACCATCAAATAACCGAGTCGTCGTTGTCACAATTGTATACCAGGGGTTCTATAATTTACGACATTAAGGGTGTAGTACACTTGAGTTGCTTGGCTGGCTAACACAAATACGTCATCAGACTGTAAATTCAATTTTATATCTACTATGACGATTCTATTGCGATCAACTTTAACACCCTTTGTAGTATCAAATCAGCGACACTTAAATGTAACGACCTTTTTAGCCCCTAGATAATTGAGCACAACCACTTCCTTTAATCTTCAATAGTAATTGACTCAGAATCTCCATAACAACTTCTATGACGCCCCCAAAATAGGTATACATCACCCATTCTGAGTTGTCAATACATGGTACAGAAACAACTACAACTTTTATTATTACAACAGTAAAACTGTGAGTTTGAATACAAATATTATCTTCTAGAAAATATCTATACTCAAATAAATCCTCATCACATTTATTGATACATTATTTTACAAAAATGGTGAGGACTACTAAACAACTCTCTAGACCTTCATTCCATACCCCGACTCGTACTCGCTATATTCTCGCCTCCTGAGAAGAAAAATGGAACAAAAAGGAAAAGGGTGAGCTCAACTAGCTCAGTAAAGAATATTATGACTAAGATAATATACAACAAATTATCGTTAGTCTTCAACAGGAAAAAATCTAATAGAATACAATAGACAACAAATTTTAAATCAATATTCGCAATGAAATAATAATTCATTAGAAGAGTTAAGTAGAGAATGCAAACTACTATCTTCTATGTATGAATTTAAAAGTTCATCGCTCATCTTTTATCCCCAGTAACATCAATCAATATATATCCGAATCAAATATTCATCTTTGCACTACAAAGCCAAAAGATATTCATCATTAATCATGTTCATCTAAACACTGCATCATTTTGCACTACGCCAAAGATATTCATCGAAAATCATTCATCTTTGCACTACAGTGCCAAAGATATTCAATAATATCATCATTTAAGACCGAGGGTGATGAAAATATTTTTAAAGAAATCTAATCCAAAGGAAATAAAATGACAAGGATTAAGGATTAAGGATTAAGGATTCGTACTTTGTTTTATCCATGTCCAAAAATACCTCAAAATAATCATAGTTGTGTAAAATTCAAGAATGATCAAAACATGGATACAATCAAAGCTAGTATCCACAATAGATATTTTTTAGACGAAAAGGAAAATTTTCATTTTTCGATGAATAGTCTTGCGTGATTCGTGAATAATGTCGATATCGTGAATAAAGGTTGAGTATACGTGAATAGTAACTCCGACACCAAAAGTTCCAAATTTGATAAAAACATCATATCAATATTTCAAAGATAATGATATTGAAGAAATAATATCATTACGAAAAAATAATATCCCTTACCTCGAAAGATTAAGATTTAATTGGAATACCGGTATAAGTCTTTGAAGGAACTTACCTGCCTAACAATACTCAAAGTATACTTAAAATACTCACAAGAATACGCCGATAATATATAGAGAGAAAACTTCAGCTTTACGGTGTGATTTTCAATTCTAACCTAAGCACCCTATTTATAGGAAATTGCTAAACACCAAAGCGTAGAAAATTTAATAAATTAATAATATAATTATATAAATTTCCTACGCATGCCTAGAATCTGATTTCAGCCATCAAACACATGTTAAAGATGCCCCAAACATTCCAAAAACGTTTTTCTAACTAAAAATATTTTAAACTTCCAAAATCAATTATTTTGAACTTGAACTTCAATAATTCACAATAAATAGCTCTTTATCAAAAAATTTGAATCTCGCTTTTTTTTTATAGAAAATTCAATTCTCTACAACTTTGCGTAAAGAAAGTTTTTCCAAATTCCAAATGTAAATTGACCAAATCCACAAACAGCGATTTTACATGCTATAATCAAATTTCAATAATAAATGGGGTCCACCGACATGTTTAATATGTTTTAAACATTTATTGCAACAAAAATACTCTTCCTCCTCGTATACTCATATATCCCACATTCGTTATAAAAATATCACCATTATTATATTATTAAAATATAATAATATATTTAAATAAGTTATTTTATCGTAAAAGATAAAATTTCAATTTTCAACAATTGTCACATTAAAAATTTTCTCCATCTATATCCACATAAAATCAATATTTTTCTCATCATATGAATCAATAATTAATTATTCACAAATAATATTACGAATCACAATATTAATGACAACCAAAAGCCTCAGAAAGAGGGGGCTTTCAATAAGAATTTCTCCTTATCATGCCGCAATTATTAGTGACCAAACCTCTCCTTAGATGTAACTTTCTAGACATTGCCAATAATGTTATCTAATAATATTATTCAGATAATATGAATTATTGCTTCGATAATGAAAAATACCGTAATGACAATTATCAAACAACAAAGAATATAAAATATCAACGCAAAGAATTATTGAATCAATAAAATAAAATATCGAATAAAGAATTACCGTAACCATTATCGAGTAGTGCCTTCTTACGTAAGAATCAATAATTGGTGCAATACCGTGCTACTCTTATTTTTAACCACCGAGTATTTTAACAAAGATAATCTGCAGAATAACTACGCCGCTATTTTTAAACAACTTATATTTGTCGCTTTCTTCATCCAATCGCTTTTTAAGTTATGGGGCCCACACACGGTCACAGTCATTGCATTTAATATTCCCCGACAAGATTTAATATTCCACGACCAAACGAATATTCCCCGACAACAATGAATATTTTATAACCACTTGCTTATTTTGAAATATTTATGATATCACCCCTAACTATCCACATTAATCAAATCAACCCTTACTATTTCAAAATAATAAATAGAGAAAATTAAATTTCATTAATAATAAGTTTGGGTCTTACAACCTCCCTCCTTATGAAATTTCGTCCTCAAAATTGACGTGACGTACTGGTGTTTTCAAAAGGTGAGGATACCTCGCTTTCATTTCCGCTTTCCATTCCCGTGTCATTTCCTCTATAACATGATTCCTCCACAAAACTTTAACTTGTGGTATGACCTTTCATGCAGTAGGACATGCTCCTTCCTATCCAAAATCTTGACAGTACCTCCTCATACGTTAAGTCTTCTACTATCTCGTCCTGGGTTCTAACTCTATAACGTGATTCGGTCTTTCACATATTTACTGAGTACGATATGTGAAACACATTATGAACACGAGACATACTTGAGGTAACGCGAGTCTATAGGCTACATTTCCTACTCGGTCAAGAATTTGAAATGGACCAATAAATCGTGGATTGAGCTTTCCTCTCTTCCCAAATCTTGTAACTCCCTTCCATGGAGCAACTCGCAACAATACATGATCCCCTATACTAAATTCCACGCCCTTTCGATGAAGATCCGCATAACTCTTTTGTCGATCTTGTGCCATTTGTATATCGCTTGTCGAATCATTTGGATCTTTTCGGTGAGTCATATCGTATTAACTCGGTCCCAACAATGTTGCTTCACCCACCTCATCCCAACATATTGGAGAGCGACACTTTCGTCCCATATAATGCTTCAAATGGAGCCACACCTATACTTGCTTGCTTGATAAAGCTGTTGTTGTAGGAGAATTCCACCAATGGTAAATACTTATCCCAACCGCCCTTGAAGTCTAGGACACAGTAGTCTTAATAGATCTTCAAGAGTTTGAATAGTCCTCTCTCGATTGTCCGTCCGCTTGGGGATGGTATGCCAACTAAATCGCAAACTCCGCTCCATAGCTTTTTGCAAGCTAACCCAAAATCTTGAAGTGAATCTTGGGTCACGATCCGAAACTATGGATACTTGGCATGCCATGCAACCTCACAATCTCATTCACGTACATACTAGCAAGACGCTCAAGGAATAAGTGTCCCGTGATCGGCAAGAAATGAGCGGAGACTTGGTTAATCTATCAACAATAACCCAAATAGCATTGATGCCTTGAGAAACCATAGGAAGACCCGTGAATCGAAATCCATGGTAATGTGTTCCCACTTCCATTTCGGAATCTCAAGTGGTTGCAACGGACCCTTAGGTACTAGATGCTCCGCCTTTACACGTTAGCAGTTAAACACATTGAGATAAACTTTGCAATCTCTCTCTTCATATTGTTCCACCAAAATGTATGTCGAAGATCACGATACATTTTAGTACTTCTAGGATGGATTGCAAATGGTGTATTGTGTGCCTCCATCATAATCTTGTACTTCAAATCAGAGTCGTTAGGGACACAAAGTCTGGAGTGGACTCGAAGTATTCCTTCTTCATCAATTCTCGCTTCCGGAATAGCTCCTTCTTGTACTTTCTTCTTCATACGCATCAGCTCCGGGTCGGTGGCTTGAGCAACCTTAACTTTTTCTATTAAAGTTGGCTCTATGCGTATACTTGACATCATCGCACTCATTCCCGCATATGATCTTCTACTCAATGCGTCAGCTACCACGTTCGCTTTACCAGGATGGTATTGAATAGTGTGGTCGTAGTCTTTCAATAGTTCGAGCCAACGTCGCTGCCGCATGTTGAGTTCTTTTTGAGTGAAGAAATATTTAAGGCTTTTATGGTCTGAATATATCTCCACTTTCTCCCCATATAGATAGTGCCTCCATATCTTTAGCGCTGCAACGATCACCGCTAACTCTAGATCATGAGTAGGATAATTCCTCCTCATACTTTTTAAGTTGTCGCGAGGCATAGGCTATGACTTTCCCGCGCCGCATGAGAACACATCCTAACCCTTTGCACCGAAGCATCACCAGAGATAACAAATCCATTCGAACCGGATGGTATTGTTAGAGCAGAACAAAAAAAATAGTCTCCTCTTAAGCTCTTGAAACTCTTCTCGCATTCTTCGCCTCCAAACGAATTTTGTATCCTTCCGAGTTAGGCGAAGTTAATGGAGTAGCGATTCGAGAAAACCCTTCCACGAATCTCCGATAATAACCAACAGACCCGTAAAGTTACGTACTTCATCCACCGACTTGATCGCTTCCCATCTTTGTATTGCTTCAATCTTCACGGATCAACAGTACTCCATGTTTTGACACCGACGTGCCCAAGAAATGCTACTTCCTCAAGCCGAACTCGCATTTCTTTAATTTGGCATATAGTTTGTTTTCACGAAGCCTTTGGAGTACCAAATTCAAATGGTGCTCATGATCTTCACGACTTTTGGAATATATGAGGATGTCATCAATAAAGACAACAACAAATCGATCCAAATATTCCTTGAATACTCGGTTCATTATATCCATGAAAGCCATGAGGAGCATTAGTTAGTCCGAAAGACATGACTAAGAATTCATAATGCCCATATCGAAGTTCTCGGCGCCTTTGGAATATCCTCGATTAATCTTCAAATGATGATATCCGAATCGAAGATCGATTTTTGAAAAGAATTGTTCCCTTGCAATCGGTCAAAAAAGTCATCAATACGAGGTAGAGGATACCTATTCTTGATGGTGACATGGTTCAATTCCCGATAGTCAATACAAAGTCGCATACTCCGCCTTTCTTCTTTCTTACGAATAAAACAGAGCACCCCAAGGAGATGTACTAGGATGAATGAAACCGATGTCCAACAATTCCTCGTAGTTGAACCTTTAACTCCCGAAGTTCAATAGGAGCCATTCGATATGGGGTTTTAGAAATGGGCTTTGTACCGTGTTCAAGATGAATAAAGAATTCAACTTCACGCTCGGGGTAGACCGAAAGTTCTTCGTGAAATACGTTAGAAAGTCAATAACAACAGAATATTATTCAAATTTGATGTGTCTTTATTCAAATCCATAACATGGGCTAAGAAAGCTTGACATCCATTTTTCAATAAACAAATAGCTTTATGATTAGATATGACGGTGATTGATTTTAATGGTTTAGTTGCTTGAATTAAATGCAACAGTTGGTTAGAATATGAAAATTAACAACCTTACGAAAACAATCAATTTTGGCATGATGAGTAGTTAACCAATCAATCCCTAAAATAACATCAAAAGCAAGTATCTTTAAAGAGATAAGGTCAACAAGTAAGGTGATGGTGCCAACTTGAATCAAACAAGATTTATAAACAGTGGATGTGATGAAAGTTTCTCCTAACTGGAGTTTCCACAGATAAGTCAAAGTCTAATTTCTCCTGAGTCAAGTTTAAACGCTGAGCACATGCGCAGAGAGATAAATGAATGGGTAGCACCCCAGATCAAGTAAGGTATAAACTTCGCAAGAATTTATAAATAGCTTACCCGTGATCACCTCGTTTGGGTTCTCGATTTTGACCACCCAAGACAAACGCTCTTCCCTAATCGTTGACTTTGACTTTTCTCGACAGATCTTTTTTGAGTCACCGTCCCCCGCATTGAACTAGGTTTCATTATCGCATAATCTCGAGCGATATGTCCTTCCTTTCCACAATTATAGCATACCTTGAATCTGTTGTGGGCGCTTGGACCGATATGTCCCTCTTTTCCGCATTTGTAACATATGACCGGTGGTCGTTTCCTCCTTTAGAACCGATTCTTTGCCGAGACTGCATCTTCACATGGTCGTTGTTAAATCTCCTTTTTAAAATCTCCTCCCGACTCGCTTCTTCTATTTTCATGGCCATGATTACCACCGTAGTGGTTACCATTTTTGTCCGCTATTTCTTTCTCCGCCGGGTTATCATTATTCTCATTGATCGCTATCTCTACAAGTACGATCCTCGTTATGGTCCCTCGGTTGAACATACTCGTTATCTCGCTCTAACAATTGAGCCATGTTAACAACATCCGAATAGAGAGAAAATTTATGAGAAATGAGATATTGTCGTATCTTGGGTTTCAAACCTCTCGAAACATCCGCGTCATCGCTCCTCATTCTCCACCAAATGAGGTCTGAACCGGATAACTCTACAAACTTTGCCTCGTACTTTCAAGACACCGTCGTATGTTGTTTTGTTCTAATCTGATGAACTCCACTTCCTTCATATAGACGAACACTTTCGTGAAAGTATTTGTCATTAAATAATTTCTGAAATGTCTCCCAAGACATGCTTTGAGTGCGGATGGGAGTACGCCTACGCATTCTCCACCAATGAGTCTCGCCTCGCCACTTTTAACATAAAGGTGGCGAATGGAACCTTCGTTCTCCTCGTGCATCCCAAGACATCGAATATCTTGGTAATTTGCTTGACCCATGTTTCCGCCATGATCGGATCCGGCTTTCCCTTAAATTCGTGGTCCCAACTCTTTGAACCGCTTGGGTCATTTGTGACAACCGTGAATTGCTATCATTTCCTCCTATATTTTGAACACGAGTCTCCTCGTCTGATTTTACATGAATCGCAAAAACTTCTAAACATCCCCTCATTCATCATCTGCTCGATTGGTGTTGTTCACGGGAGGAACATTGCCACTGTTGCACGCTCTCCTCGTTGGTGAGTATGAGCGTCTCCACTCTGGTCTCATTTCCATTGTTAATATTCTCGGTCGACATTCTCAAATACCGCCATAAAACAAGGGTTAATTAAGGAAATCAATATATCACATAATATCCCTATATACCGACCAACTAACAAATAAGCTTAGGTAGGACACACTAGCGAAGGATTTACTCGCCTCTCCCCTCCTAGTTCTATTCCCCATCTCCGCCAGAGATCATATCCCTAAGCTCGATACCAACCGTGACGCCCCCAAAATAGGTATACATCACCCATTCGAAGTTGTCAATACATGGTACGTAAACAACTACAACTTTTATTATTACAACAAGAAACTGTGAGTTTGAATACAAATATTATCTTCTAGACAATATCTATACTCAAATAAATCCTCATCACATTTATTGATACATTATTTTACAAAAATGGTGAGGACTACTAAACAACTCTCTAGAACCTTCATTCCAAACCCCGCTAAATCTCGCTTTATATTCTCGCCTCACGAGAAGAAAAATGGAATAAAAGGAAAAGGGTGAGCTCAACTAGCTCAAGAAGAATATTATGACTAAGATAATATACAACAAATTATCGTTAGTCTTCAACAGGAAAAATCTAATAGAATACAATAGACAACAAATTTTAAATCAATATTCACAATGAAATAATAATTCATTAGAAGAGTTAAGTAGAGAATGCAAACTACTATCTTCTGTATGAATTTAAAAGTTCATCGCTCTATCTTTTATCCTGTAACATCAATCAATATATATCCGAATCAAATATTCATCTTTGCACTACAGCCAAAGATATTCATCATTGGTCATGTTCATCTAAACACTGCTCATCTTTTGCACTACGGGCCAAAGATATTCATCGAAATCATTCATCTTTGCACTACTGTGCCAAAGATATTCAATAATATCATCATTTAAGACCGAGGGGTGATGAAAAATATTTTTAAAGAACGAATCCAAAGGAAACAAAATGACAAGGATTAAGGATTAAGGATTAAGGATTCGTACTTTGTTTTATCCATGTCCAAAAATACCTCAAAAATAATCATAGTGGTGTAAAATTCAAGAATGATCAAAACATGGATACAATCAAAGCTAGTATCCACAATAGATATTTTAGACAAAAAGGAAAATTTTTCATTTTTTGATGAATAGTGTCGTATTCGTGAATAAAGGTCGATATCGTGAATAAAGTCTCAGATATCGTGAATAAGAACTCCAGACACCAAAAGTTCCAAATTTGATAAAAACTTCATATCAATATTTCAAAGATAATGATATTGAAGAAATAATATCATTACTGAAAAAAATAATATCCCTTACCTCGAAAGATTAGTACTTCTAATGGAATACCTGGGTATAGTCTTTGAAAGGAACTTACTGCCGCCTAACAATACTCAAAGTATACTCAAAATACTCACAAGAATACGCCGATAATATAGAAAGAGAAACTTCAGTTTACGGTGTGATTTTTAATTCTAACCTAAGCACCCTATTTATAGAAATTGCTTAGAACACCCAAAAGCGAAAAATTTAATAAATTAATAATATAATTATATAAATTTCCTACGCATGCCTAGAATCTGATTTCAGCCATCAAACACATGTTAAAGATGCCCCAAACATTCCAAAAACGTTTTTCTAACAAAATATTTTAAACTTCCAAAAATCAATTATTTGAGCTTCAGAGCTTCAATAATTCACAATAAATAGCCTTTTATCAAAAAAATTGAATCTCGCAATTTTTATAGGAAATTCAATTCTCTACAACTTTCCGTAAGAAAGTTTTTCCAAATTCCAAATAGAAATTGACCAAAATCATAAACAAGCGATTTTACATGCTATAATCAAATTTCAATCAATAAATGGGGTCCAATTTACATGTTTAACATTTTTAAACATTTATTGCAACAAAATACTCTTTCTCCTCGTATACTCATATATCTCACATTCGTTATAAAAATATCACCATTATTATATTATTAAAATATAATAATATATTTAAATAAATTATTTTATCGTAAAAAGATAAAATTTCAATTTTAAACAATTGTCACATTAAAAATTTTCTCCATCTATATCCACATAAAATTAATATTTTCATCATCATATGAATCAATAATTAATTATTCATAAATAATATTACAGAATCACAATATTGACAACCAGGCCGTTCCCAGGAAAGAGGGGCTTTCCAATAAGGATTTCTCCTTACTAGCGCATGAATTAGGTGACCAAACCTCTCCTTAGATGTAACTTTCTAGACATTGCCAATAATGTTATCTAATAATATTATTTAGATAATATGAATTATTGCTTCGATAATGAAAAATACCGTAAATGACAATTATTGAAACAATGAAATATAAAATATCAACGCAGCAATTATTGAATCAATAAAATAAAATAATCTAATGAGCGATTATTCGTAACCATTATTGAGTAGTGCCTTCTTACGTAAGAATCAATAATTGGTGCAATACCGCAAAGCTATCGTGTTTTTTAACCAATTTAGTATTTTAACAATATTAATTGATAATAACTACGCCGTTATTTTTAAACAACTTATATTTATCGTTTTCTTCATCCAATCGCTTTCACATGGGGCCCACACACATGGTCATACTCAGTCGCATTTAATATTCCCACAAAAGATCTGAATATTCCACGACCAAACGAATATTCCCCGACAACAATGAATATTTATATCCACTTGCTTTATTTTGAAATATTTGCGTATCTTACCCCTAACTATCCACATTAATCAAATCAACCCTTACTATTTCAAAATAATAAATAGAGAAAATTAAATTTTATTAATAATAAGCTGGGGTCTTACAACTTCCCAACACGACAATGCCAGAGTTGACTGATGTCAATTCATTCAAGTCATCAACCTTGAATCTATACCCATTCACGATACAACCTGGAAATGAACTAACGAGTTTGTAAGAGCCTAAAATGACATCTCTAAAACGCTCATAAGCGTTCTCTTCTTCAACCCTTCTCTTAAACCACTGATGAAAATTGTCATTAGTGAATGTTTCCATCTGTGATATAGTCAACCCCGGGTTAGAAGCTTGCGATTCCAATTCGAATGCGTTGCGTACAATAATATGGCAATTGTTTAATTGTTGATTAAGGTAAGAAAAAATAATTTTCAACTTGAAATAATACATACTTGATGTACGACAATACTTTAGGCATATTCAGAAGCACGTATGTAGATACAATCTTTAAATCTTTATCAGTTAGGTAAGTCGTCGTCTCATATCTAAATGGTTTGGCCGGATAAGTGAATATAGCCAACTCATCAGCACGCGTTTGGGGATCAATGACGACCTCATTCCGACTTAGACGATTGTGCTTCGTTGAGACTGCATCGTCAAAGTATAGCGAGCAGAAGTTGACAAGCTCTTCCTTCGTATAGCGTTCAGCAATAGAACCCTTTACACGAGCTTTGTTTTTAACTTTCTGTTTTAATCGACGCATATACCTGAAATATGACAATATATCGGCTAAAACAAATATTCAGGTGATGACTATAACACAATGTAGGTGATATTACCTCTCAAAAGGATACATCCATCGATATTGCACCGGTCCTCCAAGCTTAAGTTCATATGGCAGATGAATAGGCAAATGCTCCATCGATTCAAAGAACCCTGGAGGTAAGATCATTTCGAGCTTACACATTTTCAACACTATATTTTTCTCCATCTGCTCCACATCACTGTACCTTATAATAGTTGTGAAAATATCCCGAAAGAAATTTGAAAGTGCGGTAAAGGCATCATTAATATTCCTCGGTAATACTTCACGAAAGGCAATTGAAATCAACTTCTGTATGAATACATGACAGTCATGACTCTTAAATCCGATAATTTTCAACTGCTCAACCTTAGTACATCGAGAGATGTTAGAAGCATAACCATCTGGTAGCTTCAATGCACTAAGCCACTTGCAAATGTTTTCAACCTGTTGCTTGGTAAGACAAAATGGAGCTTTTGGTTTTGAGTTGTTAGGACGGAGCCACAATTTCCGCCTGATGTTCATTTCCTCCAAGTCTTTACGTGATTTATCATTGTCTTTTGTTTTACCACTCGTATCTAGCACAGTGTAAAACAAGTTCTCGAACACATTTTTCTCCGTATGCATGACATCTATACAATGACGAAGTGCTAGTGTCCCCCAATATGGCAACTCAAACCAAATGGGCGAGTGTGTCCAATTATGAGCTTTACCGTACCCTATTGCTCTCAACTTACCATGCTCCTTCCCAGGCGGTGGAAATGTCAAATCATTTAGCCATCCTAGTACATCGCTGCCCGACAAGCGACCAATAACCACCTTCTTTTCTGTTTTTCTATTGAACTGTGTAGACATCTTTCTATAATTGTGCTCAACAGGCAAGAATCTTCGAGCAGTTCCAAAGAAACTAGTTTTTCGCCCATGACGCAGTTGTGTGCCCAACATATCCCCCATACAGACTGGACATGACAATTTACCATGGGTCGACCAACCACTAACCATCCCAAGTGCCGGAAAGTTAATGATAGTCCACAACAAGGCTGCCTCCATCAAAAAATTATGCCTGATAGATTTATCAAAAGTTTGAACCCCTGTTTCCCATAACATCTTAAGTTCATTGACTAACGGTCTAAGGTACACGTTGATGTCTTTTGTAGGACTCTTATCCCCCGGTATTAGTAAAGTCAAGAAAGATACGGATCCCTCATGCACATTGACGGTGGAAGATTGTAAGCTACCATAATCACTGGCCAAACAGAATATGGCTGACTAAACTTATTAAACGGACAAAATTCATCTGTAGCCATGCCAAGCCTGACATTCCTAACATTGTCGGTAAATTATGGAAAATTAGCATCAAAATTCTTCTACTCATCTCCATCTGCTGGGTGAGTAAGCTGACCAGGGACGACGTCCTTGTCTCTATGCTGTGACATCTTGGGTGCGATATCTGAAAGACATGAATAATCACGCTTGCAACCTCTCTGCAAGAAGAAGAAAGTATCGTAATATCTTCTTCGGAACATGTTTCTCCTTCCCCCCACGTTTTGTGATTTTGTACCGAGGCAACTTGCATATATCACACTGCACCTTATCTTTGTCATCCCCATAGTATAACATACAGTCCTCTTCACAAGCATCGATCTTGTCATACCCGAGATTCAACCCCTTAACCATCTTCTTCACTTCATAGTAACTCGCGGGCAGGGTATTATCCTTAGGTAAGAACTCCCTAAAATAGCAAGTAAATCATTGAATCCTCTCTCACTGCAATCATGCTCATTCTTGTAGTGTGAAAGCTTCGTCACTGTAGAAAGCCTGGTGTGCTTGTCGTGTTCAGGATACAATGGGGTCCCTGATTCAGATAGCATCTTGTAGAAGGTAGCTGATGAATCATTTGGCTTTTGTTGATCAGCACTGCTTGATGCAGGCTCATTTTCAGCCTAGTCAATATTCGTAGGGCCATACGCATCTACCAACATCTCCACGACATCATAGTTATCTGACTGGTCTACAGTACTGTCTGACAGATCTCTAAACTCAACTGATTACCCGTGATGAATCCATACCAAATACCCATCCACAAACCCACGTGAATATAAGTCAAATTTCACTTCATCGGTAGTCTTCAATATCATGTTCTTACACTTGAGACATGGGCATCTCATCTTTTCGTTCAGATCATCAGCATGTTCTATTTCTCTGTTCATAAAATTAGACACCCCGTCATGGTACGCATCAACTAATCCCCTCTCATCAATCTTTATCCTACGGTACATCCAACTCCGGTCGGCATCCATCTTTAATTAAAGAAAATACCCAATTAGATCAAGAATAATCATGAATGTGGTCCAAGCATGAATTTAGTTTACCTAGTATATATCTCCACTTCTACGAGGGTTAAGCTTATCCCGCTTCTCGACGCGTCTCCTCACTAGTGCCAATCTTAAGCACGCGTTCCTACTATTTTCGAAAATTTTAAGAAGACTCTCCCATGGTCTCCAAGTACACGAAATAGACCAAGAAAACTTAGTCTAAGTATGCACTCGCAGAATATGTAGAGACACCAAATTGAAAGTTCCTCAAAATTTATAAAACGCACCTCACATTGGCAACGCACCGACCTAAGTGATAGACATAACATCCAAAGAATGATCCCCAAATCAGGATTTTTCGACATTCACTCCTAATGAGTGAATGTCGAACGAGTTTCTAAGTTGACACCTCCAAAGCATGTATGTCGAACGTCAAGATAAACTAAGTATATAGCATTTGCTTAGTTTGAACGATATGATCTGGTTCCCATATTTTATTATGGGAACCAGATCATATCATTCAAACTAAGCAAATGCTACTTAGTTTATTATTTTATTTTATGTTATTTATTTCAAATATATTATGTTATTTTAATTTATGTATATTTAATTTATTAGCTTTGATTTTATTTAATTCTACTTGGTTTATTGTATTTTATTTTAAAACCTTGAATATGGAAACTACTTATTGAGTTTATTTTAATTTTTGAAAACTAAGAAAATGTTACTTAGTTTATTATTTTATTTTATGTTAATTTATTTCAATATATTATTTTATTTTAAATTATGTTTATTTAATTTATTAGCTTTGATTTTATTTAATTCTACTTGGTTTATTGTATTTTATTTTAAAACCTTGAATATGGAAACTACTTATTGAGTTTATTTTAATTGTTGAAAACTAAGCAAATGCTACTTAGTTTATTATTTTATTTTATGTTAATTTATTTCAATTATGTTATGTTATTTTAATATGTTATGTTATTTTATTTTATAGTATATTATATTAAATAATTTTTATTTTATTTTATTTTATTTTGTAGTATATTAAATTAAATTTAAATTATTAAAATAAATTTATTTTATTTTATTAAATTTAAATTATTAAATTAAATTATTTACTTTATTTATTTTATTTTATTAAATTTAAATTATTATAATTTATTATTATTTGGTATTTTATTTTATTTAATCTTATTTTTACTCATATTATATTATATTATTTAATTTAATTTAATTTAATGTATTTTATTTATTTATTAGATATAATTTAAGTTATAATCCATTTAGTAACTTATTATATTTTATCTTAATTATCTTATCTTATGTTATTTAATTTTATTATTTTATATTATATTATCTTATATTATATTATTTAAATTTATATTATTTATAATATTATTTTATTTTATTTAGTGGTACAAAACTAAGTAAATAGTACTTAGTTCATTTTAGTATTGGAAAATTAAGAACATATTTAAATAGTTACATGGGCCCACAAAATTTGTAATTGAAGAATTCTAACAGAAATTTCGTCAGAAATTTTGTCGAAAATATCAAATTAAATATCATTGTCCCAACATACAAATCCAAAATACAAATTATGAACATACACTGTAAACATACACAATTGCATAAAGAAAAGCTGCAATTAAACTAAAATAACAGAAGCTGCAATTGCAACAACATTTGCACAAAATAAAGAAGCTGCAATTGCACAAAATATTAGACAGAAATAATCCCAAATTTTCAGCAACATTTGCAGAACACAAACAATGTCTAGCTATTTCAATTACAATTCGACTGCAGTCCCAATTTCATCAAGCACACGAAATTAAGGTCCAATGTTAGCAATTTTACCAACAATAGATATAGTAGGAGTCATTTCAAATACATATTTCAGTAATAAGCACAATATTGGACATAAATTAAACAAATTTTTTAGGGAAAAATTTAACCCTAAATATACAAATATTGGACAGAAATTAAGCAAACCTTAGTTTAAAGTTTGCAAGGACAAGGAGGTGGACTGCAGAGGTTGGGAGGGGGACGTCGGCGATGTTTGTGGCATCCGGCGAGTTAAGGCTGACAGTGGGAGTGGGAGAGATGAGAGTGAGGTGTCGAGAGAGGGTGAGGTGCAGAGGGAGGGTATACGTAGGTGCAGAGAGAGAGTGAGGGAGTGAGGAGAGAGAGTGAGGGAAATGAAATGAGGGAGGCGCTGAAGAAGACGCTGCTAATTAGGTTTTAAAACTTATTCTCGATGGAATGCCATCGAGGTTAGTTCGGTCGACTTTAACATACTTTCGACGAACTATTTCGTCGAGGATAACACATATTCCATCGAGTCTATACTCGCGTTGGCGGGAAAGCCTGGGGCCAAATAGAGGGCTTAATTCCGACGGATATCCGTCGAGGATACAGTAAGGTCGACTGATTTAATATCGACAAAATATTCAGTCGATATTAGCATAACGTCGACTGAATGTGTTCAGTCGAGATTACTTCCGTCGTAAATAAAGTTTTTTCTTGTAGCAATAATTTAAGAGAATAAATATCGAATAAACAAGTCCAAGATTTATATTTGAGGTCTTTAAGACCATGAACTATGTCCCAAGGTTATTAAGTATGTCTACTTCGACCTTTAACAGTCATTAGACTATACAGACTTTTACTTTCGTACTTAGGGGGATCAGCCCTTCGTACCATGTATTATGCACAAACATCTAAACACTAACGCGTACATAATCCCCTATGTTAGGGTTGTTCATCTCAGTTTGACTTTAGAATTTCCGCACCAAAGAAAGTTTAGTTTGGAATAGCTTAACAGTGATTCTAGGATTTTAGAACACTCATCAATTATGGATTAGTCCAATCAATAAGAGTTTGCTTGCTATTTGAAAGTTCAACACAATAGTACATGATTGAACAATGATATTTAAGTTAAGGATTTGATAATAACAATGTATAATTGAATAGACATAGTACATAGGCAAAGTACTACATCCAAAAGAGTTAGGATTGTATAACTCGATCAATGTAAAGAATAAGAATACAAGAGCTTGTATTAACGTAAACACGATGGAATCAATAAGCTTGCTTAACTATAATATAATATTTAGAAGCTTGCATAATAATGAATTAGAAAACTTGATTTACAACAAAGGATAAACATAATTATGAAACTTGAATTCATTACAAAGAGAATGAAGTTAGGGAACTTGCCTCGTGTGTAAGCTACACAGGTATAATAAACGTTCGCCAATTATCCTACATATACCATTAAGACCACAATACCAATTAGTTATATTAATATTAACTTCATTATCGTATTCATTCACTTAGCACGAAACTTAATTCTCAATAATACTATAATATCCAACATGGTGGTTATAGAACAACACCAATTCTAATGACATCACATTCCAAACCATCACAACTTATTAACTCGTAACTTTTGGTTTCAACGTTGTGATTACAATATGTTATTATATCTTATAACATGTTTTAGGTCCTTTTATAATCATCAAAATATATTAAGTTAACATCTCCAAGCTATGTTGTTAATTACTTCAATATTGGGTTTGATCGACTCTTTGGCAGCGCCGCCATGGTTACTTTTAGAGTCCGGCTCGCTTGGCTTGAGGTAGCGCCAACGCTCGGCACCGTAAATGCTTTGCGAACACGAAATCAAACTCTGTTCTAGGCCAAAAATTCCATTTTTCCCAATTCTACAGCAATTCATCAAAACCCAAAAACCACATAAGTTTACTACAACACCTCTAGGCATAACCATAACACTTTTAATCACCAAAACACCCAAATTATAAGGATTTAACCCATATTTTTGTTGTTTTCTCCATTTTAACACATTTAGCGAATTCAATCGCCAATTCCTTGTTTCTTAACCAAATTACACCATTCCAACTACGTTATTTCGTTTATTGATATACTAACACAATCTACCACCAATTTACAGATTATATCAAGGATTGAACATGAAATTTTTGATTCAAACAAGCCATTCCATATATAGAACACTGTTACTTTATAATTTTCTTCATACAACCCAAATTTCACATGTTTGATTACTAACAATTGCTTATATATGATGATTTTCAAATTATATATTCATATCACCAACAACAATCCAACAAAAACTTAATTACAAAGAATGAAAATTAAAAAAATTGAAAATTAGAGTTATGGGTAGATTATACCTTAATCCTTTAATTGTATGTTAGCAAAAGATGGTGACAAGGTTTAGCAATCCTTCTCCTTCCTCTTGACAATCTCAGAGAATTCTCTCTCAAAACCACTATATTTCTTTCTTCCTCTCCAACTCTCTGTTTCTCTGTTTCTCTGTTCTTAGTCCTTAGGAGAGAATACGTTATATAACCACAATTGAGCGCTTAAACACTGATAATCATGGTAATCAGTTTATTAAGCCAAAAGTCTTTGGCTGTTACATTAACCAAAAGCCACAAGACTTTGTTTGGTTTACACAAAACTCCCCCCTTCTAGATTATTTTTATAACACTTATATTATATAGTTCCTTGTGTCACGCTTTAATTTAGTTAATTTAAATAACTTATAATTATAATTATAATAACTATAATTTTCATTATAATTATACTTACGCTTAATAAATTATTATATGTCTAATTTAATTACCAGAACACCACTTTATTTAATTTAATTTTTTTTAAAATATTAAACAATTCATTTAATTTAATTTAATTATTTCATTAAATCAAATTTTCAAATAATAAAATTACCATTAATCAATTTAGTTAACATACAAACTCAACTAAACTATTACATCACAATTCATCAACTATTTATTTATTTTCATAAATAAATTAATTAAAATATTTATTTAATTCAATAAATATTTATCATAAATTACAAAATTCTCAATCGTTACTGTTTAGGCTAATTAGTTAACAGAATGCTACCTAACTCCAAATTGGCTAATTAGTTAAACTTGGATGAATGCTCTTGTCGAACAATAAGTGACCCGTATGAACATTATAAAGTAAAATAACAAGGCAGTATATTTGTTTAATTGAAGCATTACAAAATAAGTTAGTTAATTTTATTATTATATATTTGCATATGTAGTAGTACTATGTATAAAATTAGTAAGGAAGTTTTGCAGATTGTGATGGAACATTATATTTGGTTTTGTAATTATAAGTTGCTTCATGATACAAATTTTATGAATATACTTGTTAGAACAAAAGGTACTGTTAATATAAATACATAGTCCGTACATATGTCTTAGAATAAATTAAAAGAAGATTAGTAATTAGTAATTTAACATATAATTTATTTATGTTAATTTGTGTAATTAGCTCGGTCAGAAGGAATTTAATGAGTCATATTGGAATATAAATTTTAGGTATTACATTGCTTAATCCATGTACAAATTTCGTACTCATTGAGCAATACTTTCTAAATTTTAATTAGTTTGTTTTGTTACTCATTTTGAACTTCATTATTATTTCACATAATTCTTTCTTGTGAAATGAATATAATAGTTTCATTTTAGCGGTGATACATAGAACTCGTATTTGTACTCTTTGAGTTAGATTATCATGTATATTATTTATTTTGATATTTATAGAAATATACATGCCAATATATTTTGGAGGCTTGTGTTGATGATTCGTTTTGATTTGACATGTGCATATTAGAACCCCATTCTTTGTTGGTATTATATCGCATGTGTTGTGACATCATATCTTTGTTAGAATATATCATATGGTATACTTGAGTTATAACCACCTGTGGGAGTATCACATGCATGTTGTTTTGACATCAATGCATGACACTTTCCGTGGTGATGTGATCAGTCCACGACGTCTCCGTTTTGTACTCCGATGAGAGTTGACCATTTGGTAATCGGTTGTGGGAGGTGTATAGGTTAACCCAAGTTTTCTGTTCTGTTCTGCGGATTGGTGATATTGTGCAAACACACCTTCATATTTTATATGCATTTGGATTCGCGGTCCAATGTGTGTAACTTGCATGTGTAGCATTATTTGACTTGCATGTATGACAAAGTATATTTCTGAGCTCGGTATGAAATAACACTCAACCATTTGATTCAACCAATTATTTTGTTATGTTAGTTTTTTTCCTTTTTAGTTCAGTTCATTTAATTAAGACGTTATTTATTTCAATTAATTATTTCTGCACTATTTATCTATACTGGCAATTGGCTCATGTTGTGTTTTTCCTTCCGACAGGTAATCAGGGGGATCAAGACCAAATGTGATGAGAGATCTTTTATATCCAGTGGTTTAGATATTCTGTCTATGATATGATACATTAGTTGATTTGAAGTTGTATTAAATATTTTAAATTGTGGTTTGAGCCAGTTTAAAATTTATTATGATTTTACTTGTGGAAATTATTAGTTGTTATTGGAGATATGATTTTGAGGTTTGTTGTGCTTTGCACGTGACCTCCCCTTTCTCTTATTTCAGGAGAAGGGGTATTATAGTTATGACCAAAATAAAATCAGTGTTTTTAAAATAAAACATTCATAACTCGAGTTCTACAACTCAGTTGGAGATGGAATTTTGGGTAAAAGTATATTTTGATTTGATAAAGACACTATCCAAAATTTATAATTTTTGAACTTAATTTTAAATTTTAAAGAATTTCATAAATTTGGACAGAAATTTACGAACATCGTAGACCAATCAATGGGCTGGATGGTACATATCTCAAAATCACAAATGGTGGAGTTCTATTGAATGCAGTAGGAATTGATGGAAACAACAATTTTTATCCATTTGTTGTTGTTGTGGAGTCAGAAAACTATGAAACTTGGAAGTTGTTTATTGAATTCATCATTGAGGATGTTGAGATAGTAAACAGCCATGGTTGGACCATAATGCCAAACAAGAAAAATGGGTTAATTAAGGTCATTGAAGAGTTGATTCCAAATGTTGAGAATAGGTTCTGTTGGCAACATTTGCATGCCAATTTTGCAAATGCAAGGCACAAAGGGTAGGGTCTAAATTTATAGGAATATGGAAAGGCAACAAATGTTGGGAAATTTAATGAAGCAACGGAGGAACTGAGGATCTTAAAGCACACAAATGGTTTGAAGATAAGCCACCCCATCAGTTGTCAAGGTTATACTTTAGTCCTTACCCGAAGTGTGACATATTGACTAATAATTTGGTGGAAAGTTTCAATGGAAGAATCAAGTTGGTAAGGAAGAACACTACAAGAAAACTGGCTAATTTCTACTGAATTAAGTTCAACGGAAATATTCCCTCAAAGATAGTATTGTTCCGACGAATTATTCAGTCGAACATAATTCAGTCAAAACTATAGTAATTTTGACGGATGTTCGTCGGAAATAGATATAGCCCCTTGGCGCCTAAGTTCGCGCCAGCGCCAACCTTATAGTCGACGGAATAGTGTTTACGTTCGACAAAATATCAGTCGAAGATACTTTAATTATGACAGATTTAAGTTCGACAGAAATTCTGTCGAAAATAAGCTTTAAAACCTAATTAATCATATCGTTTTCCCCCAACCGCCTCCCATTCCTAATTTTACCTCTCACTCTCACTACTCTCATTTCTCTCTCACTGCTCTCATCTCCACCACCACCAGACGCCACCACCATCACCGCCACCAGACATCACCACCACCAGCAGCCACCGCCACCAGACACCGCCACTAGACGCCGCCACCAGACGCCACCACCGCCGCCGTTCCAGCAGCCACCACCACCACCGGTCTGCACCACCGTCGGTTCTTCTCCTATAGTTTGCACATTAATTCAAGTTCAAGGTTAGTTTTTTGCAATTTAGGTTTTTAGGGTTAATTTGTTGCAAATAGTTAAATAAAAATTATTTTTGAATGTTTGAAATTTATAATATTTCTGAAATTTGTATGATATTTCTGAAAATTTTGGCTTTAATTTGTTTTAGGTTTAGTTTGAGTTTGAATATGAGATTAACCCAATTTGGATAATATGTTGTTGCTGTGAATTTATAGGTCAAAAATTTGGGTCCTGTTGTTGAAATTGGGAGGCTGAAATCTGAAATTTGGGTCCTATTCTTCTTGTTTATATTGTTGAAATTGGAATTTCAATTTTAGAATGTGGACTGCATATTATTTGGAATTTAGAAATTGCAGAATATTGATATTATGAAGTGTATAACATATGATAATTATGAATGTCTTGCTTTTCTTCATGCAATTGCAGTTTATATATATATGTTAGTGTATTGAATCTTAAATTTGGGTTCCTTACTACAGTGTTGTGTATGAATGAATGTGATATTTGAGAATTTCAACGCAATTCCCAACATAATTTCTGTCAGAATTCTACAATTGCAAAATTTGTGGGTCCTACAAGTATATTTATTTATTATTTAATTAGTTTCCTAATATTAAAATAAACTAAGTAGCATTTACTTAGTTTTTTCCTACTAAAATAAAATTAAATTAAAGAAAATAAAATAAAATAAAATTTAAATAAAACAAAACAAAACAAAACAAATTAAAATAAAATAAAATAAAATAAAATAAAGTAACAAAAGATAAAACAAAATAAATAAAATAAATAATAAATAATAAATAAAATAAATAATAAATATAATAAATTAAATTGAATTGAATAAAACAAAACAAATTTGATTTAATTTAATAAATAAATTAAATTTAATAAAAAATATTTTAAAAAATAAAAATAAAATTAATTTAATTTAATTCAAATAATTCAAATTAAATTAAATTAAAAATATAAAAAAAGAATTTATGTTACTAATACTAGATTATAGTTCATTAGTATTTATGTTATTCATTCTAGTTCATTAGTACGTATTTATGTTATTTATTTGTAGAACATTGAACATATTGTAGTTTATATAGTTGCGTCTGTATAATGAGATTTAGTTGTATTCATTCATTTGTAGAACATTTGTAAATATCGTTGTTGATGTGATGATACATTAGCTTATATTTGTTATCGTTGTTGATGTTATTTGTTATCAGTTAGTCGATTACGTTGTTGTTGCGACATGGTACATGTTTTTAGCACTACGTTATGTGAAATATATTATTGTATGTATGTATTGGGATAAAACATGTTGCAGGTACTTAAATGGGTTTAAATACCTGCAAATTGCATTTTTAGAGAATTTATTTAAAAAAAAACTCCTTAACTTCGACAGAATAAGCTATTCGAGGGATTAGCTATCGAAAATATTTTGGTGTTATCCTCGACGGAAATGGTTCTTCGTAAGAAATCAGTCGAAGATAGTATATATCCGACGAAAATCCATTAGAAATATATCTGTCGAAGATAAAATAAGTTTGACAGAATTTACGACGGAGTTTATCTCTGGCGTGTATATATACGACCGAATTTTCGATGGAATAGTCCCTCGGAAATAAGCTATGTCCGACAGAATAGTTTTATTTTCAAGGGAAAATTTCGACGGAATTAAGCCTTTTTCTTGTAGTGGAAACCAATTTTTTCAATTTTTGAAAGATATTAGAGAATTACTAATGCATATGTGTCACTTTATGAGAAACTCATGTAGTAAATGGTGGAGAAAAATAACACCTACTGCACTGAAGAGACTAGAGGACTCTAAAAAATGGCTAGAGAACGCATACTTGAGCCATCTGATAAGTTTAGATTTCAAGTTAGGACAACATCAGAGGAGAAATATGTTGTTGATTTGGAATATTTATCTTATAATTATAGAAAGTGGGACATCATAGGGATCCCTTGCAAGCATGATGTTTCTTGTATGTATTAAAAAAGTTTGGATCCTTTAGACTATGTAATTGATATTTACCTTATCAGTAATTACAAGAGGGTTTATGAAAATTCTATATCTCCAATGACCTCAAGCAACATGTGGGAGTCTGAGAGGCCTAACCTGCCACCTATGCATGAACCAAAGTATAACAAACTTCCTGGTAGGCCAAAAAAAAATTGAGGAAGATGGGAAAAAGTGAACCACGACAAGGATATAGGAAAATTGCATCAACAATCATTGAGGTACAAGGTTTGTTGGCAATATGGCCATAATAAAAAATTTATGAAAAATTAATTAAAGATAATCGGGAAATAATTAAAATATTTTACTCGCTTAAATTCATCAAAAATGAACATATGAGACCACGTGAGTAATAGATAAACATTATAATTGTGACGCCCCCAAAATAGGTATACATCATCCATTCTGAGTCGTCAAATACATGGTACAAAATTCAAATACAACTTAATTATACAACTGTCGTGTAAAATACGACAAAACAAAAGCTGAGAGTTTTAGTACGAATATTGTCGTCTAGACAGTATTCAAACTCAAAATAAGTTCTCATTACAATTATTATCACACTATTTCACAAAATAGTGAGGACTACTAATGCAAACATATGGACCGTCACTCCGTTCCCCGACTAGTCCCAGCTATATTCTTATTTCCTGAAGAGAACAATGAAAGGAAAAGGGTGAGCTCAACTAGCCCAATAAGAAATATTATGACTAAGATAATGCAGATTAATTTATTGTTATCCTTCAACAATGTTAAACTGATAAAATATAATAAACATCAAGTTTAACTGCAGCGAAATAAGCAATCTATTAGAAGAGTCAAGTAGAGCATGATATCTACTATCTTCTATGATTTAAAAAGCTTATCAACAATTTTATCGCTCAGACTCAGTTTAATAAATAATCCACATCATCAAATCATCCCTGCACTACAGGCCAAGGATATTCATTAGTATCACGACCACAAATTATCCATGCACTATGGGCCAAGGATATCCGTGTTTTGATCAATGGTCATGATCATGCTAACAACTGTCCATCAATGCATTACTGGCCAATGAGGACTTTTACCACATCATTTGTAACATTACGGTCATGATTATACCGAATAATCCCTGGTCATAATCATACCAATTAACAGTCCATCTATGCACGTAAGCCACATATGACTTTTATCATAATATAAGCATGAGGAATGATGACAATGATATAAGAATTCAATTAAAAGAAAGCAAATGATAAATTTTTAAAGATTTATAATTTAATTTATCCAAAATTAAATAATGTCCAAATTGTCAACATGATACTGCTTTGTAGAGTAAAATTCAAGAATAATATTGTATCAAAAATAATTTGGACCGAAAAGAAATCAATTTTTGTCATGAATAGTACCCCGTGAATAGTGCCCTGTGAATAGTAATTCGGGAATAGTACCCTGTGAATAGTACTCTGGCATAAAAGGTTAAAACTTATCAAGAATACTCAGAATAATATTTCCATGAAAAATATTGGATGAAGCGCAAATATAAAGGATATTCTACTAATTTCATGGAATATAGTAGCCAAAAATTAACAAAATGAGTATAGAATTCAAAATCTGAAACGAAATAATATTACTTACATACTACAGAGTATGGAAGAAAATATTATTTCATACGAATACTGAACAAAAATAATATCCCTTGCCTTAAAAAGAAGAGTATTCCGACTAGTAGAGCGGGGATATTCTTGAAGAAATTTTTCACTGTTTTCTACGCTCAAAGTTTCTTAAAACTCTAAAGAAATACGCTCAATATTATAGAAGAAGAATTCTCTGATTCTGGTGTGATTTTCAATTCTAACTAAGCATCTTATTTATAGGAGAATGAAAGGATACTATTTAGAAACGGACTGCACAGTTGAAAGAAAAAAATTCATGGACGATGCAACAATTCGTCTGAATTTTTTTTATAATTTACTATGCAAACACTATGCTGACACTATACAAATACTATGCATAATAAAATATAATATATTCTATTTTTTATAAAAACAAAACTTATTATATAATATATATATATATATATATATATATATATATATAATATAAAAAAAGTAAGTCACGGGTTTCACCCCCCGTGACATCCACCATTTTAAATATATATATATATATATATATATATATATATATATATATATATATATATAACAACACTGAAATAACTTACTCCCAACTATTTTGAAAAATGAGTAAATGGGTGTCCAAATAATAAGTAAATTTACAACAAATACTTCATAAAATAAAATCCCCTCAATATTTTTAACAACATTTATCATCATTATTATAATTTGTAATATTTAACAACCAGATCGTTTCCAGGAAAGAGGGAGCTTTCCGATAAGGATTTCTCCCTATTGGTGTGCAATTAGGTGACCAAACCTCTCCTCGACAGAACTTTCTAGACATTGTCAATATTGCAAATAATACTATGAATAACTTTGTCGTCTCAATTATTGATTTAATAATATATAAAATATTGACAATAATTGAATCAAATAACGTGAGATATTATGCAACAATTACTGTAGCAATAATTGAACAAAACTGAGTGACTTCTCACGTAAGCATCAATAATCAATATAGTGTGCTACTATGCAACCACGCGTATTACTATACTTTTATTACCAGGTATTTCAACAGTTTAACGATAAAACTTTAGCCGTTATTTTTATAAAAAGATATTTCTATCGTTTTCTAACTCCGACAATAATTATGTTGTGGGGTCCATCAATAATTGTGTCGTCGTACGAACATTCTCTGTTCAAACGAATATTCCCCGACCAATCGAATATTTTATAATAATTTACTTACTTTGCAAAATTTATAAATATTACCCACAATTATAATATTATAACAAATTCACATCATAATTATTCAAAAATAATATTTATAGAAAAATTCATCTTTATTCATAAAAGTTGGGGTCTTACAGTAATGGTATTTTAATGGTGTAAGTATATACTCGAGGATAAATTTACGATATCTAAAAAATACTGAAATGAAGTTACAATAGTTACTGGCGATAACTATTAATTAATTAAATATGGATGGTGTATGTTACTATCTCGAGACGGAAAATATCCCACTCGAGGAAAGTACGCCCAAGATAGGCAAGTTCTCGCTCTCCTATACATTTAAACTTCACTCATTATTCAATAATAATTTTTTTTTGAAAAACTTCTTGGACCGTCTATAAAAGGAGTTTATGTCATTTGATTGTCTAAACTTAGATGTTATGTTTCTATCAATTTATTGAATTGTTGTTGATTCTTTAATGATATGTTAATCCAATTCAAATTTCTTTGGTATGATTCCTGAGGTTATGATTGAGTATAAACAACCTTAGAAATAGAGTTATTATGTTATGGTCGGGTAACCGAAATTATGCTATGTAAATACAACATTAAATGTTACGTGTAACATGGGCTATTATTAAGTTGATCACCCAATAATACTTTAGGGAATAAGAGTTCGTAGTCTTTATGACTGTTGAACGCCTTGTAAAGGTTCACAAGTTTTGTGATTATTGAACATTTGTGTGAAGAGTTCATGGTCCTTACGAGTTACGACCACTCAGTGACCCTCAAAAGAAATATTTTTCCTTATGAACATTTAATTAAATTTGAGATTCCAAAATGTAATCATATTCAAAATTTTATGTTCATTATTTTGTAAAGAGATTTTTGTTGACTTCCTCGAATTGTTGATAATATTAATTCTTTCTAAATCCTTGAATATGGATTTGCTGCAAACCATTTTTATTTTATTATAAACTGTCATACTTGCTAAGTAAATTTGTGACGCCCCTAAAATAGGTCCATACAACCCATTCTGAGTTGCCAAATAAATGGTACATAATTCAAATACAAATTTATTTTTACAATACGACAAACGTAAGCTGAGAGTTTTAACACGAATATTATCTCGTAGACAATATCCAAACTCAAATGAAGTCCTCATTACATTAAGTCTCACATTATTTCATAGAATAATGATGACTACTATAACCACCATCTTGGACCATCACTCCATTCCCCGACTAGTCCCAACTATATTCTCATTTCCTGAAGAGAACAATGAAAGAGAAGGGTGAGCTCAACTAGCCCAGTAAAGAATATTATGACTAAGATAATATAGAATAAAGTATCCTTAGTCTTCAACAGTATAAAAACTGATAGAATACAATAGACAACAAGTTTAACTGCAGCGGAACAAGCAATCCATTAGAAGAGTCAAGTAGAGCAAGATGTCTACTATCTTCTATGGTTTAAAAGTTCATCATCAATATTTTATCTCTGAAAAACATCTCAAAAAATAATCCACATCACTGAATTATCCATGCACTACGAGCCAAGAATATTCATTAGTATCACATCCACGAATCATCCATGAACTACGGGCCAATGATATTCGTTATTATCACCAGTGGTCATGATTATGCCAACAATTGTCCATCAATGCACTACGGGCCAATGAGGACTTATACCACATTATTTGTAACATTACAGGTCGTGATTATACTGATACATAATTCCTAGTCATAATCATACCAATCAACAGTACATTTATGCACTACGGGCCAAAGATGACTTTCACCACAATATAAACATGAGAATGATGACAATGATATAAGAAATCAATCAAGTGAGATTAAGGATAAATATTAAAGATTTATAATTCAATTTATTCAGAGTTTAAGAATGTCTAAATTGTCAACATGATAACTACTTTGTGGAGTAAAATTCAAGAATAATATTCATGTATCAAAAATAATTTGGACAGAAAAGAAATCAATTTTTGTCGTGAATAGTACCCTGAGTGAATAGTGCTCGAGTGAATATTAATACCCCGTGAATAGTACTATATGTATGAATAGTACCGTATGTATGAATAGTATCGTATATATGAATAGTGTCCATGAATAGTACTCCGGCATGAAAAGATTAAAGTTTAACAAGAATATTCAGAAAAATATTTCAGTGGAATGATACTAGATGAAGTGTAAATTTCAAGGATATTTTACTAATTTCAAGGAGTATAGAAGCAATACTTATCAAAATAAGTGTAGAATTAGGAATATGAAACGAAATAATATTACTTACATACTACCGAGTATGGAAGAAAATATTATTTCTTACGAATATTGAACAAAAATAATATCCCTTACCTTAAAAGGAGAGTACTGGTATAGCAGAGATATTCTTGAAGAAAACTTGTACTATTTTCTACACTCAAAATTTTGTTAAACTCAAAAGAAATATGCTCAATATTATAGAAGAAGAATTCTTTGATTCTGGTGTGATTTTCATTTCTAAACTAAGCATCCTATTTATAGGAGAATGGCAGGATACTATTTAGGAAAAAAAATCACGGACTACACAGTAGGAAAAAAAATCGCGCGCGAATGTTCACGGGAAGTCGACGAATTTTTCTGATTTTACTATGTTGCACTATACTATGCAGTACTATAGTACACTATGCAGTACTATGCAATATAAAATAAAAATTGTGATAACTTTCTACCGAAGATTTTGAAAAATGAGAAGTGGGGGTCCATGTAATAAGCCAAATTTATAAAAAAAAATACTTCATAACAAACCCATTTTTTTAATCACAAATCACTTGACTAACCACATTTTTAATCTTTCAACAATTATTCAACAATAATATTATAACTCACAATATTAACAATCAGATCATTCCCAGGAAAGAGGGGCTTTCTGTTAAGGACTTCTCCTTATTGGCGCACAATTAGATGACCAAACCCCTTTCCTCGACAGAACTTTCTAGACTTTGTCAATAATGCAAATAATAATATGAATAACTGTGTCGTCTCATTTATTGATTTAATTATAAAATATTGTGCAGATGATACTGTGACAATAATTGAATCAATAATATGAGATACTATGCATCAACTACTGTTGTAATAATTGAGCAAAACTGAGTGACTTCTTACGTAAGCATCAATAATCAGAGATACTGTGCAATACCGTGTGCCATTGTGCAACCACACGTATTACTGTACTTTTATCACCGGGTATTCAACAGTTAACGGTAAAAGTTTTGCCGTTATTTCTATAAAAAGGTTATTTCTATCGCTTTCTATATCCGACCGTAATTCCGTTGTGAGGTCTACCAATGATTGTGCTGTCGTACAGATATTCCGTGATAAAATGAATATTCCCCGACCAAACAAATATTTTATGACAACTTGCTTACTTTGCAAAATTTATAAATTTTACCCACAACTATAACATTATATCAAATCTACACCTTATTATTCAAATAACATTTAGAGAAAATTAAATTTTTATTCATAAAAATTGGGGTCTTACAAAATTAGTTTATTACTCTTGCATAAACTTTATGTTAGCAGCTAAGACAGAGGAACCTGAGGGGTCGAGTGTAAAAGATAAAAGAAAGGACAAGGCTAACGAGGAAGAATGAATAAATAGTATTGTGATATGTTAAATACATAATTTATGATGTAATAATTTGGAACTAATGTATTTGTTCATTTTATGTAAGTAAAATCTGGGCATGTATATGTAAAATAATGTAAACAAATAATGTATCGTGTAACCTAGCTAATAATAATAACTATTTAGCATGTATGTGGATGAATAGTGGTGCACCAAGTCTACTATAGTTAGTACATATATTTAGGGACATTACAGTTTAGTATCAGAGCAGTAGATTATAATCCTTAAGTTAGAGGACCTTAGGATATATAACATGGTAGGAACCTAGTAGAAACTGTGAGAAGAGAACTCACAGAGTTCTTGTGCATAAAAAATAATAAAAATAAAAAATAAATATTAGAAATAATAATAAGAATAATTAAATTTTTCATTAAGTGTATTTAGTTAATTATTTTAAGCTATAATTTAAGGTAGTTTTTTCTCCCCTTTCTTTTAATAATATAGATAATTATCTATGCAAATGATTAATCATTTATGTGACAAAACAACAAATTGATAGTTTTTTTTTAGTTGAATGACATTTCTGTTCCTTCAAGTTGTCACTCACTTTTAAAGTCGTCCTTAAAATTCATTTTTTGTCAGTTAAGTTCTTAAAGTGACATTTTTTGGCATTTCCGATCCTCCTACCCATTTTGCCCCCAACCCAACTCATTTTAACCAAATCCTGAAAGTAGTATGCACACAAGCCAATCATGTTTGATGATAATGCATATACTTTGTAACAATCTTATTCATTTATTAATAAAAAGTATTAATTTATTAAAGGCTTTTAATTATCCACATGATGTTATTTTATAATATGTGATAAACCCATAGTTTTAAGCAATGCTTTTAGAATAATGATGATGATCATTCTAATGAGATCTAAATTCTTAGAAAGCTTAAAACTAAAATAGTTCCCAATCATTGGATTACTAAATTGGGGATTAGTGAATCCGGATAGATTGGTACATACATTTAACTTGCTTCATTGGATGAGGATGATTGATCTCATGATCATTTGTGTGGAGACACTAAAGCAAGTATGTAGGTGCTTATTAGAGAATAAGTTCATCGAACGTGGCTCGCTAAGGAATACCTAATGGAGTTTTACTTGCTGTCGATAGAATTCTGTAGTGATAGTAGTACAAGTAATCCTTGGACTTGAGATCATCATAGTATCTTGTGTATGATGAGTTATACTTTGACTTATTCCTTAAGACCCTTAGGGTATATCAAAGGGTTTGCTTGGGTATAATAAGTTATACATGGAGATAATGTATGATCAATAAAGAATCTACCACTTACAATAAAAGAAGAGAAATGTCCAATGTGATTCGATAAATGACAACCCAAAGAGTCCTTGGCGAAGCGAAATGAAATTAGAAAGGAGTTTCTAATTTGCATTATTTGGAGTTGTGCATTTAAGGATCGAAATACATATAATTAAATAAAATAAGACTTGACAAAGAATTCCATGTCTTATATTTAATTGGGACATTGTATGGTGGAAGGATTGAATTGTACGGTAACTATTTACTCAAAGGTTCTTTAATAATTAATGTTGAAATCTATATTATCTGGAAAGTCGTTGATCGCTAGGGAGGCTTATCCCTATTGTAGAATAAATATTATTTATTTAAATAAATTAATTGTTTAATTTATTTATTTAAATAAGATAAGAATTGTTCTAATTGATTTATTCACATATAGGTTTAATATGGAGAACCTAAAGGGTCACACCATAAAAAAGGAAGAATAATTATTTAAGAAGTTAATGGCATAATCGTAATAATATATTATGTATATTTAATTTAATCTATGGTGATAGAATAAATTAAATAGCTTAATATTTATTATTTAATATTTTAAAATATTAAATATAAATTAATAAGAGGAGTCTTATTAATATTATTATAATTATTATTATTATTTTAATTTCTAAAGAGTTTAGGAATTAATTTAATATAAGTACTCTCATTTATTCCTAATTGGATTAGGAAGGAAAATTAATTAAAGGAGTTTAATTAATTATCCCTAATAAGATTAGGGAGCTTAATTAATTAAAAAAGAATTTAATTAATTAAATAAAACACAATTCCTTAATTGTTAAGGTGGGTTGCCCACATCTATAAATAAGAGGAGTCTTATTATGGGTAAGTGGTGGTTGACTTTTTACAACATACGTAATTCCAATAGTTGGGAGAGTACGCTTTTATAGAGATAGAAACTAGGGTTGAGCCAATACCCTTCTTCTTGAATCTTTATTTTTCCTTGGTGGATCACCTCAGAGGCCAAACATATGGGTGGCTAACGTTGATCGAAGGAAGGAACCAAACCCGGTGGATTCAAGTTTGACGCGAAAGGATTTGGAGGTGAACTTGTACACGAGGAAGCTCGATCTTCAAGGGTATGATTTTATTCTTTATCTTTTCGTTTAATTAATAATTGTGCATAAAGGGTGATCCGGGTATATGGTTTGTAAAATTTTAAACTCTGATTTTATCTCGCTTCCGCACTTTTTATGCAATTTGATTGCGTTCATGAATATTACAAACCTAACAGTGGCATCAGAGCCAAACCTTTATGCGAATTATTAATTGTTTGATTTAATATGTATGTTGATATGTGTTTAGAACAATTTAATTGGGCATTATTTTGTTGTATAAAATTTAATAAAAAAAAAAAAAATCCCGAAACTGAATTATTTTTCTCATACCGGATCACGTGGCCATAAAAAGTTACAGGGAACGAACGTTTTTTTTTCAAATTAATGGTGGTTGCACGGATTTCAAGATATACATGATTCATTACAATATTCGGTAATACTTGTGATTCCCTTTTTAACGTGGCTGGCAGCCATGATTGATATTAGTAATTCAAGGAATCATGTATATATATATGATTAAGGTGAATTAGTAATTCAAGGGCTCATGTATATATATGATTAACGTTTTTTTTTTAAAGGAATGCACGGAAATCAAAGGATTACTGGGATGGTTCAAGGATGCACGGTTTATATATATATAATATATATTATGAAATCTCCCACTTGATGGTTAAGTTATTATATATATATATAATAGTTATATATTATATATATAATATATAATATTAATAATTTTATTATTAAAATAAAAAGTTTATTTTAATCTTAAAATAAAAAGTTTATTTTAATATTAAAATATAAAATTTATTTTAATTTTAAAATTAGAATTTCATGCTAACTAATTAGAGTTGGAATTGGATTCCATGATAACTAATTGGAGTTGAAATTGATCTTTCCTTAAATAAAGGAGTTTATTTAAATATGAAATAAGATTTCATATTATTCAAAATAAAGGAGTTTATTTGTGAATAGGAAAGAAAATCCGTGTTTCCTTAAATAAAGAAGTTTATTTAAATATGAAATAAAATTTCATATTATTCAAAATAAAGGAGTTTATTTGTGAATAGGAAAGATAATCCGTATTTCCTTTTAATATTTTTTTTATATACATGGAATTGGATTCCATAATTAATTAAAATAAAGGAGTTTATTTTGATTAAAGATTTTGATTAAAATAAAATAGTTTATTTTATTCAAAATTGGATAAATTAAAATAAAATAGGTTTATTTTGATTTAAATTTGGATTAAAATAAAGGAGTTTATTTTGATTCAAAAATAGATTTTATACTAACTAAATTTGCCCATTAAATGATATCAATATATATTAAATGTTTATTATTCATAAGATAAATGTTATTTATTGATGCGTATGATGATGTGTATGATAATAAATGGGATTGATTATGGACTATTAACCAATATGATTGGATTTTATTTTAGTTGGATGCATGAATGTATGGGTTTTTATTAAATGGGGTCTGCGTACCTGCGTCTTCTCTAATTTTTCTTAATATAAATTCTATCTCCTCCTATGTACTTCCCTCGATCACGATCAAGGTTTCTATTTATTTTAAATAGTTTTGTAATAGGAATAGTTAGAATTAATTTTGAAGAATTGGAGATCAAGGAGCAAGGAGCGCTTGAAGACCCGTTTGTAATGGAGCCCGGGTTTAAATGTAATAGTTATATTTAAATATTATTTCTTGCACCCCTAGGGTTTGACCTTTTGGTTCACTTGGTGGCTCTAGTGAACCAAACTAGAATAAAAGTTCATAATCAATCCGGGTAGAATATAGTATTCTATATGTGCATGCTTATACTATATATATTATATATTATGCAAACATGCTTCGCATGTTAATTAATATGACGCGTATTTTATATATATATATGTAAATGCAGCTAAACAAGATGAGACAAATTAATAACAAATCCCTCAATTTATTATATTAAGTCCTAAGCGTTCAAAGATATTTGGAATATCGAACGTCAAGCCTTCTATGATATAAAATTAATAGAGTATTAAATATTTAATATGAGTTTGTTGTGTCACCACAAGGCAAGTATTAAGTATTTAAGATGTTAATTTATCACATTTGATGCTTATAAAGAAAATTGAACAATATTGTTTTGTTGTGTCACCACAAGGATGATATTTTTCTTTTTTGAATATATGGAGTGCTAGGTCGGACTTAACTTGGATAATTTTGATTCGGATGTGCCACCACTTGATCAAAATAATCTAAGAGGCAAAAGAAAAGGAGTTGCATAGTTGATGTAATTGACAAAAATTATCTACCTATTTATTTATATATAGTTTGTTGTGTCACCACAAGGCTATATACATTTGAAATGGGATCCTTATTCTCACTAGCAAATCTTTAATTAGATTTTGCTTAGAACTATATAAGTGAGGTAATATAGTTTGAAGAAAATAGTGGGAGATACCAATTTAAAACAATACCTAATTTATTTTGGTAATTAATAAAAGAATGTATGTTAAATTGTTGTTAATTACAAATTCATTTATAGAATTTTACAATGTCTAAATTACTATCATTGCGAAGCATATTAGATGCTATTTAATCGGACCGAATTAAACGGATTGGTTAAGGAATTTGAGAATAGTTCTCATGGCTGAAAAGTTATCTTATGTCCTTAATACGTCTATCCCTGCAATGGTTGCAGACAATGCCTCTGAGGAAGAGATTGCTACTTTTAGAAAGTGGCAAGATGATGCACAAATACTCAATGCATCATGCTCGCATCCATGAAAAGTAACGAGCTTGACGTCGAGATGAAACTATGGATGCTCCTACTATATTCCTACACATCAAGTAGTTGATGGTGAGGAAAGTAGGGCCGATAGATATCGAGATATCTAAGGAGCTCTTCCCGATCTAGAATGACCAGATGACACTACTGATCAGAGATAAAAGTCCTTAACATTATTAATTTGATTGATCAATTAGGACAACGAGTTTTGTCATGGATGGAGAGTTGAGCCAAGATTTGATCTTGCACTCACTCCCGGACTCCTTTCACAATTGTTGTGAATTTTTCATATAAACAAGCTAGATATCAGCTTCGTTGATTTGCTTAACATGTTGAAAAATGATGAGAGTCACTTTTCAACCAAGAAAGACCATGTCTTCTTCCGGTAGGGGCCAAAAGATCTTCTGAAAAGAAGAACGATTCAAAGAAGGTATATAGAAAGACAAAAACAAAGGATAATAAGAACAAAACTAATACGGATAGCAAAGGAGTTTGCTTCCACTGCAATAAGCCTGGACACTGGAAAGAAACTGTGAGAAGCATCTTGCAGAGGCTAACCAAAGAAGCTTAGTGAAGTTTTGGTTACAAATACAAATTTGTTCATGATTTAAAATAATTTTTTTTAAGTCAAGGTTCTACTTGGGTATTGGATACCGACTTTGGTTATCATAAATATAGATTTATGAAGGGACCAAGCAGAAGTAGAAAGCTAAACAAATATAAGTAATCCTATGTGCGAGAAATGTAGCAAAGGTTGCCACATTAGCCATAAAAACTTATAGTTTAGCAATGCCTACGAAAAATCTATTAAGTCAATAAGTTGTTATTGTATTCTAGTTCTTGTTAGAAATATTATTTCTATTTTATTGTTGGACAATAAAATTTTTGGTATTATAATTAAGAACAATTGTTGTTCTATTTATAATAATAATATTTTGTATAGAACTGGAATATTACTTAATGAATTTTATATACTTGACTTACGTGAAAAATTATTTTGTAAATTGAACAAACTAGTATAAGAAAAGGAGATGATCATTCAAAGAGTTGAATGTATGTATATTTGTTGAAATACAAGTGTGAATTATTTGAAAGGTTCAAAGAATTCAGAAGTGAAACAAATTGGCAATGTATTAAGATTCTTTGATTAGATCAAGGAATAAATACTTGTGCAATAAGTTTCTAGATCATCTCAAATGATTTTTCTCATAATGGACACCTCCTGATACACAATAATTGATTGATGTATTTGAAAGGAAAAATTGTACCTTGTTGGACATGGTACGGTCCATAATTATTTTACCGACATTCCAGTATCCTTCTGGGATAATGTCCTAGAAATGGCTGCATATCTACGAAAATGGTAACCTCAAAATCTGGCCCCAAGACTCCATAAAGTTATGGACAAGGAGGATTCCTAATCTTAAGTTTGTTAAGATAAGGGGTTCCAACTTATGTGAAAAGGTTTCAAAAGGATAAGCTTGGGACAAGATTTGACAAGTGTCAATTTGTGGGACATCCTAAAGTAAGTTTAGGGTATATGTTCTATAATTCTACTTAGCAAAAGGTGTTTGTTGTAAAACACGCTGCCTTATAAGATAAAGGTGTTTATCATTGAAGGGGCTAGTGGGAGGATAATAGATCTTGAACAGTTCAAGAACCACAAAACATTATAAGTCAAATAAGAGGAACCTGTAGATAGACCTATTGTACCACAACCGAATCGTAAATCTGGAATAGTACTGAAGATACCTAGGAGGTATGGATTCATCATGGATGATGATGATGAGGTACGCATCATAGAAGAAGATGATCCAGAGTTATATGCGATGATGTAAGACATCTAGTGTGTACAAAAGGGACAGTGGGAGCGCCGTGACATTCCTAATATTATATGTTGATATACTACGGATAAGGAATGACATACTAATGCTACAATTAGTAATGATAAAGTTGTCTAAACATTCCTCCATGAATGGTTTGGGAAGCGTATCTTAATTGGGGATAAAATCTATATAGATAGATACAAGAGGATGCTCGACTTAACCCAAGGAACGTATATTCATTTGATGCTAAACTCGTTTAGCATGGCAAGCTCCAAGAGATGTCTCATGTTGATGAGCTATGGAGTGTATCTCTCTTAATAGTCCCCACAAACTATTAAAAGAAGAGAGATCGCATGAGTGACAATCATGTATGCAATGAAATATACGAGACCTGATGTTGATCAGTCATGGAGAAGTTCACTATGAGTCAGTGAAAAACATCTTAAAGTTCTTAACCAGCACTAAGGATGTGATCAACATGGTGGGTCTGAATTAAAACTAGAGGGCTTAACAGACTCAAGTTTTTCAGACAGACCAAGACGACAAAAAATCCACTTCAAGGTAAAGTGTTACCTTGAACGGTGGTGCAGTGAATTGGAAAGGTTCCAAATAGCAAAGAGTTGCTGGTTTAGTGATAAAGACAAAGTATATAGCTATAAATGAAGCTGCAAGTTGATTGTTTGGATTAAAAGTTCATTACAGAACTAGGAATAGTTCCTAAGTCTCATCTTGGATCTAAACATGTGTTGTGGCACTTTCATTTGATTATAAGAATCATTGAAAGATGGAAATCACTATAGAGATGGTGGACTCTCAAGAACAACATTACATATCCATTAACTAAAGCTTATCCAACAAATAGGATAATCGTCACTTAGAGAAGAAGAGTATAAGATACAATGACGATTGGCTTTTAGTGCAAGTGGGAGATTGAAAGTAGTATGCACACAAGCCAATCATGTTTGATGATAAAGCATATACTTTGTAACAATCTTATTCATTTATTAATAAAAAGTATTAATTTATTAAAGGCTTTTAATTATCCACATGATCTTTGTTTTATAATATGTGATAAACCCATAGTTTTAAGCAATGCTTTTAGAATAATGATGATGATCATTCTAATGAGATCTAAATTCTTAGAAAGCTTAAAACTAAAATAGTTCCCAATCATTGGATTACTAAATTGGGGATTAGTGAATCCGGATAGATTGGTACATCGTTTAACTTTTCATTGGATGAGGATGATTGATCTCATGATCATTTGTGTGGAGACACTAAAGCAAGTATGTAGGTGCTTATTAGAGAATAAGTTCACCGAACGTGGCTCGCTAAGGAATACCTAATGGAGTTTTACTTGTCTGTCATCAATAGGAATTCTGTAGTGATAGTAGTCTGAGTAATCCTTGGACTTGAGATCATCATAGTATCTTGTGTATGATGAGTTATACTTTGACTTATTCCTTAAGACCCTTAGGGTATATCAAAGGGTTTGCTTGGGTATAATAAGTTGTATGCATGGAGATAATGTATGATCAATAAAGAATCTACCACTTCTAATAAAAGAAGAGAAATGTCCAATGTGATTCGATAAATGACAACCCAAAGAGTCCTTGGCAAGCGAATGAAATTAGAAAGGAGTTTCTAATTTGTATTATTTGGAGTTGTGCATTTAAGGATCGAAATACATATAATTAAATAAAATAAGACTTGTGATAATTCCATGTCTTATATTTAATTGGGACATTGTATGGTGGAAGGATTGAATTGTCTGCAGTAACTATTTACTCAAAGGTTCTTTAATGATTAATGTTGAAATCTATATTATCTGGGAAAGTCGTTGATCGCTAGGGGAGGCTTATCCCTATTGTAGAATAAATATTATTTATTTAAATAAATTAATTGTTTAATTTATTTATTTAAATAAGATTAGAATTGTTCTAATTGATTTATTCACAACCTATTTAATATGGAGAACCTAAAGGGTCACACACCATAAAAGGAAGAATAATTATTTAAGAAGTTAATGGCATAATCGTAATAATATGTTATGTATATTTAATTTAATCTATGGTGATAGAATAAATTAAATAGCTTAATATTTATTATTTAATATTTTAGAAATATTAAATATAAATTAATAAGAGGAGTCTTATTAATATTATTATAATTATTATTATTATTTTAATTTCTAAAAGAGTTTAGGAATTAATTTAATATAAGTACTCTCATTTATTCCTAATTGGATTAGGAAGGAAAATTAATTAAAGGAGTTTAATTAATTATCCCTAATAAGATTAGGGAGCTTAATTAATTAAAAGAATTTAATTAATTAAATAAAACACAATTCCTTAATTGTTAAGGTGGGTTGCCCACATCTATAAATAAGAGGAGTCTTATTATGGGTAAGTGGTGGTTGACTTTTACAACATACGTAATTCCAATAGTTAGGAGAGTACGCCTTTTCTATAGAGATAGAAACTAGGGTTGAGCCAATACCCCTTCTTCTTGAATCTTTATTTTTCCTTGGTGGATCACCTCTAGAGGCCAATCATATGGGTGGCTAACGTTGATCAAAGGAAGAACCAAACCCGGTGGATTCAAGTTGAACGCGAAAGGATTTGGAGGTGAACTTGTACCTGAGGAAGCTCGATCTTCAAGGGTATGATTTTATTCTTTATCTTTTCGTTTAATTAATAATTGTGCATAAAGGGTGATCCGGGTATATGGTTTGTAAAATTTTAGCCTCTGATTTTATCTCGCTTCCGCACTTTTTATGCAATTTGATTGCGTTCATGAATATTACAAACCTAACAAATCCGACCTAGTTTGACCCAACCCAAGATTTTAATATTTAAAATAAAAAAATTGATTTTAATATTTTAAAATAAAATAATTATTTTAAACGAAAATATTATTTTTAAAATAATAATTATATTTAATATTTTTAAATAAATTTTTAAATAATAATTTAAATAAATGTTTTAATATAAAATCTTTTCTTAAAATAATTTGAAAATAATAAAGTTTTTAATATTTTAAAATAAAATATTCTTTTAAAATAATTAATATTTTTATATTTTAAAAATAATTATTATTTTAAGAAAAAATATTAGAAAATTTTATTTTTCACAAATGAGTAAAGTTTCATAAAATATAGATTCAAAAAAAAGTAAATTTAAAATATTTTAAATCTTAATTATTTTTATGAAAATTTACACATCTTTAAAAAAATTATTTTTGTTTTATGAAAATAAAGTTTTACTTTTTAAAATATATATTTTATAAAAACTTACTCATTTTTAAAAAAATGAAAAATTTTCCAAATTTTTTTCCTGAAAATAATAATTATTTTTAAAACTTTTTACTTTATTTTTAAAAAAATGTTGAATCAGCTTTTTTTTATTTATCTTTTATTGTTTTTTGTAATTTAATTTCTATTTTTTAGTTTTTATTTTTAAAATTCTAATATTAAGAATACATATAATAATGGTAAAGATATTAACTTTTTTGTCTGAAAATAAAGTTTTCCATAAAAATAAAAAAATCTACTTTTTTAAAATAAAGTTTATTTTTTGAATCTATTTTTAGGAAACTTGACTCATTTTGAAAAAAAATCTAATATTTTTCTTTAAAATGATAATTATTTTTTAACTCTTTAAAATAATATTTTATTTTAAATATAACAAATAATTTTTATTTTTAAATAATATTTTATTTTCAAATATCAAAAATAATAATAATTTTCAAATTATTTATATTAAAATATTAAATATAATTATTTTTAAAAAAATTATTTTATTTTAAAATATTAAAAATAATAATAATTTTAAAAAATATTTTATTTTGAAATATTAAATATAATTATTATTTTATTTTTTAAAATAATATTTTGTTTTTAAATATTAAAAATAATAATTTATTTTAAAATATTAAATATATTTATAATTTTAAAATTATTTTGAAAATAATAATTTTTTTGAAAATATTAAAATTATTTATTTTATTTTAAAATATTGAAATTTTAGGTTGGGTCAAACTGGGTCGGGTTGGGATCAAATCGGGTTGGAGGAACCGAAACACCAAAAAATGTCACTTTAAAAACTTAACTGACGAAAATTAAACTTTAGGACGACTTTGAAACTGAGTAACAACTTAGAGAAAAAGAAGTGTCATTCAACCGTTTTTTATTATCACAATTACAAAACACCTCTTAAAATAGATCACAAACACAAATCACACCTTTATTGAAATTAAAATCACAAACATAGGTTCCACTTTAGTAATGTTAATCTTGATAATTTGAAGCCCTTGGCCTAAAATGATCGGCTTACCTTCTTTCAAACCAACATCAACATATATGAAATGCTTAGGCACTAAGCCTGCTTTAAAAGGGCTTTAAGTTTATGCTCGCGCTCAACATTAAATTTTGTCAACCTGCTCGTGGTGTAAAAATAATAAATTTCCTGAGTCAAAGTCGACATGTTCATCGTCCTGCTCGTGATAGTTAAAGAGTAGATTTTCTGATTCAGACTTCAGAGTCTTTATTTTTCTCGGCATGTCCATCTTCTTCCTCGTGGTAGTTAAAGAGTAGATTTCCTGATTCAGTGTCTTTATTCTTCTCGGCATGTCCATCGTCCTGCTCGAGGTAATTAAAGAGTATATTTCCTGATTCAAAATGTTTTGTTGGGTGTGGGTCCTCACTCATGAGATAGAATCCAAGATATAAAAGAAATTATTTTCTTTGTGAGCAAGCAAGTGGGTTTACTTGATATTAATCCAATTAGAAATTGGGTTAATGAAAGCAATATTGGAATTGGAGATTCCATGAAAAGAATTCAAGTTGGAATTAAAAAGGATTTACTTGTTAGATTGGTTGGTGACCAAGACAAAGAGATGTGATCCCTAATTTGATTAGGAGAATAAATTGTTTCTAATCTATAATAGGAATGGATTAGGAAGAGTAGTATAAATAAGGCTATGAGGGAGTCTTATTTGATATACATAAGATAAGCTTGGTAGTAAGAAGATACCAAAAGAATAAATTGAGAGAATTATATTTTGTTGTTCGTGGGTATCCGACATCATCTCCGTTCAATTGAAAGCTTGAAGACTTTATTGCTTGGGGTATTTTTGGGTGGTGAAGTTAATTAGGTTTCTCAACCTAATTAAAGGTAAATTTGTATTATCTCAATTTATTGTGTAACCTTAAGTTTTAGGGCATAAAACTTGAGAGGATTATTGTAAGCCCATTATTAGTGATATAGTGGAGATTCGGAGTTTGACCCGTGGTTTTTACCTCTTAGTTTTAGAGGGTTTTCCACGTAAATTTAGTGTCTTTCTTGTGGATAATTATTTGTTATTTTTGTTCTCATAATTGGTTTTGTTGATTTCATATTTAATTGTACAAAGACGGAAAAGTAATTCCTGGGATATAGATTATTTTTAGCGTACTTTTTCCAACAGTGGTTTCAAAGATTGGTTATTTTTGTGATTTTCTTGTGCGAATTAAATGGAGGATTGGACAGCAGGTTGCATGATTAATCTCAAGGCTACAAATTATGCAATTTGGAAGCCAAGAATGGAGGATTTGCTTTACTGCAAGGATTTGTACGAGCCCCTTAAGAACGATGGAGTTAAGCCCACAAACAAGAGTGACAAGCAGTGGAACAAGATGAACAGGAAGACTATTGGTCTGATCAGATCGTGGATTGATCAAAGTGTGTTTCATCATGTTGCCACAGAAACTAAAGCCTATGCTCTCTGGCAGAAATTGGAGTCCATGTATGAAAGGAAGACTGCGCAAAATAAAGCATTTTTGATTAGGAAGCTTGTGAATTCTAAATTCAAGGATGGAAACTCTGTTGCAGAACACTTGAGTGATTTTCAGAGAGTTGAGTATGATGAAGATGGTAATTGACGATGAGATGCAGGCTTTGTTGTTAGTGAGCTCTGTGCCTCCTAGCTGGGAGACTCTAGTTGTATCACTAAGTAATTCTGCTCCTAATACCAAGCTGACTATGGATACAGTTAAGGATAGTTTGTTTAACGAGGAACAGAGGCGAATAAATACTATGGTGATTAGCGCTAATTCACAAGCTTTTGTCACACAGAGTAGGGGCAAAAACAAAGGGAGAAACTTTCCTAAGATGACAAATCCAAGGGAAGGTCAAGAGATAGAAAAGAAGTAATTTGTTTTCACCGCCGTAGCTTCGTCACATAAGACGAGAGTGCAGATTTTTAAAGAAGGAGCAGTCTAAGGAAAAAGATGAGGATACAGATTCGATTGTGTATTTATCCGACGTTGATGTAGCTATTGTTTGTGATGATAAACCCGAGTGTCATGTTAATGATTGGATTATTGATTCGGGTGCTTCGTTCCATACTACTTCGCGTGGTGAAATCTTCACATCCTACAATAGTGGTGATTTTGGCCATGTACGGATGGGAAACGAAAGTGCATCCAAGATTATACGCATTGGAGATATTTGTTTGGAAACTAATAGTGGTTGCAGGCTGATGCTGAGAGAAGTCAGACATGTTCTGGATATTCGTTTTAATTTGATCTCTGCTGGTAAGCTTGATGAGAATGGTTATAAAAGTTACTTTGGTGAAGGTCAGTGAAAACTCACCAAAGGGTCTCTAGTGGTGACTAGAGGTAAGAAGGTAAACACTTTTTATATGATGCGGGCGCATGTGAGAGGTGTTGAAGATGGGGGAGTTAGGCAGAAAAAGGTGTGGTACAAAGCCGTGCGAGATGGGAGAAAAGCCTTGCATGAGAACCACGAGAGAGAAGCTCTTCGCTTTAAATGGGTACCAAAATTGAAGAAGGAAAGTGATAGCTCGCAACCAGTGTACAAAGCGGTTGTGAATGAATTTGGCAATAAAAAATATGTCAAGTTTGGGTTAGATCCTCCCATTGAGAAGAACCATGCCGATGAGACAAAGCCGGACATGAAGATATTTGAAATTTCCAAGAATTGAAGCTTGAGTTGAGCCAAGACTTCGTTGGAATTAACTTCGAGTAAGGAGTTGTGGTTGGTGATCCTTCCTCTCATGGGTTCGAACGGTGAGATTGTTGGGTGTGGGTCCTCATCCATGAGATAGAAAAAAAATTATTTTCTTTGTGAGCAAGTAAGTGGGTTTACTTGATATTAATCCAATTAGAAATTGGGTTAATGGTAGCAATATTGGAATTGGAGATTCCATGAAAGGAATTCAAGTTGGAATTAAAAAGGATTTACTTGTTAGATTGGTTGGTGACCAAGACATGGAGATGTGATCCCTATTTTGATTAAGAGAATAAATTGTTTCTAATCCATAATAGGAATGGATTAGGAAGAGTACTATAAATAAGGCTATGAGGGAGTCTTATTTATTATATATGAGATAAGCTTGGTAGTAAGAAGATACCAAAAGAATAAATTGAGAGAATTACATTTTGTTGTTCGTGGGTATCCGCCATCATCTCCGTTCAATTGAAAGCTTGAAGACTTTATTGCTTGGGGTGTTTTTGGGTGGTGAAGTTAATTAGGTTTCTCAACCTAATTAAAGGTAAATTTGTATTATCTCAATTTATTATGTAACCTTATGTTTTAGGGCATAAAACTTGAGAGGATTATTGTAAGCCTCTTATTAGTTATATAGTGGAGATTCGGAGTTTGACCCGTGGTTTTTACCTCTTAGTTTTAGAGGGGTTTCCACGTAAATTTAGTGACTTGCTTGTGGATGGTTATTTGTTATTTTTATTCTCATAATTGGTTTTGTTGATTTTATATTTAATTGTACAAAGACAGAAAAGTAATTCCTGGGATATAGATTATTTTTGGCGTACTTTTCCCAACAGTGGTATCAAAGCTTGGTTATTTTTGTGATTTTCTTGTGCGAATTAAATGGAGGATTGGACAACAGGTTGCATGATTAATCTCAAGGTTATAAATTATGCAATTTGGAAGCCTAGAATGGAGGATTTGCTTTACTACAAGGATTTGTACGAGCCACTTGAGAATGATGGAGTTAAGCCCACAAACAAGAGTGACGCGCAGTGGAACAAGATGAACAGGAAGACTATTGGTCTGATCAAATCGTGGATTGATCAAAGTGTGTTTCATCATGTTGCCATAGAAACTAAAGCATATGCTCTCTGGCAGAAATTGGAGTCCATGTATGAAAGGAAGACGACGCAAAATAAAGTTTTTTTGATTAGGAATCTTGTGAATTCTAAATTCAAGGATGGAAACTCTGTTGCAAAACACTTGAGTGATTTTCAGAGAGTTGAGTACGATGAAGATGGTAATTGACGATGAGATGCAGGCTTTGTTGTTGTTGAGCTTTGTGCCTCCTAGCCGGGAGACTCTGGTTGTATCACTGAGTAATTCTGCTCCTAATGGAAAGCTAACTATGGATACAGTTAAGGATAGTTTGTTTAACGAGGAACAGAGGCGAAGAGATACTATGGTGATTAGCATTGATTCACAAGTTTTTGTTGCACAAAGTAGGGGCAAAAACAAAGGGAGAAACTCTCCTGAAGATGACAAATCCAGGGGAAGGTCAAGAGATAGAAAAGAAGTAATTTGTTTTCACTGCCAGAAGTCGGGTCACATAAGACGAGAGTGCAGATTTTTAAAGGAGCAGTCTCAGGAAAAAGATGAGGATAAAGATTCGATTGTCTATCTATCTGACGTTGATGTAGCTATTGTTTGTGATGATAAACCCAAGTGCCATGTTAATGATTGGATTATTGATTTGGGTGCTTCATTCCATGCTACTTCGCGTGGTGAAATCTTCACATCCTACAGTAGTGGTGATTTTGGCCATGTACGGATGGGAAACGGAAGTGCATCCAAGATTATAGGCATTGGAGATATTTGTTTGGAAACTAATAGTGGTTGCAGGTTGATGCTGAGAGAAGTCAGACATGTTCCAGATATTCGTTTTAATTTGATCTCTACTGGTAAGCTTGATGAGAATGGTTATAAAAGTTACTTTGGTGAAGGTCAGTGGAAGCTCACCAAAGGGTCTCTAGTGGTGACTAGAGGTAAGAAGGTAAACACTCTTTATACAATGCGGGCGCATGTGAGTGGTGTTGAAGATGGGGGAGTTAGGTAGAAAAAGGTGTGGTACAAAGCCGTGCGAGATGGGAGAAAAGCCTTACTTGAGAACCACGAGAGAAAAGCTCTTCGCTTTAAATGAGTACTAAAAGTGAAGAAGAAAAGTGATAGCTCGCAGCCAGTGTACAAAACGGTTGTGAATGAATTTGGCAATAAAAAATATGTCAAGTTTGAGTTAGATCCTCCCATTGAGAAGAACCATGCCGATGAGACAAAGCCGGACATGAAGATATTTGAAATTTCCAAGAAGCTTGAGTTGAGCCAAGACTTCGTTGGAATTAACTTCGAGTAAGGAGTTGTGGTTGGTGATCCTTCCTCTCATGGGTTCAGAGGGGGAGATTGTTGGGTGTGGGTCCTCACCCATGAGATAGAATCAAAGATAGAAAAGAAATTATTTTCTTTGTGAACATGTAAATGGGTTTACTTGATATTAATCCAATTAGAAATTGGGTTAATGGAAGCAATATTGGAATTGGAGATTCCATGAAAGGAATTCAAGTTGGAATTAAAAAAGATTTACTTGTTAGATTGGTTGGTGACCAAGACAAGGAGATGTGATCCCTAATTTGATTAGGAGAATAAATTGTTTCTAATCCATAATAGGAATGGATTAGGAAGAGTACTAGAAATAAGGCTATGAGGGAGTCTTATTTGATATACATGAGATAAGCTTGGTAGTAAGAAGATACCAAAAGAATAAATTGAGAGAATTACATTTTGTTGTTCGTGGGTATCCGCCATCATCTCCGTTCAATTGAAAGCTTGAAGACTTTATTGCTTGGGGTGTTTTTGGGTGGTGAAGTTAATTAGGTTTCTCAACCTAATTAAAGGTAAATTTGTATTATCTCAATTTATTGTGTAACTTTAAGTTTTAGGGCATAAAACTTGAGAGGATTATTGTAAGCCCATTATTAGTTATATAGTAGAGATTCGGAGTTTGATCCGTGGTTTTTACCTCTTAGTTTTAGAGGGTTTTCCACGTAAATTTAGTGTCTTGCTTGTGGATGGTTATTTGTTATTTTTGTTCTCATAATTGGTTTTGTTGATTTCATATTTAATTGCACAAAGATGGAAAAGTAATTCCAGAAATATAGATTATTTTTGGCATACTTTTCCCAACATGTTTCCCGGTATGTCCATTGTCCTTGTTAACGCCAAGTTTCGTCCACGCGTCCAATCACAAAATTCACGCTACCAAACTCATTAATAATAACAGATCACCACGAAGCTTGCGGACGGCCTTGCCGTCGAGGATAGATCCGGTGTGAGAATAAGTACAGGCCGTTCACAAGGTTTAACAATGGAGGCTTAAGTGTTTAGTGCTCAAAAGTGGGTATTACCTGTTAATTATAACCTTGGCCTGATATTTATAGTACTCTCACTGCCTTAGCCTCCTTCTCCGAGTTGGAATAGGACACCTAAATATGGTAGTTACTATATTTGGTTCCAACACAATCTCCTTAAAAGGTGCAAGTGGAATCCCTTTCCAACACTACCTTTGGAGTTGCCTTGTTGACATATGATTAGGGTTAGAACCCTTAACCATGTAACCCCCTTATTACGCCCAACTCTGCATATGGGCCTGTTCAACTACCCAAGACCAACCCCACAGTCATCATAAAACACCGGTTTGGGCCTCAGCCTAAAGGGATCGAGGACCCGACCCCGATCTCTCTAACCTCCACCAGGCCCCGGCCTAATGGGCTCGAGTTAACCGACCCCGACCTTCCACCACATACGCCCGAGCTCCTTGGTTCCGGCCCAAGCCTTCAGCCCACAAGAGGGTTGGTGAAACACTCCCGAACATTTCCCCCCAGTCTCTTGTTATAAGATATTTATGACATGAGACTTGAAAGGACATGAATTTGGATAGTCACGCCATAATGATGAGCGGTCTTGGGAACCCAAGCGGTTTCTTCTCGGTTATCAAGCTGGTACACGTTTTTCCTAGACTGGGCTCCACCAGCCATAAATAGCCGCCCTTGGAAACCGTGCCAGACGTGCTATATTAGTCCCCCAACACCCATCACTGTCACTTTTTTGAACCTTCAACATTTCAAATTTCTCTGAAGCGTTTCCGACAAGGGCGATTTCCGACGAGCTTTCCATTTCCATCAAACCTCAGGTTTTAGTACTTTTAGTTGCTTTCCAAACTCCCTCACTTCGCCTACGTGTCTCCATAATCTAATGGCTGATTCCAGCGATCCTCCTTCCACTACCGTCATCCCGACCAGTGCCGGAACCCTTACCTCCGGCGACCTGGTCTAGATAGAGTTATCAACGACTCCGGCCAACATCACTATCGAGGATGCTGATTCTCGAATTTGTCATCTCTATGCCTCCGAGACTGACTACGCGGTTATCAACACCGTGTCGACCATCACCCAATCCCAGCTATCAGACATTCGAACTGTATTCAATATTCCCCAAGAGTAAAAGCTTTGGGTGGCTGAGCCGAATGAAAGGATTTTCTGGCTTCCCGAAGGAGGTTGGATGGCCGTTCATCTCTATGCCCTGAAGTATGGGGTTTGGTTCCCCCTCCACGAGTTTATCTCCTCCTTCCTCTGTCTGGTCGGGATTGGGTTCTCGCAGCTGGCTCCGAACTCCTACATCCAGCTGGTCAGCTTCATTGCCCTGTGCCAAGAAGCTAGCATCTCTCCGGGTTTGGACTTTTTCTTTGTCCTATTTTCTGTCTGTCATTCGAAGGAACCAGGCCTACGACATCTAAACCGCGTGCCTGGCCGAGCCTCCTTCGTGAAGACCCCTTCGAGTAATAAAGGGTGGCATGAACAGTGGTTCTTCATGAAGGGAACCGACCTCAACCTCTTCTGAATCGGGGCTCGTCCCCAAGAACGACCCTTGAAGGTAACTTCGGTTCCCGAAGGGTCGCTCTGCCACCTTCAAGAAGTTCTACTCGCTGCTGAAGCAAACCAACTGGGGTCTCGGGATCGTGTCCAACGAATCCTGGCTCTATGAACATGGTCTGTAAGTAATGATCCTGAGTTCTTTTTCTTACCCTCCTGACCCCTTTCCCTTTTTGTTAACCTCTTTATCTTCTGTTGTAGTGACTATCTTCAAGCCTGAGGCTGATGCGTCCTTGACCCCTCTGCCAATCATTGTCGAGCCTATCCATCCCCCTGCTGCTGATGACTTTCCCGAAGATGAGGCTATTCTGCTTACCGAATTATCTGTCGGGTCATCCACAGGTCCTATTCTCCCATCCTCCAAAATCAAACCTTCCACAAAGAATGTGTTGAAGATGAAAGGGGCTGATAAGATGGCCTTGCTAAAAAAAGCAAAGAAATCTTCTGCCCAAGCCCCCCCCAAGGCCATCTCTTCGGTCTAGCCGAAACCAGCTCCAAAACCAGCTCCCCCACCTTCTACCATGGTAACGGTGGTCGAGGATTCAGAGGAGACGGATGATTTACCCCTCGAACCTCCACCAAAGAAACCTTGGCTTACCGAAGGCCCTACTGCTAATGATGCGATTGGTGGCCCGATCCCTGGGTCGACCCCTACCTCGAGGGCCAGTTCTTCTCAAGGGTCGCCGACTACATGCTGGTCGAAGAGTCCAGGGGACATATTCCCCTTCAACCTATTCGACCATTTTAAGCTCCCGGGCGACGACAAACGGTTCAAGAACTATTCTTCTGAAGAGTTCCTTGTAACCTATATTCGAGCCTAGTGTCAGGTATGTCCAATCACCTTACCGACCTTTCCTTTAACGCTATATCGTATTTTTCCTGACTAATGTGTCTTTTATATTTAGGCCAATGCCATCTTTTCTCGGGCTATCGCTCCTCTTGCCCGATCTACTAAGAGAGAGATGCAGCTTGAAAACAAATGTGGACCTTCTCGAGGTAGAGTTGCGGGGTCGAGATTCGGAGCTGAAGAGGGAGAGGGATCTTCATGCCGATACCCGGAATAAGGTGACCAAGGCTAATCGTTGGATCACCGAACTCGAAGAACAGAATTCCTTACTTCAACAAGAGTTCGTCGGTCTCGATGGTCATGCCAAGAAACTTATGCAGGATAAGGAGCTTCTGGTCGAGGAGAACAAGGTCTTGGTGGGGAATCTCCACACCGTCGAGGACCATATCCACAAGATGTAGGACCAGTTGAGGACGCTGATCAAGGCGAACAATACCTTGGAGGCGAACAGGCCATCATTAAACAGGCAGCCGTCAAGGAATATGAGGAGTCGTCTGCTTTGACCGATAAAATTATGGCCCAATTTGCTGAGGGTGTCGAAGCTTATCGGGAAAAGGCCCGAGAGAAACTTGTTGATGCTAGGACTGGATGCCTCGATCCTTGATTCTTCCGATGAGGAATCCGAAGCCGAAGCCGATGATGGTTTACCTTAGTTCCCTCATGTTCCTGTTTTTTATACTTGTAATTTTTCTTTTCTTAGTTTTGTAATTTACCCTATCAGTGAGACCGATGGTGTATGTACCCGAAGCCTGTCTGATCGGGAATTGTAAAACTTTTTTGAATATGAATGAAGTAGCATGAGTTCTTTAGTTGTCATCTCGATTAGTTTTGCTTGTGACTTTTATCGAACAGTTAAGTCATTTCTGACTGTCTGGTCAATTTATGTCTGAAGCTTATAGGATCGGATTATAACTTTATCGATCAGTTATACTTGTGGCGTTTATCAATTAGTTAAGTTCTTTCGGACTGTCTGATCGTTTTACGCTCGAAGCTTATCTGATCGGGTGTGTAACTTTGTCAATCAGTTATACTTGTGTCATTTTCTGATCAGTTAGGTTCCTCCGGACTGTCTGATCAGTTTATGTCCGAAGCGTATCTGATTGATAAAGTAGTGCAAATTCAAATAAAGTACAAGTATTTCTTAAGAGAAGTTTTTATTCCATTGATAAATTACATAAATTACATAAATGAAGGGGAGAATAGACATGCATTTACTGATAATATTTTCTAAGTCTTCCAGCATGCCATGTATTCTTTACCTCTGACCCATCCATTGCTTGAAGCCGGTAAGTCCCTGGCTTCGGCACATCCACTACCTCACAAGGCCCCTCCCAGTTAGGCATTAGCTTGCCAGTGTTCTGGGGGGTTGATGCCTCTGCCTCCCGAAGCACAAAATCTCCTACCTCAAACCTTCTCAGTTTCACCTTCTGATTGTAGTGTCGGGTTGTTCTCTGTTGATAAATGGCCAATCTCAGCATGGCCGAGTCTCGGGCTTCATCCAGTAGATCCAAATTTTTTTTCAGACCTTCATCATTGTATAGTTCTTTGTACTGACTGACCCGAAGAGTGGGGGACCCGATCTCGACTGGTATGAGTGCATCGGTTCCGTAAGCCAGTCGGAAAGGAGAGTCCCCAGTGGTTGTTCTCGGAGTTGTCCGGTATGCCCACAAAACGCTGAGTAGTTCCTCAGGCCATCGACCCTTCAGCTCATCCAATCTTCTTTTTATTCCATTGAGCAAGGTTTGGTTTGTCACTTCTACTTGACCGTTTGATTGAGGGTGGACAACTGAAGTCTTCCGGTGCTGAATCCCCAATTCTTTCAGAAAACTTTCGAATTTTGAACCCACAAATTGTCTGCCATTGTCCGAGACTACTGCTATCGGAATGCCAAATCGATACACTACTCCTTCTTTCAAGAATTTCAGGAATTCTTGTTCGGTGATCTTCTGTAGTGGTTTGGCTTCTACCCACTTCGTCATGTAGTCAATAGCCACTATTATAAAACTGACTTGCCCTTTGGCCTTCGGCAGAGGTCCCAGGATGTCGATTCCCCATACTGCGAAGGGAATCGGTGATAGGACTGAGTAGAGCTCTTCGGGAGGTTGATGTGGGATATTGCTTTTCAGCTGACACTTGGGACATCTTTTGACGAGTTCCTTGGCTTCTGTGTAGATGGTCGGCCAGTAATACCCTTGCCTCAAAATTTTATGTGCCAGTGACTTGGCCCCCATGTGATCCCCGTAAATCCCTTCGTGTACCTCCCGAAGTGCATAACTCACTTCTGATGGTGTTAAACACTTGAGTAATAGAGAGTTGAAGGCCCTTCGGTACAGATCTCCATCGATGAGTACAAAGTTTGAACTTTTGTGCTTGATCTTCCTTGCTAGAATGCGATCCGAAGGCAGCACCCCATCTGCCAAGTAGAAGATGTAAGGTGTGAGCCAGCAGTCCAGTCGATCCACACATAGTGTCTCCTCTTTCGGAACACTTGGCTGCTCCAATATTTCCAGATACACCGAGCCGCTAAAGGAACTTGCTTCAGTCGTTGCCAATCGAGCCAAGGCATCCTGCTATCGTGGTTGTCGATTGATCCACTCCTGACAACCGGCCAGAAATTTGTATGTCAGTTTATTTTTTGTTTTGGCTAAATACTTCGTCATTCTTGCCCCCCGAGCCTCGTACTCCCCCGATATCTGTTTGATGACCAACTGCGAACCACTATAGATGACCAAATTTTGTACTTCTAGGCTTCAGGCCAATTTCAACCCGGCTAGAATGGCTTCGTATTCTGCTTCGTTGTTGGTCGCTTTGAACTGAAACCAAATTGCTTGTTTGACTTTGAACCCTTCGGGGCTTGTCAGTATGACCCCAACACCGCTGATGTCTGATGTTGACGAGCCATCGACATATAGTGTCCATGAAGTCTTTATGTGTTGCGTTTTGATCACCGATCCCACATCCGGTTCTGAGAACGAACATTCCACGACGAAGTCTGCTAATGCCTGCCCTTTGATTGCTGTTCGGGGTTGATACTCCAACGCAAACTGTGTCAGTTCCATTGCCCATATTGCCAATCTTCCCAAAACCTCTGGTCGATGTAAAATTTTCTTCAACAGCTGATCAGTGTATACCACCACCACTCGACCCTGGAAATAATGCTGAAGTTTCTGCTTTGCTATGATTAAAGCGTAGCCGAATTTTTCCAGGTTCGGGTATCGAATTTCTGCGTCTCGAAGCACGTGGCTGACGTAGTATACCAGGAACTGATTTCCCCCTTTGTCTTGAACCAATGCTGCTCCTACTGCCATCGAGCTTGCTGCCAAGTACAGATATAGAGGTTCCAAGGGATTGGTTTCATCAACAGAGGTGCCGAAGACAAATATTGTTTGATCCCTAGGAACGCGTCTTCGCATTCTGAAGTCCACTGGAAGCTTTTCTCGTTCTTGGGCCCTTTTAAGGTGTCAAAAAATGGAAGGCATCTCTCAGCCAATTTGGAGACGAACCTTCGAAGAGCCGCAATCCGACCTGTCAGTCTCTGCACATCCTTGTAAGACTTCAGAGATCTCATATCCAGGACTGCCTGGATTTTCTCTGGGTTTGCTTCTATTCCCCTTTTGCTAACCAAATATCCGAGGAATTTTCCCGATCCCAAACCGAACGTACATTTAGTCGGGTTCAACCTCAGCTTGCATCTTCTGACCGTCTCGAAATAGTTCTCTAGGTCTTCGATATGATCACGGACTGACATGCTTTTTACGATTATGTCGTCTACGTAGACCTCCATACTCATCCCTAATTGTTTTGTGAACACAAAATTCATCATCCGCTGATAAGTTGCCCCGGCATTCAGTAGCCCGAAGGTCATTTTCCTGTACGCGTATATTGCCCGATGTGTGATGAAGCTGGTCTTTGGGATATCTTCTTTACTCATTGAAATCTAGTGGTATCCTAAGAATGCATCCATGAAACTTAGCATACCGTATCCCGAAGTAGCGTCGATCAATTGATCTATGTTGGGCAAAGGGTAGAAATCCTTTGGACATGCCTTGTTCAAATCCGTGTAGTCGATGCACAACCTCCACTTCCCGTTCTGCTTCTGGACCAACACCACATTGGCCAACCACTCCGGGTAATCAATCTCAAAGATGAAATCGGCCTCCAGAAGTTTGGCAATCTCTTCATCGATTATTTTTACCTTTCCGGGCAGAAGATTTCTTTGCTTTTGTATAACTGGTTTCTTGCTCGGGTCTATGTGTAGGGCCACCGATTCACTTACCCCTGGCATATCGCTCGGCTTCCATGCGAAGATGTCGGCGTAGACTTAGAGTAACTCTATCAATCCAGGTCCGAAAGGTTCTCCTAACCCTGACCCGATCTTGATCAATTTTTCTCTTTTCCCTGGCATCAGCTCTATATCTTCGGTTTCTTCGGCGGGAAGAGCGAGCGATTCTGTGCTACCTTCAGTGAATGGCTCAATCTTAATGTCCATTATGCTTTATCGCTTCGACCCCGACCCACAATTCTCAAGAAATCAAACTGTTCGATAGCACCTTCTGCCATATCTAAATCTCCTTTTACCTCCCCGATCCCGTTCGGTGTTGGAAACTTGATTTTGAAGTGGGGTATGGATGTTACTGCTTGCAAGGCTGCCAAGGTTTGCCTTCCGAGGATTGCATTGTATGCCGAATTTACTTGTTAAAATCACCATTATTTCGCCATTGGGTGCAGTACTTATTTGGTAGTTCAATGGTACGACAAATCCGGGTTCCATTATTTCGATTCCTTCCTTCCTAGATCCATCTTCTTTCCTCAGTTCCATGGTACCGACATATAGGATATCAACCGGTCTCCATCATCAAATCAACCATCCAAGGGTCCTTCCTCGTCATGTGGCTAGATCCATCTTCTTTCGTCCGTGAATGAGATCCACCTACGCCCGATCTTTTGGTAGTCGACCCGAGTATATAGGATGTCAACCGAGGCCCACTTCTTTTCCTTCCCATACATCATCCGTTTCATATCAACTATCCCTCGAGTGAAGGTTCTAATGAGGTCGGGTATCCTGCTCGTACTAGGCTTTCTTCTCCGGGCGCCACTGTTACCTGTGGCTCGATCAACTCTCTCTTACGAACATTTTCTCTAATCCATCGTCATTGCGTGAATGAGATAGATTTTCGTTCCAATACTTGTCCCGACACTCCTTTTTTTTGGTAGTTCAGAAAACGGTTGATTCTTCATCTCCTCCAAAATCTTCAATGTACAGAGGGAGTATAGACTTCGCCGGTTGGGCGGTGGATGCCCACTTCCGTTTTTTCTTCCGTCCGTTCGTCCGGTTGTTGTCCGAATCTTGATCTCTCGGTCCTCGACCGATTTGAAATTGCCCAAAGCTTCTTCACTGATGGAAGGCCTCGGTCGAGATCTGCGATTGATCTTTCTTTCACCTTCGACCTCCAGTTGATTCCAATCCCGAGCATGGAACTTTTGAGGCAGCCGTGATCTTTCTTCGAAGATCGCTTCCACGACCATGGAAATTTTCTCATCCCGACCGATCCAAGGTCCCCATCCACTCCCTGGCACTCTTCTTGAGGGTTATAGGAAATATGTGATATTTGGCTGCATCCGAATGCCCATAGTACGACATCAGCCGGTCGTATCCATCCGAATGGTCATAAGGGTCTCCTAGTCCGTCATATGTCTCCATCGGAGGCATCTTCTTTTTTGGATCGGCGGTCACCTGATTGATTTCGAGCGAAAAGGGGGATCCTAGGCAGGCCGAAGACGTCCCCATCGAGTTTTTTGCCCCCAGCAATTTTTCCAGTTCTGCCACTCTTCGAACGAGGGGGTCGGATCCTTCTTTTCGGGGGGACGATCGGGGTCTGTCTCTCCCGTAATCAGGAGATGCGTCCCTCTTCGTCTGCGCGATCTCCGCCAGATGTTCGATCGCCCTCTGTCGAATCGGCTTTCTTCTTCGCCCTACTCGCATCCACGAGAGCAACTCTCTCATGCACGCTCTGTTCTCTTCTTGCCTCTCCCCGTCGAGGTGACCGGGATCGGCTTCGATTCCTATGCCTTTTAGAACACGCTTCTTGGTCCCCGGGCATGTTGGCCATCTGTTTCTCTAGTTCTTCCTGCTGCAGCCGGAGTGCCAACATGGCATCTTTGTTCTGCTCCAGTTTCTTCTTCAGGAGAAACTCTCGCTGGTCTCGGCTACCCTCCCCTCTTTCATACCTCACGAGGGCCCGAGAGTGACTCTCGTCAGCCTGACTCGCTTGATGAGGCGTGTGTTGACTACCGTGGAAGAGCTTTTGCCGAAGATCCGGAGCCGGTATGTGAGACCCCAGATTTTATCAATAAAGATTTAAATTTTGTCGAAATAATTTTTTTATATTATGGTGTGAATTTAAGATAATATTATAGTTGTGGGTAGTATTTATAAATTTTGCAAAGTATGCAAGTTGTTATAAAATATTCGTTTGGTCGGGGAATATTCTTTTTTTCGGGGAATATTCGTACGACGGCTCAATCATTGGTGGACCCCACAACGGAAGTATTGTCGTAGTTAGAAAACGACAAAATTATTTTTCTATAAAAATAACGACAGAGGTGTTACCGTTAAAACTGTTGAACTACCCGGTAGTAAAAGTACAGTAATACGCGTAGTTGTATAGTAGCACACGATATTGATTATTGATGCTTACGTGAGAAGTCACTCAGCTATGCTCAATTATTGCTACAGTAATTATTGCATCATATCTCTTATATTATTGATTCAATTATTGTCACAATTATCATCCTCAGATAATATGTTATAGTATTAAATCAATAATTGAGATGACAAGTTATAAATGATTAATAATTGTTGAAAGATTAAATATGTGTTGATTAAAAATAAAATGATTTGTGGTAATATTTATTCAATCCTTGATGTATATAAAGAGTCTGTTATGAGACATTTGTGGTAAGTTTGATTTTTTTATGGGGGGCCCATATGTCATCATCTAAGAGTCTCTTCGTCAATAGTAATTACCTTTGTGAATAGTAATTACCTTTGTGAATAGTAATTACCTTCGTCAATAGTAATTATCTTTGTGAATAGTAATTACCTTCGTCAATAGTAATTACCTTCGTCAATAGTAATTACCCTTGTGAATAGTAATTACCTTCGTCAATAATAATTACCTTTACCAGACGTCTAACCACTTGTCGTTTCACATTACAGGCGTCGAACCACTTTTCTTTTCACATCACCAGTCGTCAAGCCACTTGCCTTTTCACATGGCAAGTGTTAAGCTAGAAATCTTCTATAAATAGAGGCCTAGTGCTTCATTATTTTTCACGAATTCACTGAAACTCTAGAGAGAGAAACTATAGAGAGAAAGAAGAAAAGTATTCTGCTACTTCACCTTGCCAATATTCAGTTCTTCTAAGGTAGGGAATATTATTTGTTGTAATCTGTAAGGGGTGTTATTCTTTCTTATTCATGAAGAGAACTGCTGTTATTCCATTTCTTATTATTCTGTTGGAATAACTCAGATAATCGTGGTTTACCCTATACTTGGTGACATTCTTCTATTATTCTCGCTGAACATCCTCGTACAGTGTGTTTTACACCGGACTTCGGTTCCGCTCTTTATTATTCTTGGAACATCCTGCTCATGTGTTTTACACCGGACTGGTTCCGCCTTTTATTATTCTTTGTTGAACATCCTCGCGTGTGTTTTTACACCGACCGGGTTCCATCTTTATTATTCTGTTGGAACATCCCATGCATGTGTTTTTCACATCTCGTTCCATCTTTATTATTCTAACATCCCGTCGGTGTGAATTTCACCGACCGGTTTCGTTATTATTATTCGTTGGAATAACTCGTCTATGCAATACCGCATGCATGGTGATTTCTTTTGTTATTCCATTCTTTATTATACCCAAATGGTTAAAACTTTGACTTCTATACTCCATGAAATTAGTAGAATATCCTTGATATTTGCGTTTCATCCAAATCTTTCTTTCATGGAAATATTCTTCCGATCATTCTTGAATTTTACTCTACAAAATAAAGATCATTTTGACAATTTGGACGTTAATAATTCCTGGATAAAATAATTCTTGAACTTGTTTTATTGAATTATTATGTCATTGTCATTATCCTCATGTTATATTATGTTATCTTCTACTTACGTGTATAGATGAACTTAGTATGATTATGACCGAGGATCATTCGGTATAATCATGGCTTGTTATAAATGATGTGATAAAAGTCCTCGGTGGCACGTAATGCGAATGATGGATAGTTTTGGTATGATTATGACCAGGGGTGATTCGGATAGTCATGACCATTGATAATTTGATGAATATCCTCGGTCAGAAAAGTGTAAGGTGATTCGATGATGTGGATTATTTATTAAAGTCGAGTCTCAACTATATAACAAAGGATGAAAAACTTTTAAAACCTAAAAGATAGTAGACTTTATTCTCTACTTGACTCTTTTAATGGATTGCTTATTCCGCCGCAGCTTAAACTTGTTGTCTATTGTATTTTATCGGTTTAACACTCGTTGAAGGCTAATGATAAATTATTCGCATTATCTTAGTCATAATATTTCTTCTTTGGGCTAGTTGAGCTCACCCTTTCTTTCACTGTTTCTCTTCGTGAAATGAGAACATAAATGGGGACGAAGTCTGGGAACGGAGTAATGGTCCGAGGATAGCATTAGTAGTCCTCACTATTCAAAGAAATAGTGTGATAATAGTTGTAATGAGGACTCCTTTTGAGTTTGTATAATATCTAGTAGACAATATTTGTATTCAAACTCACGCTTTATGTCAGATTGCATACCTACAGCTTATATTAGTAAGTTGTATTTGAATTTATGTACCATGTAAGTGGCGACCTAAGATGGGTGACGATACCTAATTTTGGGGGCCACAATTGGTATCGAGCTTAGGATATGATCCTGCGGCTAAGATGTGAGAATAGTACTAGGAGGGAGAGACGGGAATACCTTCGCTAGTATGACCTACCTAAGTTTATTTGGTATTTGATTGGTCGGTTAGAGTATAGTGATAATATGTTGCATGTCAATTAACCCTTATTTTGTGGCAGAGTTTGGAAATGGCAGCTGAAAATATTCACAATGGAGTGAATGTGACCGTTGTGACACCTTTAATCACTAATCAAGTTAATGCAGTGGTCGACGAGGAACAAATTAGAGATATCCACGTAGTGAATGAAGAACTAATTGTTGCACCCGAGCTAGTTGCGGTAAGGTAAACGAGAGTGAGGAAGAAGAGGAAGAAGAGGAACCGAGGAGAATTGGTTAGAAGAAGTTTATGATCAAAACTTAGAATTACAAAATCATGTTCGTGAGCTAGAAGAAACGGACAAAGTCAAGAACGGCAAACTAGTCAGGAACAAAGGGATACAACAATTCAAAATTGGTTTACCCGATATGTGATGCTCGAACAAAATCACGCTTTGGCGGGTGTAAGATATTAAAGTTGGAATCCGAGAATTTAAAAATCAAAGATCAATTTGAAAGAAGAAACAATCGAACGAAGGAGAATAGGCGATGCATGGGTAAAAGTCGCACAACGCGTTGATAGTGTAGAAAAAGACGTCCGATCCAATAAAGCCAAAATAGATGAAATGGACTTTGCTTTTGGACAAAGAATTGGGAGAACCCAACATCGAATTGAATTACCTGCATGCATAGCGGCCAACCCGAATTCGATATGGATCGAGAATAATGATTCAAATCATGGATCGAGAATGTGAAGAAACACTTAAGGGTGGAATGTACCTTATAGTAAAGTCAAACTTCGGTAATTTAAGCGAGAGCGTTTATTTAGAAACCCGAACGAAGTTATTACGGGTAAATTAATTATAAATTATTACGAAGTCTATACTTTATTCAATACAAGTTCTACCCACTCTTTTATTCTACCTAGTTGTGTTCAATGTTTAAATTTGACTCCGGAAAAATTAGACTTTGATTTTTCTATTGAAACTTCGTTGGGAGAAACCTTCGTTACCTCCACTGCTTATTAATCTTGTTGTTTCAAATAAACACTTTCACGATCTTATCTCTTTGAAAATACTTGCCTTTGAGGTAATTTTTGAAAATGATTTATTAACTACTCATTATTCTTTTTGTAAGGTTGTTAGCTTTCATATTCCTAACCAACCTCAAGTTATACTGAATTCAAAGTAACCAAACCCTAAAGTTAATCACCGTTATATCAAGCCATAAGTAAAGAGCCCCGATCCTTTCGTTGTTGACTTCCTTGTGTGAAATGCAATCAAGCCGCCGGACTTTCTCAGAGGCGACGCCATGATCAAGATGGCAAGTTGATAGGTATCATTGTGAGGTGCTTATCCGTGTTAAGGGATAGAAGTCACAGTTGGTATTAATGTGACGTCTTATCCAAGTCTTGGACGAGAGTAATGTGATTTGAATGATATTTCTATCATTAATAAATTTCTTGGCGTATTCTTGAAGTCTTCCTAGCCTACCCTAGAACGTGAAATCGAATTTTGTATTGACCCCAGTACAAAAAAACCCATTTCTTAAACCCTCAAATATTTCTTCAACTAAAAGGATCTGTTTACGTGGATTATGATGAAAGTCATAATAAAAGGATAGAACTAATGAAAATCATGGGTATATGAAGTGTTAATAAATTTTAAGATGAGTTATGTTGGTTAGTATGTGAAAACATGAAAGTTTCTTAGAAATCACATAGAGTTGAAAATTAGATTTTGGTGAAAAACGTAACATGAAATTCAATTGACCATATCTCCTATTATATTTTGAATTTTTGAGTGTGGTCAAGTCCTAGAGTTAGATCTATGAGTTACCTAACTAATCTAAGTGGAATTACTGGAAAAGGTGTTGTAGATTTTTTTGTGGACTGATTTTAGCAAAGGAGTACAAAGCTGCAAAAAAAAAAACTAAAAAAGCTGCTGCCATGATTTTAGAGGGGCTGTTTCGGCCACTTAAATTATGAGAAAAATTCTAGCCTTTTGGGACATGAAGGTATATGGTATAAAGTACCTCCTGTCCAAAAATGAGCTCATTCTGACTTAAAATGAGCAAGTTATGACTATTTCAATATTTAGGTTTTTCCAACAAAAAACGCTATAACCGGAGTTCTATAACTCCGATGACCATGAAACTGGAAGCTCACGTTAACATGTGTAAGGTCCTGCCAAGATTTGGGAATTTTTGGAGTTAAACTTGAGGTAGCTAATTTCTTAAGGAATTAATTAGAAATTGATTTTTGAAAAATAGTAAATGAATTTTAAAATTCGAGAAAAATATTTTCATTATGGGACTATATTATGCTAAAACCCGGAAAAGAAATATTTTTGGGACTGATTTGGTATTTTCATGAAAATAGTTTAGTTACTGAATATATGAGTTAAATATGTTATGTGAAGTAACAAAGTTGATAATAGGATTTTATGGCTAGAGAATCCAATATAGAATATATGCATATTTTTGATGAGGATTTGATAATTGGTGATGATATCTTATGAGTATGGCATTTTGAATGATTAAATGCATTATATGGTAAAGCGTAAACAATTGAGATAAATTGTTTATAAATTTAAGAAGTGGTTAAAATATTGTTATAATATTAATGATATTAGATTATGAGATTATTAAGTGATTGATAACATGGGGATATTCTTGAATCCTGGATAAATTATATTATAAATGTTTAATATTTATCCTTTATCTCATTTGATTGATTCTTTATATCATTATCCTCATGTTTATATTATGTTGAAAGTCATATGTGGCCTGTAGTGCATAGATGGACTTGGTATGATTATGACCAGGGATTGTTCGGTATAATCATAACCGTAATTGAAAACACGATTATCTTTGGTCGTAGTGCATGGATAATTTGTGGTCGTGATACTAATGAATACACGATTATCTTTGGTAGTAGTGCATGGATAATTTGTGGTCGTGATACTAATGAATACACGATTATCTTTGCACGTAGTGCATGGATAATTTGTGGTCGTGATACTTAATGAATACACAATTATCTTTGGTAGTAGTGCATGGATAATTTGTGGTCGTGATACTAATGAATACACGATTATCTTTGGCCGTAGTGCATGGATAATTTGTGGTCGTGATACTAATGAATACACGATTATCTTTGGCCGTAGTGCATGGATAATTTGTGGTCGTGATACTAATGAATACACAATTATCTTTGGCACGTAGTGCATGGATAATTTATGGTGGTGATACTAATGAATACACGATTATCTTTGGCACGTAGTGCATGGATAATTTGTGGTCGTGATACTAAAGAATATCCTTGGCATGTAGTACAGGGATGATTCGATGATGTGGATTAATTATTGAGCTGAGTCTCAGCAATGAAATATTAATTCATGGATGTGGTAAAAGTCATCTTTGGCTGTAGTGCATTGATAGACTTGGTATGATTATGACCAGGATTATTCGGTATAATCATGATCAGATTGAAAACACGAATATCCTTGGCCAAGAGGTGCATGGATAATTCGTGGTTGTGATACTATTAAGTCGAGTCTCAAAGATTATTGGTTTTACAGATTGTATATCTTTGGCTCAGTAGTGCAAAGATGAATTGTTAATGAATATCTTTGGTAGGATTACGAAGATGAATTTAATATTTTAAATGATAAAGGTATTCAAGGTATCCTCACCTCTTTATCATACCAGTGTATCGCATTCTAATTTCGAGGGCTAAATTCCATAAGGAGGGAGATTGTGAGACCCCAGTTTTATCAATAAAGATTTAAATTTTGTCGAAATAATTTTTTTATATTATGGTGTGAATTTAAGATAATATTATAGTTGTGGGTAGTATTTATAAATTTTGCAAAGTATGCAAGTTGTTATAAAATATTCGTTTGGTCGGGAATATTCTTTTTGTTGGGGAATATTCGTGCAACGGCTCAATCATTGGTGGACCCCACAACGAAAGTATTGTCGTAGTTAGAAAATGACAAAATTATCTTTCTATAAAAATAACGACGAGAGGTGTTACCGTTAAAACCGTTGAACTACACGGTAGTAAAAGTACAAGATGTCTGCTGTAGTTGTATAGTAGCACACGATATTGATTATTGATGCTTACGTGAGAAGTCACTCACCTATGCTCAATTATTACTACTGAATAATTCTTTGATCATATCTCTTATATTATTGATTCAATTATTGTCACAATTATCATCATATATATATTATAGTATTAAATCAATAATTGAGACGACAAGTTATAAATGATTAATAATTGTTGAAAGATTAAATATGTGTTGATTAAAAATAAAATGATTTGTGGTAATATTTATTCAATCCTTGATGTATATAAAGAGTCTGGTATATGAGACATTTGTGGTAAGTTTGATTTTTTTTATGGGGGCCCATATGTCATCATCTAAGAGTCTCTTCACAATAGTAATTACCTTTGTGAATAGTAATTACCTTTGTGAATAATAATTACCTTCGTCGATAGTAATTATCTTTGTGAATAGTAATTACCTTCGTCGATATAAGTAATTACCTTCGTCAATAGTAATTACCCTTGTGAATAGTAATTACCTTCGTCGATAGTAATTACCTTTACGAGACGTCGAACCACTTGTCGTTTCACATTACAAAAGGCCGAACCACTTGTCGTTTCACATTACAAAGCGCCGAACCACTTTTCTTTTCACATCACCAGGTCAAATCAAGCCACTTGCCTTTTCACATGGCAAGTGCTAAGCTAGAAATCTTCTATAAATAGAGGCCTAGTGCTTCATTATTTTCACGAATTCACCGAAACTCTAGAGAGAGAAACTATAGAGAGAAAGAAGAAAAGTATTCTCGCTACTTCACCTCGCCAATATTCGGTTCTTTCTAAGGTAGGGAATATTATTTGTTGTACCGTAAGGGTGTTATTCTTTCTTATTCATGAAGAGAACTGTTGTTATTCCATTTCTTATTATTCTCATTGGAATAACTTTTGTATACGTGGTTTACCCTATACTTGGTGACATTCTTCTATTATTCTGTGGAACATCCATGAACATCAGTTCCATCTTTATTATTCTGTTTTACATCCTGCTCGCGGTGTTTTACACCCACCGGTTCCGCCTTTTATTATTCTGCTGGAACATCCTCATGTGTGTTTTACACCGGACTGGTTCCGCTTTATCATTCTGTTGAATATCCTATCTATGTGTTTTTTACACCGGATCCGTTCCATCTTTATTATTCTGTTGGAACATCCTCGCTTGCAAGCGTGAATTTCACCTTGACCGTTTCGTTATTATTATTCATTGGAATAACTCAATCTGTGCCAAGCAATCGCATGCATGGTGATTTCTTTTGTTATTCCATTCTTTATTATACCCAATTGGTTAAAACTTTGACTTCTATACTCCATGAAATTAGTAGAATATCCTTGATATTTGCGTTTCATCCAAAGATCTTTTCATGGAAATATTCTTCCGATCATTCTTGAATTTTACTCTACAAAACAAAGATCATTTTGACAATTTGGACGTTAATAATTCCTGGATAAAATAATTCTTGAACTTGTTTTATTGAATTATTATGTCATTGTCATTATCCTCATGTTATATTATGTTATCTTCTACTACGTGTATAGATGAACTTAGTATGATTATGACCGGGGATCATTCGATATAATCATGGCTTGTTATAAATGATGTGATAAAAGTCCTCGATTGGCTCGTAATGCGATGATGGATAGTTTTGGTATGATTATGACCGGGGGTGATTCGGTATAGTCATGACCATTGATAATTTGATGAATATCCTCGGCAGTAGTGCGGGGTGATTCGATGATGTGGATTATTTATTAAAGTCGAGTCTCAAATATATACAAAGATGATGAAAAACCTTTTAAAACCTAAAAGATAGTAGACTTTATTCTCTACTTGACTCTTTTAATGGATTGCTTATTCCGCTGCAGTTAAACTTGTTGTCTATTATATTTTATCAGTTTAACACTGTTGAAGGCTAATGATAAATTATTCTGCATTATCTTAGTCATAATATTTCTTACTGGGCTAGTTGAGCTCACCCTTTCTTTCACTGTTCTCTTCAGGAAATGAGAACATAGCTGGGATGAGTCAGGGAACGGAGTAATGGTCCAGAGGATAGCATTAGTAGTCCTCACTATTCAAAGTGAAATAATGTGATAATAGTTGTAATGAGGACTCCTTTTGAGTTTGTATAATATCTACTAGACAATATTTGTATTCAAACTCACGCTTTATGTCGTATTGTATACCTACAGCTTATATTAGTAATTGTATTTGAATTTATGTACCATGTAAGTGGCGACCTAAGATGGGTGACGTATACCTAATTTTGGGGGCGTCACACGGTATCTCTTCTACCTCCAGAATTTTAGACCTCAGTCGATCCTTCACCGACCCCCGCACCTGTGTGGTCTAGTGTGACTGCTGGGTCTTCGCCTTTTCCGGTACGGAGACGTTGTTTCCTTTATTCGCCATAGCCTGTCGCCGAAAAAATGTTTATGATTGCCAGAAAAAGCACTAATGCCCTCCTTCTAGCGCCAATGTTAACGCTTAAGTTTAATTCCCACGCGTCCTAATCACGTAATTCACGCTACTGAAACTCCAAGACAATAACAGATCACATGAAGCTTGGACTACCGTGCCGCCAGGGGATAGCTCTGGTGTGAGAATAAGTATAGGTCGTTCACAAGGTTTAACAATGGAGGCTTAAGTGTTTAGTGCTCAAAAGTGGGTATTACCTGTTAATTGTAACCTTGGCCTGATATTTGTAGTACTCTCACTGCCTTAGCCTCCTTCTCCGAGTTGGAATAGAACTCCTAAATATAGTAGTTATTATATTTGGGTCCAACACAATCTCCTTAAAAGGTGCAAGTGGAATCCCTTTCCAACACTACCTTTGGAGTTGCCTTGTTGACATATGATTAGGGTTAGAACCCTTAACCACATAATCCCCCTATTACGCCCAACTCTGCATATGGGCCTGTTCAACTACCCAAGCCCAACCCCACAGTCATCATAAAACACCGGTTTGGGCCTCAGCCTAAAGGGATTGAGGACCCGGCCCCGATCTCTCTAACCTCCACCAGGCCCCGGCCTAATGGGCTCGAGTTAACCGACCCCGACCTTCCACCACATAAGCCCGAGCTCCTTGGTTCTGGCCCAAGCCTTCAGCCCACAAGAGGGTCAGTGAAACACTCCCGAACAGTCCTGTTCGAGGTAGTTAAAGAATACTCTTCTTTATTCAAAGTTTATTTTTTTCTCGACATGTAAATTGTCCTGCTCGTGGTAGTTGAAGAGTAGATTTCCTGATTTTGTTTTCTTGTTGGAGATGGGCATTGCTGAAGCCCTCCGGCTTATAAGGTCTTGAATTGCTTCTGGCATTTAGGAGTGTTAACACTTTGTGCTTACCAAGAGGAGGGGATAAATGTTTTTTCAGTCATCGTACTATATATCAACTTACAGATGGATAACTGAACTTTTTTTTCTTACAGTCAACTCACTGTACTTGATTTTACTAATAGAAAATTAAAAAAACCGTTAAGTCACAGTTGACTTAACGAAAATCGCCACGTGGCAACTGACTTGTCTTAAATAAAGCTTTATGTAGTCATTAAGATGCTGACGTGGCGGTGATGATGTGGATTTGGAGGAAAATTTTTATAAAAAAATAGAAAAAAATATTTTAAAGTATAATATAAATTATAAAAATTAGCCAAAAAAACAAATAAATAAAAATAATTATTTTAAATAAAAATAAAAAAAAACATAGTTTTTTTATTTTTTATTAAAAAAATTTAAAACGCAGCTTTTTTTTTAATTAAAATAATTGTTAAAAATGCGCTTTTTAATAAAAATAAAAATGCGCTTTTTTTAATAAAAATTAAAACTCTATTTTTTAATAAAATAATTGTTAAAAATGAAGTTTTTTAATAAAAATTAAAAATTAATATAAGAAAATGTAATTTTTATTTTTATTAATAAAATCGCATTTTATTAAATAAAAACTATATTTTTATTTTTATTAAAAAATGCAATTTTTTTATTAAAAAACACAATTTTTATTAATGATCTGTTAAAAATTAATTTTTTATTAAAAAAAAGCTGCGTTTTAATTATTTTATTTAAAAATAGTTTTTTTATTATAAAAAAAACACATTTTTATTTATATTAATAAAATCGTATTTTATTAAAAAAATTGCATTTTTATTTTTATTAAAAAACGCAAAATGTTTTATTATTAAAAAAGCAATTTACTAAAATCGAATTTTATTAAAAATGCATTTTATTAAAAAATGCATTTTATTAAAATCTAATTTTTATTAAAAATGCAAATTTTATTTTATTAATAAAATCGCATTTTTTAAAAATTATGCGTTTTTTTTTAATAACTGCAAATTATGCGTTTTTTATAATAAAAATTGCATTTTTTAATAAAAATAAAAAATACTTCTTTTTTAATAAAATGCGCTTTTATTAATAAAATTAAAATTAAAAATATCTTGCATTTTTAATTTTTATTAAAAAAATGCATTTTAACAATTATTTTAATTAAAAAACGCATTTTTAACAATTATTTTAATTAAAAAATTGCATTTTAAAATTTTTTAATAAAAAAAATGCGCTTTTTTTATTAAAAAAATGCGTTTTAATTTTTTTTTTAATAAAAATAAAAAAAAAAAGTGCGTTTTTATTTTTATTAAAAGTAATTATTTTTATTTGTTTATTTTCTTGTTTTTTTGGCTAATTTTTATAATTTATATTATACTTTAAAATATTTTTTTTCATTTTTTCATAAAAAATTTACTCCAAATCCACATCATCACTGCCACGTCGCATACTAACTGTCACATAGGCTTTATTTAAGACAAGTCAGCTGCCACGTGGCGATTTCCGTTAAGTCAACTGTGACACCCCCAAAATTAGGTATTCATCACTCATTCTGAGTCGCCAGATACATAGTACAAAAAATACAAATACAAACTTAATTATACATCCGTAGGTAACATACGACAATACATAAACCGAGAGTTCTAATAGGAATATTGTCATTTAGACAATATCCATACTCAAGGAGTCCTCATTACATTTATTGTCACACTATTTAATGTAATAGTGATGACTACTAATGCTATCTTCGGACCATCACTCTTTTCCCCGACTCGTCCCAAATTATATTCTCATTTCCTCAAGAGAACGTTGAAAGAAAGGGTGAGCTCAAGTAGCCCAAGAAGAAATATTATAACTAAGATAATGCGTAATAAATTATCAATAGTCTTCAACAATGTTAAACCGATAAAATACAATAGACAACCAGTTTAATCTGCAATGAATATGCAATCCATTAAAAGAGTCAAGTAGAAAATAAAGTCTACTATCTTTTAGGTTTTAAAAGGTTTTCATCAATTTTATCACTAAGACTCGGTTTAATGAATAAACCACAATATCTAATCATCCCCGCACTACCTGGCCAAGGATTTTCATCAAATTATCAATGGTCATGACTATACCGAATCACCCCGGTCATAATCATACCAAAACTATCCATTACCGCATTACGAGCCATCGAGGACTTTTATCACATCATTTATATCAAGCCATGATTATACCGAATGATCACCGGTCATAATCATACTAAGTTCATCTATGCACGTAAGCCAAAGATAACATAATATAACATGAGGATGATGACAATGACATAAAAATTCAATAAAACAAGTTCACGAATTAATTTATTCAGAACTAATAACGCCCAAATTGTCAACATGATAATCGCTTTGTAGAGTAAAATTCAAGAATGCTCGTAAAAATATTTTCATGAAAATACCGGATGAAGCGCAAATATCAAGGATATTCCACTAAATTCATGGAGTATAAAGTCAAAATTTTAACCAACCGAGTATAATAGCGAATGAAATAACAAAAGAAATCACCATGCATGCATATTGCGATGTATGTTATTCCAATGTAATAATAAATACGTAATAATAAAAACTTCTAACCAGTGTCCTGTAAAATACACGCATGTGATATTCCAATAGAATAATAAAGATTTTAAACCAGTCCCAGTAAAAAGCACGCATGTGATGTTCCAACTAATAATAAAATAATAGAAGAATGTCACCAAGTATAGGGATTCCAGATATACAAAGTTATTCCAATGTAATAAATAAGAATGGAATAATATAAGGATTTCACCAAGTATAGGTATTCCGTATATACACGTGTCATGTATAGGGTATGCCACTTTTACAGTTATTCCAATGAATAATAAAGAATGGAATAATGTAGTTCTTCTCTTTATGAATAAAAAAATAACACCCCTTACGAGTACAACAAATAATATTCCTACCTTAGAAGAGTTGAATATTGGAAAAGTGAAGAAGAAAATACTTTTCTTCTTTCTCTATAGTTTCTCTCTCTGAGTTTCAATGATTTCGTAAGAAATAATGAAAGAATGAACTTTTCTATTTATAGAAAAAGCGAGGGTGGCTCTTGGTCTTAACGAATGGTCAAAATGACTCTTGATAATATCAAGAGACAACTACTATTTCATGAAGGGTAATTAACCCTTGGAACAATCAAGAGGCGCTTAACTCTTAGTAATATCAAGGGACAACTACTATTTGCGAAGGGATAATTACTATCGACGAAGGTAATTACTATTGAAGAAGGTAATTACTATCGACGAAGGTAAATACTATTGATTTAAGATAATTACTATTCACAAGGTAATTACTATTCACAAAGGTAATTACTATTGACGAAGATAATTACTATTCACAAAGGTAATTACTATTCACAAAGGTAATTACTATTCACGAAGGTAAATACTATCGATGAAAGGTAAATACTATCGACGAAGGTAATTACTATTCACAAAGGTAATTACTATTCACAAAGGTAATTACTATCGACGAAGGGACTCTTAGATGATGACATATGCCCCCCGTAAAATAATCAAACTTACCACAAACGCCTCATAACAGACTTTTATATACATCAAAGATTGAATAAATATTACCACAAATCATTTTATTTTTAATCAACACATATTTAATCTTTCAACAATTATTAATCATTTATAACTTGTCGTCTCAATTAATAATTTAATACTATAACATATTATACGATGATAATTGTGTGATAATTGAATCAATAATATAAGAGATATGATGCAAAGAATTATCAGTAGCAATAATTGAGCATAAATGAGTGACTTCTCACGTAAGCATCAATAATCAATATCGTGTGCTACTATACAACTACGCCAGACATCGTATTTTTACTAATGGGTAGTTCAACGGTTTTTAATGAATACCTCCTCTGCCAAGTTATTTTTATAGAAAAATAATTTTGTCGCTTTTCTAACTACGACAATACTTCCGTTAGGGTCCACCAATGATTGAGTAGTCGTATTTAATATTCCCGACAAAAAGAATATTCCCCACCAAACGCGAATATTTTATAACAACTTGCTTACTTTGCAAAATTTATAAATATTACTCACAACTATAACATTATATCAAATTTATTCCATAATATTCAAAAATAATATTTATAGAAAATTCATCTTTATTTATAAAAGCTGGGGTCTTACATCAACTGTGACTTAACGGTTTTTTTAATTTTCTGTTAGTAAAATCGAGTACATTGAGTTGACTGTAAGAAAAAAAAAGTTCAGTTATCCATCTGTAAGTTGACATATAGTACGGTGATTGAAAAAACATTTATCCCCCAAGAGGAGAGATAATGAAGCAAATAAAGCAAAATTAAGTGATTCCATGCCTTCAATGACTATAAGAAGCTTATATGTATATCTATATCCCTTAATTCTCTTTAATTTGCATGGAAGCTCTAAGCTACTCGGCTATTTATAGTTGAATCACAAACAAAATAGTTTTCCAATTAGACAAAACCTCAAGTGTCATCATGCGCTTAATATTGCAATATTTTAATTACAAAAAAATAGATAATATATTACATTACTCATCGAGGGATCAATGATTAAAATTTGAAGGATTTGGATTAGGTGGGCTAGTGATCTGATATCAATTTAATAAAAAATTCGAGCGTGACTCATTAATTATTAATATAAATTGGAGTGTGCCCACTCAACTACTTTCATTATTTTTATATTTATTATTTTTGATAAGTTAATGGATTTTATCGTATCTGATTAACATGAAGTTTATTTTTTGATAAGTTGGTCAATTAATCAATAGAAAAAAAGAAAAAAAAGTAGATATTCAACTAAATTTTTAGTACGAGAAGAAAGTAGATATTCAAAAAAAGAAAAAAAAGTTATTAATGTCAAAATAATAATTATAATGAGTCACTGAAGGTTCGAAATATCATTAAAATAAGTATAAAAATATTGTTAAAATACATATTTACTCTATTACTTTGTCATTAATTATCAAACGCTCAAAATAAAAAATAATTGAATGCCAATAAATTGTTATTATCAAGAAGTAATGGAAGAGAATTATAATAGGGAAGATTTAGTAGTTACTAATTACTACTATGATCCAATATAAGGTCAATGGTAGTATTTCTCTATCTCGATATCAAATTATTTGAATACGCTCTAATTGCAGATAATAAATGCTCAGAATTGTATGGACCTTATATTAACTGACAACAAGCATGCTAGAGATCCATTCCATGATATATAAATTATATGATCATAAACCAAGACAAGCATATATGGCATGGGGACAATGTTCGTGCCTTGACGATCATCTCACATTATACATAGACACTGGCAACGGTGCGAGGTAGAATCGAATTTTAATGAAAATGGCGGGCGAAAAAACCATAAAAAAAAAAAGCTACCGGGTTATATACTTTGAATTATATTATCTATATTATTATTGTGTATAGATTTTGAACTTTATAATCTAAAAAATTAGTGGTTGATTCTTGATTATATATTGCTAGTAATTCAAAGTATATAATCAAATTTGATTCTTTAAAATTAATATAATTTATTTAACTTTTAAAAATAATAAATCGTAATTAATACTAATATATAGATAATTTTAAATTTTTATAATTATATTATCTAACTTAAACTAATAATTGTTAGTTTAATAGTTTTATACTTTGAAATTATTAACTACATATCTCAATCAATTAAAATTTTAATAGTATTATAAATTAGTATTATTAATTAATTACATACATTAACTACATATCTTAATTATAATTTTCAAATATAGTTAAAATTTATTGAAGATTGCATTAAAAACAAATAGTTGTTGTAGTTTAGTTGGTTTGAACTCTTATTTATTTACTTACAAGTCTTGTGTTCAAGCCCTACAAGTAGCAAAATTTTATTTTTTTTTAAAAAAACTCATCGGCCACTGGTAGGGTTTAAATAAAATAGTATGCCCACTTGCCGAAAAAAAACGCCCAAGTTTCCATGGGCTAAAAAAGTTAAGCCCAAAGCCCAATTTTTACTTGCCACCATTCGTCTACTACCATGGGCTCGGGCCAATTTTACCAGGTCTAATTATACAGTTA